>CAWUFW010003926.1:1200000-1679176 GCA_963921515.1 Calotriton arnoldi | reverse complement strand
CAGAGGTGTAGAAAGTGGCAAAAGAAGTGCAGACAGAAGCAACAGAGGTGCAGAAGGAGACAAGAGAAGTGCAGAAAGAAGCAACAGAGGTGTAGAAAGAGGCAAGAGAAGTGCAGAAAGAAGCAACAGAGGTGCAGAAAGAGGCAAGAGAGGTGCAGAAACAGGCAGGAGAGGTGCAGAAAGATGGAACAAGGGGTGCAGAAAGAGGCAAAAGAGGTGCAGAAAGAGGGAAGAAGGGTGCAGAAAAAGACAAGAGATGTGCAGAAAGAGAAGAGAGGTGCAGAAAGAGGCAAGACAGGTGCAGGAAAAGGGAAGAAGGGTGCAGAAAGAAGCAAGAGAGGTGCAGAAAGTGGCAAGAGGGGTGCAGAAAGAGGCAAGAGAGGTGCAGAAAGAGGCAAGAGAGATGCACAAAGAGGAAAGAAGGGTGCAGAAAGAGGCAGGAGAGGTGCAGGAAGAAGCAAGAGAGGTGCAGAAAGAAGCAAGAGAAGTGCAGAGTGGAGCAACAGGGGTGCAGAAAGAGGCAAGAGGGGTGCAGAAAGAGGCAAGAGGGGTGCAGAAAGAGGCAACATAGGTGCAGAAGGAGGCAAGAGAACTGCAGAATGAGGCAAGAAAGTTGCAGAAACAGGCAAAAGAGGTGCAGAAAGAGGGAACAGGGTTGCAGACAGGGGCACAAAAAGTGCAGAAAGAGGGAATAGGGGTGCAGAAAGAGGCAAGAGAGGTGCAGACATTTGCAAGAGAGGTGCATAAAGAAGCAATAGCAGTGCAGAAAGAACCAAGATAAGTGCAGAAAGAGGCAAGAGGGGTGCAGAAAGAGGCAAGAGAACTGCAGAAAGAGGCAACAGAGGTGCAGAATGAGGCAGACAGGTGCAGGAAAAGGGAAGAAGGGTGCAGAAAGAAGCAAAAGAGGTACAGAAAGAGGCAAGAGGGGTGCAGAAAGAGGCAGGAGAGGTGCAGAAAGAGGCAAGAGAGATGCACAAAGAGGGAAGACGGGTGCAGAAAGAGGCAAGAGGGGTGCAGAAAGAAGCAAGAGATGTGCAGAATGAAGCAAGAGAAGTACAGAATGAAGCAGCAGGGTGCCGAAAGAGGCAAGAGGTGTGCAGAAAGAGGCAACAGAGGTGCAGAAGGAGGCAAGAGAACTGCAGGAACAGGCAAGAAAGTTGCAGAAACAGGCAAAAGAGGTGCAGAAAGAGGGAACAGGGGTGCAGACAGAGGCAAGAGAGGTACTGAAAGAGGGAAAAGGGGTGCAGAAAGAGGCAAGAGGGGTGCAGAAATTTGCAAGAGAGGTGCAGAAAGAAGCAAGAGCAGTGCAGAAAGAACAAAGAGAGGTGCAGAAAGAGGCAAGAGGGATGCAGAAAGAGGCAAGAGAAGTGCAAAAAAAATCAAAAGAGGTACAGAAAGAGCGAAGAGGGTGCAGAAAGAGGCAAGAGAACTGCAGAAAGAGGCAACAGAGGTGCAGAAAGAGGCCAGACAGGTGCAGGAAAATGAAAGAAGGGTGCAGAAAGATGCAAGAAAGGTGCAGAAAGAAGCAAGAGAGGCACAGAAAGAGACAAGAGAGATGCACAAAGAGGGAAGAAGGGTGCAGAAAGAGGCAAGAGGGGTGCAGGAAGAAGCAAGAGAGGTGCAGAAAGAAGCAAGAGAAGTGCAGAATGAAGCAAGAGAGGTGCTGAAAGAGGCAAGAGGGGTGCAGAAAGAGGCAAGAGGGGTGAAGAAAGAGGCAACAGAGGAGCAGAAGGAGGCAAGAGAACTGCAGAAAGAGGCAAGAGTGTTGCAGAAACTGGCAAAAGAGGTGCAGAAAGAGGGAAGAGGGGTGGAGACAGATGCAAGAGAAGTGCAGAAAGAGGGAAGAGGGGTGCAGAAATGTGCAAGAGAGGTGCAGAAATAAGCAAGAGTAGTGCAGAAAGAACCAACAGAGGTGCAGAAAGAGGTAAGAGGGGTACGGAAAGAGGAGAGAGAAGTGCAGAAAGAAGCAAAAGAGGTCCAGAAAGAAAGAAGAAGGGTGCAGAAAGAAGCAAGAAAGCTGCAGAAAGAAGCAAGAGAAGTGCAGAAAGAGGCAAGTAAGATGCAGAACGAGGCAAGAGAACTGCAAAAAGAGGCAAGAAAGTTGCAGAAACAGGCAAAAGGGGTGCAGAAAGAGAGAACAGGTGTGCAGACAGAGGCAAGAGAGGTGCAGAAAGAGGGAAGAGAAGTGCAGAAAAAGGCAAGAGGGATGCAGAAATTTGCAACAGAGGTGCAGAAAGAAGAAAGAGCAGTGCAGAAAGAATCAACAGAGGTGCAGAAAGAGGCAATAGGGGTACAGAAAGAGGCAACAGAAGTGCAGAAAGAAGCAAAGGAGGTGCAGAAAGAGGCAAGAGGGGTGCAGAAAGAGGCAAGAGCAGTGCAGAAAGAGGCAAGAGATGTGCAGAAAGAGGCAAGAGAGGTGCAGAAAGAGGCAAGAGATGTGCAGAAAAAGAGAAGAAGGGTGCAGAAAGAAGCACGAGAGCTGCAGAAAGAAGCAAGAGAAGTACAGAAAGAGCCAAGTAAGGTACAGAAGGAGGCAAGAGAACTGTAAAAAGAGGCAAGAGAGTTGCAGAAACAGGCAAAAGGGGTGCAGAAAGAGGGAACAGGTATGCAGACAGAGGCAAGAGAGGTGCAGAAAGAGGGAAGAGGGGTGCAGAAAGAGGCAAGAGGGATGCAGAAATTTGCAACAGAGGTACAGAAAGTAGAAAGAGCAGCGCAGAAAGAACCAACAGAGGTGCAGAAAGAGGCAAGAGGGTAATGAAAGAGGCAAGAGAAGTGCAGAAAGAAGCAAGAGAACTGCATAAAAAAGCAGGAGAGGTGCAGAAAGAGGCAGGAGAGGTGCAGAAAGAGGCAAAAGGGGTTCAGAAAGAGGCAAGAGGGGTGCAGAAAGAAGCAGGAGAAGTGCCGAAAGAAGCAACAGAGGTGCTGAAAGAGGCAAGAGGGGTGCAGAAAGAGGCAAGAGAAATGCAGAAAGAAGCAACTGAGGTGCAGAAAAAGGCAAGAGATGTGCAGAAACAGGCAAGAAAGGTACAGAAAGAGGGGAACAGGGGGCAGAAAGAGGCATGAGGGATGCAGAAATTTGCAAAAGAGGTGCAGAAAGAAGCAAGAGCAAGGAAAGATGACGGTCTAGAGATCCTGGTGTTGGACATAAAATCCTGAGAGTTTAGGAGGAACGTCGCTCAAGGCTCTGGAACTTTCAGCCTCGTATTAACAAATAGGAGTAAGAATGTAAGCATGTGTTCCTCCCTTCAATCGGTCTGTTTTATTCATTAGATTAATTCCTTTTTGTTACACAACACAATAGACCAAGTAATATTGAGTGTAGGTAGATGTTTTATTTCCATTTGTCACTTTTTATAACCATTCCACTCTTTTTTAACATGTTTCATGGCTAGTAGTTTAAGTAAAAAGAAGAAGAAGACAGCCGACACGTGTTTCGCCCTATGTGGCAAGTTGGGCCAGGGCTTTCTCAAGGCTAATTGTAATGTTCAGAAATCATACAGTCTGATGGAAGTAGGTTACATTCCAAATTCCTTCATAGTAATATGTAAAAGCATCCACAATTCATGGTTTAAAAGTTAAGTCCCAGGATAAATCCGTCCGTAAGAATATGTCCGTGATATAGCAGAAAGAGGCAAGACAGGTGCAGGAAAAGGGAAGAAGGGTGCAGAAAGAAGCAAGAGAGATGCATAAAGTGGCAAGAGGGGTGCAGAAAGAGGCAAGAGAGATGCAGGAAGAAGCAAGAGAGGTGCAGAAAGAAGCAAGAGAAGTGCAGAATGGAGCAACAGGGTCGAAGAAAGAGGCAAGAGGGGTGCAGAAAGAGGCAAGAGGGGTGAAGAAAGAGGCAACAGCGGAGCAGTAGGAGGCAAGAGAACTGCAGAAAGAGGAACGAGTGTTGTAGAAACTGGCAAAAGAGGTGCAGAAAGAGGGAACAGGGGTGGAGACAGACACAAGAGAAGTGCAGAAAGAGGGAAGAGGGGTGCAGAAATGTGCAAGAGAGGTGCAGAAAGAAGCAAGAGAAGTGCAGAAAGAACCAACAGAGGTACAAATAGAGGCAAGAGGGGTGCAGAAAGAGGTAGGATAGGTGTACAAAGAAGCAAGAGGGATACAGAAAGAGGCATGAGGGGTGCAGAAAGAAGGAAGAGAAGTGCAGAAAGAAGCAACAGAGGTGCTGAAAGAGGTAAGAGAGGTGCAGAAACAGGCAGAAAATGTGCAGAAAGAGGGAACAGGGCTTTAGAAAGAGGCAAGAGAGGTGCAGGAAGAGGGGTGCAGAAAGAGGCAAGAGGGGAGCAGAAAGAGGCAAGAGAGGTGTAGAAACAAACAAGAGAAGTCCAGAAAGGGGCAAGAGAATTGCTGAAAGAAGCAACAGAAGTGTAGAAAGAAGGAAGAGAAGTGCAGAAAAAGGCAAGTGAGGTGCAGAAAGATGCAAAAGAGGTACAGAAAATGGCAAGAGAACAGCAGAAAGAGGCAAAAGGGGTGCAAAAAAAGGAAGAAAGGTGCAGAAAGGAGCAATAGAAGTGCAGAAAGAGACAAGAGAGGTGCAGAAAGAGACAAGAGAGGCGCAGAAAGAGAAGAGAGGTGCAGAAAGAGGGAAGACAAATGCAGAAAGAGACAACAGGAGTGCAGAAAGAAGCAAGACAGGTGCAGAAAGAAGCAAGAGAAGTGCAGAATGAAGCAACAGAGGTGTAGAAAGTGGCAAAAGAAGTGCAGACAGAAGCAACAGAGGTGCAGAAGGAGACAAGAGAAGTGCAGAAAGAAGCAACAGAGGTGTAGAAAGAGGCAAGAGAAGTGCAGAAAGAAGCAACAGAGGTGCAGAAAGAGGCAAGAGAGGTGCAGAAACAGGCAGGAGAGGTGCAGAAAGATGGAACAAGGGGTGCAGAAAGAGGCAAAAGAGGTGCAGAAAGAGGGAAGAAGGGTGCAGAAAAAGACAAGAGATGTGCAGAAAGAGAAGAGAGGTGCAGAAAGAGGCAAGACAGGTGCAGGAAAAGGGAAGAAGGGTGCAGAAAGAAGCAAAAGAGGTGCAGGAAGTGGCAAGAGGGGTGCAGAAAGAGGCAAGAGAGGTGCAGAAAGAGGTAAGAGAAGTGCACAAAGAGGAAAGAAGGGTGCAGAAAGAGGCAAGAGAGGTGCAGGAAGAAGCAAGAGAGGTGCAGAAAGAAGCAAGAGAAGTGCAGAGTGGAGCAACAGGGGTGCAGAAAGAGGCAAGAGGGGTGCAGAAAGAGGCAAGAGAGGTGCAGAAAGAGGCAACATAGGTGCAGAAGGAGGCAAGAGAACTGCAGAATGAGGCAGGAAAGTTGCAGAAACAGGCAAAAGAGGTGCAGAAAGAGGGAATAGGGTTGCAGACAGGGGCACAAAAAGTGCAGAAAGAGGGAATAGGGGTGCAGAAAGAGGCAAGAGAGGTGCAGACATTTGCAAGAGAGGTGCATAAAGAAGCAATAGCAGTGCAGAAAGAACCAAGATAAGTGCAGAAAGAGGCAAGAGGGGTGCAGAAAGAGGCAAGAGAACTGCAGAAAGAGGCAACAGAGGTGCAGAATGAGGCAGACAGGTGCAGGAAAAGGGAAGAAGGGTGCAGAAAGAAGCAAAGAGGTACAGAAGGAGGCAAGAGGGGTGCAGAAAGAGGCAGGAGAGGTGCAGAAAGAGGCAAAAGAGATGCACAAAGAGGGAAGACGGGTGCAGAAAGAGGCAAGAGGGTGCAGAAAGAAGCAAGAGATGTGCAGAATGAAGCAAGAGAAGTACAGAATGAAGCAGCAGGGGTGCCGAAAGAGGCAAGGGTGTGCAGAAAGAGGCAACAGAGGTGCAGAAGGAGGCAAGAGAACTGCAGGAACAGGCAAGAAAGTTGCAGAAACAGGCAAAAGAGGTGCAGAAAGAGGGAACAGGGGTGCAGACAGAGGCAAGAGAGGTACTGAAAGAGGGAAAAGGGGTGCAGAAAGAGGCAAGAGCAGTGCAGAAATTTGCAAGAGAGGTGCAGAAAGAAGCAAGAGCAGAGCAGAAAGAACAAACAGAGGTGCAGAAAGAGGCAAGAGGGATGCAGAAAGAGGCAAGAGAAGTGCAGAAAGAATCAAAAGAGGTACAGAAAGAGGGAAGAGGGTGCAGAAAGAGGCAAGAGAACTGCAGAAAGAGGCAACAGAGGTGCAGAAAGAGGCCAGACAGGTGCAGGAAAAGGAAAGAAGGGTGCAGAAAGAAGCAAGAAAGGTGCAGAAAGACGCAAGAGAGGTACAGAAAGAGGCAAGAGAGATGCACAAAGAGGGAAGAAGGGTGCAGAAAGAGGCAAGAGGGGTGCAGGAAGAAGCAAGAGAGGTGCAGAAAGAAGCAAGAGAAGTGCAGAATGAAGCAAGAGGGGTGCCGAAAGAGGCAAGAGGGGTGCAGAAAGAGGCAAGAGGGGTGAAGAAAGAGGCAACAGAGGAGCAGAAGGAGGCAAGAGAACTGCAGAAAGAGGCAAGAGTGTTGCAGAAACTGGCAAAAGAGGTGCAGAAAGAGGGAAGAGGGGTGGAGACAGATGCAAGAGAAGTGCAGGAAGAGGGAAGAGGGGTGCAGAAATGTGCGAGAGGTGCAGAAATAAGCAAGAGTAGTGCAGAAAGAACCAACAGAGGTGCAGAAAGAGGTAAGAGGGGTACGGAAAGAGGAGAGAGAAGTGCAGAAAGAAGCAAAAGAGGTCCAGAAAGAAAGAAGAAGGGTGCAGAAAGAAGCAAGAGAGCTGCAGAAAGAAGCAAGAGAAGTGCAGAAAGAGGCAAGTAAGATGCAGAACGAGGCAAGAGAACTGCAAAAAGAGGCAAGAAAGTTGCAGAAACAGGCAAAAGGGGTGCAGAAAGAGAGAACAGGTGTGCAGACAGAGGCAAGAGAGGTACAGAAAGAGGGAAGAGGAGTGCAGAAAAAGGCAAGAGGGATGCAGAAATGTGCAACAGAGGTGCAGAAAGAAGAAAGAGCAGTGCAGAAAGAATCAACAGAGGTGCAGAAAGAGGCAATAGGGGTACAGAAAGAGGCAACAGAAGTGCAGAAAGAAGCAAAGGGGTGCAGAAAGAGGCGAGAGCAGTGCAGAAAGAGGCAAGAGATGTGCAGAAAGAGGCAAGAGAGGTGCAGAAAGAGGCAAGAGATGTGCAGAAAAAGAGAAGAAGGGTGCAGAAAGAAGCAAGAGAGCTGCAGAAAGAAGCAAGAGAAGTGCAGAAAGAGCCAAGTAAGGTGCAGAAGGAGGCAAGAGAACTGCAAAGAGAGGCAAGAGAGTTGCAGGAAACAGGCAAAAGGGGTGCAGAAAGAGGGAACAGGTGTGCAGACAGAGGCAAGAGAGGTGCAGAAAGAGGGAAGAGGGGTGCAGAAAGAGGCAAGAGGGATGCAGAAATTTGCAACAGAGGTGCAGAAAGAAGAAAGAGCAGTGCAGAAAGAACCAACAGAGGTGCAGAAAGAGGCAAGAGGGGTAATGAAAGAGGCAAGAGAAGTGCAGAAAGAAGCAAGAGAACTGCATAAAAAAGCAGGAGAGGTGCAGAAAGAGGCAGGAGAGGTGCAGAAAGAGGCAAAAGGGGTTCAGAAAGAGGCAAGAGGGGTGCAGAAAGAAGCAGGAGAAGTGCCGAAAGAAGCAACAGAGGTGCTGAAAGAGGCAAGAGGGGTGCAGAAAGAGGCAAGAGAAATGCAGAAAGAAGCAACTGAGGTGCAGAAAAAGGCAAGAGATGTGCAGAAACAGGCAAGAAAGGTACAGAAAGAGGGGAACAGGGGGCAGAAAGAGGCATGAGGGATGCAGAAATTTGCAAAAGAGGTGCAGAAAGAAGCAAGAGCAAGGAAAGATGACGGTCTAGAGATCCTGGTGTTGGACATAAAATCCTGAGAGTTTAGGAGGAACGTCGCTCAAGGCTCTGGAACTTTCAGCCTCGTATTAACAAATAGGAGTAAGAATGTAAGCATGTGTTCCTCCCTTCAATCGGTCTGTTTTATTCATTAGATTAATTCCTTTTTGTTACACAACACAATAGACCAAGTAATATTGAGTGTAGGTAGATGTTTTATTTCCATTTGTCTCTTTTATAACCATTCCACTCTTTTTAACATGTTTCATGGCTAGTAGTTTAAGTAAAAAGAAGAAGAAGACAGCCGACACGTGTTTCGCCCTATGTGGCAAGTTGGGCCAGGGCTTTCAAGGCTAATTGTAATGTTCAGAAATCATACAGTCTGATGGAAGTAGGTTACATTCCAAATTCCTTCATAGTAATATGTAAAAGCATCCACAATTCGTGGTTTAAAAGTTAAGTCCCAGGATAAATCCGTCCGTAAGAATATGTCCGTGATATAGCAGAAAGAGGCAAGACAGGTGCAGGAAAAGGGAAGAAGGGTGCAGAAAGAAGCAAGAGAGATGCATAAAGTGGCAAGAGGGGTGCAGAAAGAGGCAAGAGAGATGCAGGAAGAAGCAAGAGAGGTGCAGAAAGAAGCAAGAGAAGTGCAGAATGGAGCAACAGAGGTCGAAGAAAGAGGCAAGAGGGTGCAGAAAGAGGCAAGAGGGGTGAAGAAAGAGGCAACAGAGGAGCAGTAGGAGGCAAGAGAACTGCAGAAAGAGGCACGAGTGTTGTAGAAACTGGCAAAAGAGGTGCAGAAAGAGGGAACAGAGGTGGAGACAGACACAAGAGAAGTGCAGAAAGAGGGAAGAGGGGTGCAGAAATGTGCAAGAGAGGTGCAGAAAGAAGCAAGAGAAGTGCAGAAAGAACCAACAGAGGTACAAATAGAGGCAAGAGGGGTGCAGAAAGAGGTAGGATAGGTGTACAAAGAAGCAAGAGGGATACAGAAAGAGGCATGAGGGGTGCAGAAAGAAGGAAGAGAAGTGCAGAAAGAAGCAACAGAGGTGCTGAAAGAGGTAAGAGAGGTGCAGAAACAGGCAGAAAATGTGCAGAAAGAGGAACAGGGCTTTAGAAAGAGGCAAGAGAGGTGCAGGAAGAGGGGTGCAGAAAGAGGCAAGAGGGGAGCAGAAAGAGGCAAGAGAGGTGTAGAAACAAACAAGAGAAGTGCAGAAAGAGGCAAGAGAATTGCTGAAAGAAGCAACAGAGGTGTAGAAAGAAGGAAGAGAAGTGCAGAAAAAGGCAAGTGAGGTGCAGAAAGATGCAAAAGAGGTACAGAAAATGGCAAGAGAACAGCAGAAAGAGGCAAAAGGGTGCAAAAAAAGGAAGAAAGGTGCAGAAAGGAGCAATAGAAGTGCAGAAAGAGACAAGAGAGGTGCAGAAAGAGACAAGAGAGGCGCAGAAAGAGAAGAGAGGTGCAGAAAGAGGGAAGACAAATGCAGAAAGAGACAACACGGGTGCAGAAAGAAGCAAGACAGGTGCAGAAAGAAGCAAGAGAAGTGCAGAATGAAGCAACAGAGGTGTAGAAAGTGGCAAAAGAAGTGCAGACAGAAGCAACAGAGGTGCAGAAGGAGACAAGAGAAGTGCAGAAAGAAGCAACAGAGGTGTAGAAAGAGGCAAGAGAAGTGCAGAAAGAAGCAACAGAGGTGCAGAAAGAGGCAAGAGAGGTGCAGAAACAGGCAGGAGAGGTGCAGAAAGATGGAACAAGGGGTGCAGAAAGAGGCAAAAGAGGTGCAGAAAGAGGGAAGAAGGGTGCAGAAAAAGACAAGAGATGTGCAGAAAGAGCAAGAGAGGTGCAGAAAGAGGCAAGACAGGTGCAGGAAAAGGGAAGAAGGGTGCAGAAAGAAGCAAAAGAGGTGCAGAAAGTGGCAAGAGGGGTGCAGAAAGAGGCAAGAGAGGTGCAGAAAGAGGCAAGAGAGGTGCACAAAGAGGGAAGAAGGGTGCAGAAAGAGGCAGGAGAGGTGCAGGAAGAAGCAAGAGAGGTGCAGAAAGAAGCAAGAGAAGTGCAGAATGGAGCAACAGGGGTGCAGAAAGAGGCAAGAGGGGTGCAGAAAGAGTCAAGAGGGGTGCAGAAAGAGGCAACAGAGGTGCAGAAGGAGGCAAGAGAACTGCAGTATGAGGCAGGTGAGTTACAGAAACAGGCAAAAGAGGTGCAGAAAGAGGGAACAGGGGTGCAGACAGGGGCACAAAAAGTGCAGAAAGAGGGAATAGGGGTGCAGAAAGAGGCAAGAGAGGTGCAGACATTTGCAAGAGAGGTGCATAAAGAAGCAATAGCAGTGCAGAAAGAACCAAGATAAGTGCAGAAAGAGGCAAGAGGGGTGCAGAAAGAGGCAAGAGAACTGCAGAAAGAGGCAACAGAGGTGCAGAATGAGGCAGGAGAGGTGCAGAAAGAGGCAAAAGAGATGCACAAAGAGGGAAGACGGGTGCAGAAAGAGGCAAGAGGGGTGCAGAAAGAAGCAAGAGATGTGCAGAATGAAGCAAGAGAAGTACAGAATGAAGCAGCAGGGGTGCCGAAAGAGGCAAGGGTGTGCAGAAAGAGGCAACAGAGGTGCAGAAGGAGGCAAGAGAACTGCAGGAACAGGCAAGAAAGTTGCAGAAACAGGCAAAAGAGGTGCAGAAAGAGGGAACAGGGGTGCAGACAGAGGCAAGAGAGGTACTGAAAGAGGGAAAAGGGGTGCAGAAAGAGGCAAGAGCGGTGCAGAAATTTGCAAGAGAGGTGCAGAAAGAAGCAAGAGCAGAGCAGAAAGAACAAACAGAGGTGCAGAAAGAGGCAAGAGGGATGCAGAAAGAGGCAAGAGAAGTGCAGAAAGAATCAAAAGAGGTACAGAAAGAGCGAAGAGGGTGCAGAAAGAGGCAAGAGAACTGCAGAAAGAGGCAACAGAGGTGCAGAAAGAGGCACAGACAGGTGCAGGAAAATGAAAGAAGGGTGCAGAAAGATGCAAGAAAGGTGCAGAAAGAAGCAAGAGTGGCACAGAAAGAGGCAAGAGAGATGCACAAAGAGGGAAGAAGGGTGCAGAAAGAGGCAAGAGGGGTGCAGGAAGAAGCAAGAGAGGTGCAGAAAGAAGCAAGAGAAGTGCAGAATGAAGCAAGAGAGGTGCTGAAAGAGGCAAGAGGGGTGCAGAAAGAGGCAAGAGGGGTGAAGAAAGAGGCAACAGAGGAGCAGAAGGAGGCAAGAGAACTGCAGAAAGAGGCAAGAGTGTTGCAGAAACAGGCAGAAAAGGTGCAGAAAGAGGGAACAGGGGTGCAGAAAGAGGCAAGAGAGATGCAGGAAGAGGGGTGCAAAAAGAGGCAAGAGGGGAGCAGAAAGAGGCAAGAGAGGTGCAGAAACAGGCAAGAGAAGTACAGAAAGAGGCAAGAGAATTGCTGAAAGAAGCAACAGAAGTGTAGAAAGAAGGAAGAGAAGTGCAGAAAAAGGCAAGTGAGGTGCAGAAAGAGGCAAGAGAGGTGCCGAAAATGGCAAGACAACTGCAGAAAGAAGCAAGAGAGATGCAAAAAAGGGAAGAAGGGTGCAGAAAGAAGCTAGAGAGGTACAGAAAAAAGCAAGAGAAGTGCAGAAAGAAGCAAGAGAGGTGCAGAAAGAGACAAGAGAGGTGCAGAAAGAGACAAGAGAGGTGCAGAAAGAGGGAAGACGAGTGCAGAAAGAGACAACAGGGGTGCAGAAAGAAGCAAGACAGGTGCAGAAAGAAGCAAGAGAAGTGCAGAATGAAGCAACATGGGTGCAGAAAGTGGCAAAAGAAGTGTAGAAAGAAGCAACAGAGGTGCAGAAGGATGCAAGAGAGCTGCAGAAAGAGGCAAGAGAGGTGCAGAAACAGGCAAAAGAGGTGCAGAAAGAGGGAACAGGGGTGCAGACAGAGGCAAGAGAAGTCCAGAAAGAGGGAACAGGGGTGCAGAAAGAGGCAAGAGAGGTGGCGAAACAGGCAAGAAACAGGCAAGAAAAGTGCAGAAAGAGGCAAGAGAATTGCTGAAAGAAGCAACAGAGGTGTAGAAAGAAGGAAGAGAAGTGCAGAAAAAGGCAAGTGAGGTGCAGAAAGATGCAAAAGAGGTACAGAAAATGGCAATAGAACTGCAGAAAGAGGAAAGAGGGGTGCAAAAAAGGGAAGAAAGGTGCAGAAAGAAGCAATAGAAGTGCAGAAAGAGACGAGAGGTGCAGAAAGAGACAAGAGAGGCGCAGAAAGAGAAGAGAGGTGCAGAAAGAGGGAAGACAAATGCAGAAAGAGACAACAGGGGTGCAGAAAGAAGCAAGACAGGTGCAGAAAGAAGCAAGAGAAGTGCAGAATGAAGCAACAGAGGTGCAGAAAGTGGCAAAAGAAGTGCAGACAGAAGCAACAGAGGTGCAGAAGGAGGCAAGAGAAGTGCAGAAAGAAGCAACAGAGGTGTAGAAAGAGGCAAGAGAAGTGCAGAAAGAAGCAACAGAGGTGCAGAAAGAGGCAAAAGAAGTGCAGAAAGAGGCAAGAGAGGTGTAGAAACAGGCAGGAGAGGTGCAGAAAGATGGAACAAGGGGTGCAGAAAGAGGCAAAAGAGGTGCAGAAAGAGGGAAGAAGGGTGAAGAAAAAGACAAGAGATGTGCAGAAAGAGAAGAGAGGTGCAGAAAGAGGGAAGAAGAATGCAGAAAGTGACAACAGGGGTGCAGAAAGAAGCAAGCCAGGTGCAGAAAGAAGCAAGAGAAGTGCAGAATGAAGCAACAGTGGTGCAGAAAATGGCAAAAGAAGTGCAGAAAGAAGCAGCAGAGGTGCAGAAGGAGGCAAGAGAAGTGCAGAAAGAGGCAAGAGAGGTACAGAAACAGGCAGGAGAGGTGCAGAAAGAGGGAACAGGGGTGCAGAAAGAGGCAAAAGAGGTGCAGAAAGAGGAAAGAAGGGTGCAGAAAGAGGCGAGAGGGGTACAGAAAGAAGCAAGTGAGGTGCAGAAAGAGGCAAGAGAGGTGCAGAAAGAGGCAAGAGAGGTGCAGAAAGTGGAAGAGATGAGCAGAAAGAGGCAAAAGAAGTGCAGAAAAAGAAAGAAAGGTGCAGAAAGAAGCAACAGTAATGCAGAAAGAGGCAAGAGAGGCGCAGAAAGAAGCAAGAGTGGTTTGCACACCATTAGTACCAGTTTAATACCCACATTTAGCAATAAGTAACAGGTGACCATTCTAGGTTTGCAAAGGTTCTTCCCAAACGCTGTAACTTTTGTAGCTGCATTTTTGGTAACGTTTGAGCCGTTTGAGCTAGAAATAAGGTTTTTTTGTTCAAATCTGCAGATTATGCAGCAGATGATGGATTATATGGCAAATGCGGAAAATGTATAATTGTGCAAAAGTCGGTGCAGCCAAACAGTTGCATAATTCCAGTGGCCCTGCTTATACCTCTGACTAGGTCCAGAAGTGCTGCTCAGTGCTTCCTTCTTTTTTGTCTCATTGAGTTTATAGTTTAGCTTCTATGGAAACGAGGAAGCCTAAACCTGAGGTTACCACTCCACAACAAAGACTATCATACAACACAATTACTCTCCATAACACATAATCCCACTCTACATAATTCCTATACACTAAATCCCACATACTTTCTATCCACATAATTTCACTGCATAACATACCACATAATTCCACTACACACAACCTACATCCACTCCACTCCAAGAAATATTAGTAAAATACTTTTACATTTACAACGCCAATAGCTCTAACTTTCGCAAATGTGAAACCTTTTACATTGCAAATGCTTCTTTAAATAGTAGTCGCGTTTGCAAAGAGGTGGAGAAAGGGGGCTGGGCCTCCGACCAACGCTCAGGAATTCCGCTGTGTAGGACTTACAGGAGGTACCAGGAGGGCTTCTTGGCCCCCAAACTCCCTTAGCAGAAAAGTGGACTTCATCCCCCAACCCGTAGTGTGCCAGGAGGTGTGTTTGCAGAGTGGTGCAGAAAGGGGGGCATGGCCTCCAAAGATCTCTTAGCAATCCCACTGTGTGGGACTTACTGGAGGTAACAGGAGGGGTAGTTGGCCCCCAAGGACAACCTTGGGGGCCAACTACCCCTCCTACCACCTCCAGTAAGTTCCACACAGCAGCATTGGTAAGTTCTCATAGCAGGCCACGCCCCCTTTGCCCACCAGTCTGCAAACTCGCTCCCTGGCGTGCTCTTAGATAGGGATTAAAGTCCCCTTCACTGCTGGGGGTTGTTAGGGGCCAACTAGCCTACCTGTTACCTCCAGTAAGCCCCACACAGTGGGATTGCTGAGAGGTGGACACAGGCCATGCCCCCTTTGTCCACCACTCTGCAAACATGCCTCCTGGCGCGCTCTTTGTTGGGGGATGAAGTCCTCTTGTCTCCTGAGGGTCCCTGAGGGCCAACTAGCCCTCCAATTACCTCCAGTAAGCCCCCCACTGCTGGATTGCTGAGAGTGGTCTGAGGCCACGCCCCCTTTTTGCACCACTCTGCAATCACGCCGCCTGGTGCACTGCTGCTCGGGGGATGAAGTCCACTTCAGTCCTCAGGTCCTCAGGACACAAGAGGACCTCATTGCCCCACCAGCAGTGCGCCAAGAGGCACGTTTGCAGGGTGGTGTAAAAAGGGGCGAGGCCTCAGACCACCTCTCAGCAATCCCACTGTATGGGGCTTACTGGAGGTACCTGGTGGGCTAGTCCGCCCCTAAGGACCCTTACGATTCAAGGGGACTTAATCCCCCAACCCAGAACGCGCCAGGAGGCGCGTTTGCATAGTGGTGCAGGGAGGGGGCGGGGCCTATGGCTTCTCTTTTTTCTCTTCTTTGTGGAAGGGGGGCTGTGTGCCCCCCTTCCTTAACACTTTTTGGGCCCTGCGGACCCCCATCCCCGAGGGCCTGAGCCTTTTTTTTTTTAAATAAAATAAATAACAGGAAGGGGGCCGTGCAGCCCCCCTCCCGAGGCCTTTTTCAGCCCTGGGGACCCCATCCCCTGGGGCTTTGCCTATTTTTTTTTTTTTAAGTTTACGTGAGGGGGGCCGCATGGCCCCCCTTTCCAGTGCCACTTTTCGCCCCGGAGACCCCATCCCCCGGGGCCTGGCCAGCCTTTCTTTTTTTTTAAAAAAAATTTGGGAGGGGCCACGTGGCCCCCCTCCTGAGGCCAATTATGGCCCTGGGGACCCCATCCCCTGGGGCCTGGCCAGCCTTTCTTTTTTTTTTATCTTTTGGAGGAGAGCCGCAAGGACCCCCTCCTGAGGCCAATTATGGCCCCGGGGACCCCATCCCCCGGGGCATGGCCAGCCTTTTTTTTTTTTTTTGAGGAGGGGCCACGTGGCCCCCTGTTACATGCCCCACCGGGAACAGCATCCTAGGAGACATAGGATATAACACCCCCCTCCTGAGGCCAATTATGCCCCGTGGACCCCATCCCCGGGGCCTGACCTCATGTTGGGGACCGCAGGGGATGCCCCAGCGGTCCCAGCAGGCTCCCCGCCTCCTGCGGGAGCCATTATTGCTTTTGGGCAAAGGGAGCTGCTGACATGCAGCTCCCTTTTCCCAAAAGCAATTCTGCTTCACTTCATGGAAGTGTGAGAAGGTTTCCTGCTCTCGCTTCCATGAAGCGAAGCAGAAGTTTGCAATGGCAGGGCAGGAGCCATGCTCCCTCCCTGCCTATGCAAACTGCAAAGTCCCGGAGGTGGGTGTGAGAAGTTGGCCTGGCATATGCTGTCCACTAATTATAGTGGGCACCTTGCACCAGTCCAAACAACCCCTTATTGGAGATAGGTTAAAGACAACCTTTATTGAAAGCTATCCTAGTGGTAGCTATGGAGAGCAGCCTTCAGGCTAAGTCTTGAAGGAATGTAATACAAAAGGGGATGACGGACGGAACACTTGAGCCAATCAAACACTCACCCCCAGTCAACTGATCTGGGTTTAATCCATCATCATTCTTTAGCTCACTCCACCACCCCAGTTCAGACATGGCCATATGCAAATCAGTCTGACCCTGTGCCTCATGGGAACAGTCCAGCCCGAACTGCCAAGCCATGTCTTCCCTGGACCGGAAACAAGCATCCTAGGACCGGTTTCTGGCATTTCAGCCGTCATCAGCCAGGCTTGCTTGAATCCAGTGGCAAAGTGAGCAAGGGACCCACGTCTGGGCATACCCCCGCCAACTTAGGGCGACCAAAGCGATACAAAAGGGGATGATGGACGGAACGCTTGAGCCAATCAAACACTCACCCCCAGTCAACTGATCTGGGTTTAATCCATCATCATTCTTTAGCTCACTCCACCACCCCAGTTCAGACATGGCCATATGCAAATCAGTCTGACCCTGTGCCTCATGGGAACAGTCCAGCCCGAACTGCCAAGCCATGTCTTCCCTGGACCGGAAACAAGCATCCTAGGACCGGTTTCTGGCATTTCAGCCGTCATCAGCCAGGCTTGCTTGAATCCAGTGGCAAAGTGAGCAAGGGACCCACGTCTGGGCATACCCCCGCCAACTTAGGGCGACCAAAGCGATACAAAAGGGGATGATGGACGGAACGCTTGAGCCAATCAAACACTCACCCCCAGTCAACTGATCTGGGTTTAATCCATCATCATTCTTTAGCTCACTCCACCACCCCAGTTCAGACATGGCCATATGCAAATCAGTCTGACCCTGTGCCTCATGGGAACAGTCCAGCCCGAACTGCCAAGCCATGTCTTCCCTGGACCGGAAACAAGCATCCTAGGACCGGTTTCTGGCATTTCAGCCGTCATCAGCCAGGCTTGCTTGAATCCAGTGGCAAAGTGAGCAAGGGACCCACGTCTGGGCATACCCCCGCCAACTTAGGGCGACCAAAGCGATACAAAAGGGGATGATGGACGGAACGCTTGAGCCAATCAAACACTCACCCCCAGTCAACTGATCTGGGTTTAATCCATCATCATTCTTTAGCTCACTCCACCACCCCAGTTCAGACATGGCCATATGCAAATCAGTCTGACCCTGTGCCTCATGGGAACAGTCCAGCCCGAACTGCCAAGCCATGTCTTCCCTGGACCGGAAACAAGCATCCTAGGACCGGTTTCTGGCATTTCAGCCGTCATCAGCCAGGCTTGCTTGAATCCAGTGGCAAAGTGAGCAAGGGACCCACGTCTGGGCATACCCCCGCCAACTTAGGGCGACCAAAGCGATACAAAAGGGGATGATGGACGGAACGCTTGAGCCAATCAAACACTCACCCCCAGTCCAGCCCGAACTGCCTGGCTGATGACGGCTGGAATGCCAGAAACCGGTCCTAGGATGCTTGTTTCCGGTCCAGGGAAGACATGGCTTGGCAGTTCGGGCTGGACTGTTCCTATGAGGCACAGGGTCAGACTGATTTGCATATGGCCATGTCTGAACTGGGGTGGTGGAGTGAGCTAAAGAATGATGATGGATTAAACCCAGATCAGTTGACTGGGGGTGAGTGTTTGATTGGCTCAAACGTTCCGTCCATCATCCCCTTTTGTATCGCTTGAAGGAATGTAAAGCAGCTTGTTTTACTCAGTCTATAATCTCTTGAGTGACCAAATGAAAGAGGACCACACCAGGTATATATTCAAAATATATGTATTTATTACTAAACACACCCTCTAGTCTCTTTATGAGGCTAGAGTTCAAGTACATACGTTACGAGTTAGTTATCTACAGTAATAGCACAAATACACGTTTGAGCCCCAGGGGCGTACCAAACCATATACCAATAAAGTGGTACAAGAACCACGACTGAGCTAGACACAAGGCCTAGAGCCTGTAGAAGTGCTTGGACCACAAGGAACCACCCAAGGCAGTGACACAGGGGACCCACGGGGGACGCGTGCAGTGTATGAACATAACCGCGAACCACCGTTAACTTCTATGGGGAAAGTTGCGATTAGAATTTAAAAGAAAGGGACACTTAGAGGAGGACTTGGAGCAAACCCTTTGAGAACTAGGCTGTTCTAGTGTCTATACCCACGGGAGCACCGGAGTACTCGAGTTACCTCACCCAGGGAAGCCGGGTGCATAGGTGTCTTTCGGAGTCGGGTTTCGTCGTCGCTTTCTATGGCGATCTGCTGCAAAGTGCTGCTGGCGACCAAGTTGAAAGTGTTCGGGTGGATCCAAAGGTGGATCGAAGATCTGAAGAACCTGAAAGCAGAGGGGACAGAGTCTGGGTCACTAGCCAGTGACCAGGAAGGCGATGAGCAGATGCCCACCGATGTCGAGTGCTTCAGGTAGGTTGACGGTCGTCTTGACTCTTCAGCCACAAGGTCCAGGAGGCGTTGACGACAACCAGGAGCTGGATTCGAGCTGTCCCATGACGTCTGTCGATTGCAGGGGTGTCGGCGACTGGATTGGACCCAACAAGCCTTGGCAACGGCAAGTCTCGTGGAAAGCAAAGAAGGACGATGTTGCAGACCAGCAAGGTCTGGGGGACTCACCCAGCAAGGATAAGTCAGGGGGGCACCTGGAGCAACCAGGGAGCCCAAGCATAAAAAGATTGGCCTTCGGGAGGGCCTACTAGCCAACGGACTAGTGACCGTGAAGGAGCCTCGAGATGGTGCATGTGGAGCTGGCTCACAGGACACTCGTGGAGTGGAGGCCAGTGATCTTCGGTGCAGTTGGTGCTGGAGGCTAGGGCTACTCGGAGCCCAAAGCACGACTTCGTGGAAGACCCAGAAGAGGATGCACTTGCAAATGCGTTTTGTGTCCAGGGGTCACGGTTCCACGTTACCCACGACAGCTACGGGCCTCAGCTTTGCTGGGAACTCAGGGCAGCCTCAGGGAAGTCTGGAAATCCACCTCTGGTGATGCAAAGACTTCGGCGTCCGACGGGAGCTTCAGCGATGCAGACCGGACAATTGCTTCTTTGGTGCCTGCCAAGCAGGGAGTCACTCCTTGACCCCAAGGGAGATTCTTCAGTCCTCTAATCTTAAAGTAGAGCGTCGAAGGTCCAGGATTCTGTATCAGAGTTTCGTCCAGGTAAATCTAAAGTCCTAAGGACTGGGTTCCCTTACTTATACTAAGGTAGGGGGTTGGACATACTCTGTGACCCCACCTATGGGAGGGTCAGGGCAGGGGAGTGGTTACACCCCTTTCCCTTTGTCCACTTCGCGCCAGAGCAGGGGCTGGAAGCCCCTGAGCCGGTTTGAACTGGGGTATGCACAGGGACACCAAGTGTGCCCCCAGTGCAGGACTTCAAAGCACCAGAGAGTGCTCCCGCCCAGCCCCAATACACACTATCCTGTCTGGGGAGGTGGTCACACCTCCCTGGGACAGGAAACCTATTGTCCAGGCCTCCCTGCCGGAGTTTCGGTCAGCAGCAGGAGGCCAGACTCGTGTCTGTGGCAGCGGCATCCATTTTGTGATGCCAGGGCTTGGAAAGTCAGTACCGGGGATACCGGTGTGTACATGTCTTTCCCTATAGAAGGGTGGAATGCTACCCCTGCCGCCAGAACTGGCGGGGGGGTAGTATTCCAAGATGTTTGACACCAAACACGACATGTTTCCGTGCAGCCATCACAAAGTTAGCATTTAACGCGAGGTTATAATGCGCTTAAGAGTATAAGGTCAGGTTGCACTACAAACAGCATCAGAGAAGGGTCTCCGAATGCTGCAGAGGGGCCCTGCTCATGCAGGGGCACCCTCTCACATAGGAACCACGCACTCTGCCTTCAGGATTGATAAGGCCTGCCATAGGAGTGACTTATAGGTTTATATGTGTGTATGTATATAGTGATATAGGTAGCCTATATCACAGTAAGGGGTGCATGCACCACCTTACCCAGGCTGCAGTAGCAGACCTGTGGTGTCAGTTTGGATGGCCTTCCAGGGGTGGCACAATACATGCTGCAGCCCCTGGTAGGCCTCTGAGGTACCTATGCCCTGGGTACATAGTATACCATATACTAGGGACTTATAAGGGCACTCCAGATTCCAATCAGAGATGTGCCTAAGGCACATGGAAACCATTTTAGAGAGGAAGCAGCTAGGCTGGGGTTCTGATTAGCAGGGCCCCAGCCAGACTAAGGTCGAAAAACAGTGAAGCATCAGCAAAAAGTGGGGGTACCCATGTGAAGCAGATCCTACTCTCCTACAGTGGGCACCCTGGGACATTGCTGGAGCCGGCCCTGGGTTGTGGTGGTCCCCAGGGCCATCTAGGGCTCCATGAGGGGGGCCACGTGGCCCCCCTCCAACAAGTTTAAAACCCCCTGGAGGTGGTGGTCCCCGGGGCCGGGGGGCCGCAACGGACCCCCATATTTAAATAAAGTGTGCCCCGGGGAGGTGGTGCCCCCCGGGGAAGTGTGGGGGGATCGAGCCCCCCCCCACACAGGTTTATAAAGTAGCCCGGGGGAGGTGGCAGTCCCTGGGGCTTGGGGTCCCACAATGCCCAACCAGAATGTCACAGTGTCTGTATGGGTGAGAGGAAGAGAGGATATATATATATATATATATATATATATATATGTATATGTATATGTATATGTATATGTATATGTATATGTATATGTATATGTATATATATATATATATATATATATATATATATATATATATATATATATATATAACCTCTCTTTCCTCTCACTGCTACTCACATACCCATACGGATACTGCTACACCCACTCATATGCCCACACATACCCATACAGATACTGCTACACCCACTCACATGCCCATACAGACACTCTCATATCCATTGTTACACCCATACAGACACTGTGACACCAATTCACATACCCATAGAGACACTGTGACACCAGTTCACATACCCATAGAGACACTGTGACACCCATTCACATACCCATAGAGACACTGTGACACCCATTCACAAACCCATAGAGACTCTGTGACACCCATTCACAAACCCATACAGTCACTGTTACACCTATTGAGAAACCCATATAGATACTGTCACACCCACTCACAACTCCATACAGACTCTGCCACACCCATTTACAAACCCATACAGACACTGTCACACCCAGTCACATACCCATAGAGACACTGTGACACCCATTAACATACCCATAGTGAGACTGTGACACCCATTCACAAATCCATACAGTCACTGTTACACCTATTAAGAAACCCATACAGATACTGTCACACCCATTCACAACCCCATACAGACTCTGTCACACCCATTCACAAACCCATACAGACATGTCGCACCCAGTCACACACCGATAGAGACACTGTCAAATCCAATCACATACCCATAGAGACACTATCACAACCATTCACAAACCTATTCAGACACTGTCACACCAATTTAGAAACCCATACAGACACTGTCACACCCATTCACATACCCAGAGAGACACTGTCACACCCATTTACACACCCAAACAGACAGTGTCACACCCATTGTCACAAACCCATACAGACACTGTCACACCCATTGACAAACCCAAACAGACAGTGTCGCAACAACTAACATACCGATAGAGACACTGTTACACCCATTCACAAACCCATACAGACACGGTCACACCCATTCACAAACCCATACAGACACTGTCACACCCATTCACGTACCAAAACAGACACTGTCACACCCATTCACATACCCATGGAGACTCTGTCACACCCTTTGACAAACCCATACAGACACTGTCACACCCATTTTCAAACACATACAGATATTGTCACACCCATTGACAAACCCAAACAGACACTGTCACATGCATTCACATCCCCATACAAACTATGTCACACCCATTCATATTCTGATAGAGATACTGTCATGCCCATTCACATACCCATACAGACACTGTCACACCCATTTTCAAACCCAAACAGACAGTGTCACTCCAACTCACATACCGATAGAGACACTGTTACACCCATTCACAAACCCATACAGACACTTTCATACCCATTCACAAAGCCATACATACACTGCCACACTAATTCATGTACCTAAACAGTCACTGTCACACCCGTTGACAAACCCATACAGACACTGTCACATCCATTCACAACTCCATACAGACTCTGTCACACCCATTCACATACTGATAGAGATACTGTCACGCCCATTCACATATCCATATAGGCACTGTCACACCCATTCAGATATCGTACAGACACTGTTATAGCAATTCACAAACCCATACAGACCCCCTCACAGATACACTTACACCCATGGAGACATAGTCACACCCATTCACAAACCCATACAGAAACTCTCACACCCATTCCCAAAACCCATACAGACACTGACATCCATTCACAAACCCATATAGTCACTGTCACACCCCTTGACAATCCCATACAGAAACTCTCACACCCATTTATATTTCATAGACACACTGTAACACCCATTCGCAAAGCCATACAGAGACTGTCACATCCATTCACAACTCCATACAGACTCTGTGACACCTATTCATAAACCTATAGAGACACTGTCACACCCATTCACAAACCCATACAGTAACTGTTACACCCATTGACCAACCTATACAGGCATTGTCACACCCATTTATATACCATAAAGACACTGTTACTCCCATTCACAAATCCACTTATGCACTTAAAATGATACCCCTTTAGACTCTGTTATACCCACTGTGAGATCCATTCAGAAGCCTTTACTAGAAATATGAAATATGCTCATTTGCATTGAATGTGTGCTTTTAGTTTGCAGATCCGTGAGGGATCCGCGGAGTCGATAACATTTAAAAAAAATGGATTTACAGTTAAAAATAACAGTTGAAATCCACTGAAAAAGCCCAGAGGTTACAGGAACATTATAGTTAGGAAATAAAATTTTAAAAACTTTAGAAATTCACTGGAAAAAACAAAGGTTATGGGAACATCATAGATAGGAAATATATATATTTTTAAACTTAGAAATTCATGGAAAAAACCAAAGGGTTAGGGACGTTATAGTTAGGCTGACATTTCACTCGTACAAATCCAGAGAGATTCAGTAGTTATAGTTAGTAGGATAACTATAACTTACGCCCCTGCAACGCACTGCTTATAACCTCACATATTACATCACTCTTGACATGGTCAGTGACATTAGTCATGACATCACTGATGACATCTCAAATGGCATCACTGATGCCTTCACTGATTACATCATCCAGTGAGTGTGAGTGTTTTCTAAAAGTTACTAAGTGTAACTGACCGTGGGAGTGCCTGTTTGGGCAAGTGAGTGGGTGTGTAAGTGGTGTATAGGTAGTGAATGGATATGTGAGAGACTGTATACATGAGTGAGTGAGTGTGTGAGTTTTTGTATGGGTGAGCGAATGGGTGTGTCAGTGGGTGTATGAGCAATTGAGTGGTTGTATGAGAATCTGTATGGGCGAGTGAGTGGGCGTGTAAGTGGCTGTAATCGTGAATGAGAGGATGAATGAGTGGCTGGATGGTTGAGTGTGCGGGTGTGTCAGTGGCTGTAAATGGTGAATGAGAGGGTGCATGACGCTGAATGGGTGACTGGGAGGAAAGGCAGGACAGAGGAGAGAGCACGTCAAAAGGAAGCAGACCCTCAACATAAATTTCAAAGACTCAGAACCCAAATCACGTCGTGTCTGGAAATGGACTATACGAAGGTGAGCTCGAGACCTCCAAAATTGTCAACTGTCAAGCAGCCAGTTGGGCTGCGAGAGGAGGGGGAGTTCTGTAAGACTTCTGCTTGTGAGTAGGATTGGGTGCCAACGCCTGTTAGTCTCCCAGCTGGGTGAGCTGACATCACCCAGGGAATCTAAGACCACCTGCCATTGGAGTCTGGAGTGCCAGCGCCTGCCTGCTTGCCAAGACCAGTGTCCCCTGGGAGGGAGAGGGGAGTGTAGGAGGGCGTGAGATCCATTCGGGGATCCTGGCAATTGGATCTTTGTAGAAAGGTGTGAGGAGACAGCTGCTGCACTGATTGGATCATTGCCCATGTGCAGGTACCAAGTTGATGAACCTATAAGCCAGTTGGGGTCACCGGGAAGATTGCTGCTGTGCCGATCGAGCAATGGTCTGTGCGCAGAATCTTGTCGGCGACCCCATATGCCAGGTGGGGCCACCATGAAGATGGCTGCTGTGCTTATAGGGCCATAGCCTGTACGGAGAGGAGGAACAGTGACCCCATATGCGAGGAGGGGCAACCAGGACAAGGGAGTGGTCTGGCGGAGACAGTTGTTGGAGGAAGGAGTTCACCTTGGTGATGCATGAGAGCACAAGCTGTGACTGTGGACAAGCACCATGAGTTTCATACCCCTTGCCCCTACCTGTGGGGAGGATCCAAAGAAACTTATCAGCATTAAAGGAGCATTGAGAACCCCCCATCTGGCCGCTGCAGAACCGCATGTGAAGAACTTGAAGACACCCTACCGTAGCCCTTCCCGGGCCATGTGTGAATGACTTACCAAAGGCAGTCGCTGCACCTTCATTGCCCCCAAAGGGGTGCACGCTCAGAGACTCCTGGCGCTCAGATCCTGCTGGTGTGGGTAAGACTGATTGACGTGCCTGGCGGTTCAGGTGGAACTTGCTTGCAAGATAGAGTTTCAACACTGGAGCACTTTTGACTTTAATAAAGGTTCGGACTGCTGAGACTCGGATTACTAGTGGGGCTTAACCAGAATGTCACCTACAGGGAATGGGGAATAACCGCTAGCGCTAGAGAGAGGGGAGTGGTAATCAAGGACCCACCCATAAAACACTGGAGCCCGGAGCTCAGGTGACTGTGTGTATTTGGGAATGTTGTATTTTACTTTGTGTTCGCATGTGTTCGCATATAAATACTCCTTTTTTCATAAAAGCACGTATTTCACTGGACAATCATTTATTGCTACTATCGAACGTATTTTGAGTTGTGAGACGGCGTTCACCTCCCTGTGTCTACCTCCCTCTACCGCGAAGCCATGGACTGCTTGACCCGCGCTACCACAGATAGTCAAGTTTTGAAGTGGTAGTGCTGGGTCTAGTTACTTAGGACACATAGAAGGTCAGGCCTTGGGACATCAGGAGTAAAAGACCTCAACCACCGCGGTTGGGCCCAGTAGGTTCTGTTTGCCCTGTGGCCCTTTGAATGGGGTTCAGAAAATTACACTACATTCAACGGAATGGTTATATGTCACAGAATATTAGCATGGCACGAGGTCAGGGAACCTGTCGTAGCCATTGAAGACTGCAAAGGTTCCCGCTCTCTGCTGTGGATGGATTGAAACTGACCGCCTCAAGCGATTTACTTTATGTCCCTCAATGAGCAGAAAAGAACTCAATGGTTTGCCCCCAAATTTTGTCCACAATGATTCCAGTTTACGGAAACCCATCCTGGACATTCACTGCCTCTCTCTGGCCCAACTTTCAAACTGTTCACATTAAAGATTTAGGGCCTGATCATGAGTTTGGCGGTCCGATTGACTGCAAACCCAAGGTGGCAGTCCAACCGCCGTATTTCGAGTAGGGCGGTTGGAACGCCATGGGATTGCCCCTACCCAGTGGCTGCTTCTCCACTAAGGCAGAGGAGCGTCGCCCCACGGCTCTCTGAGCAGCTGAAAGAGGAAAAATAAAACGATAATAATGCAGTGTTATTATCATTTTATTTTTCCTACTACAGTGGCTCAGTTGGTTATGTGCGGGTGGAGCTGAACTCCGTGATGCCAGATCTAAATTTTAGGACCGTCCGTAATTTGGACCTCACGTCCATTATCCGTGAGGATCCCTTTTACGGATCCCTTTTGTCCCTAATTTTGGGCCTTGCAGGGAGCAGAGCTGTTCCCCTGTGAGAGGCCTCAACCCAGTGCAGTAACCATATGTAGGAGAGTAGGATCTGCCTCTTATGTTGCCCCCACTTTTTTTCTGATGTTAGCACTGGTTTCTGGCTATAGTCTGGCTGGGTCCCTGCCAATCAGGGCCCCAGCCTCTCTGTTCTCTCTAAACGACATGGAGTGCACTCTAGGTGCACTAGTGATTGGATACTGTGGTGCCTTATGAGTCCCTAGTATATGGTACCTTAGGTGCCAAGGGCATAGGTACTTCACAGGCCTACCAGGGGCTGCAGCATGTGTTATGCCACCCCTGGGAAGCAGTCTAAATCTGACACCACAGGCCTGCTACTGCAGCCTGGGTGAGGTGGTGCTAGCACCCCTCACTGAGATATAGGTTTCCTATATCTCTCTTGCACACACATATAAACCTATCAGTCACCCCTAAGGCAGGCCCTATCAATCCTGAGGGCAGGGTGCTTGGCTTCTATGTGAGGGGGTGCCTCTGCATGAGCAGGGCCCCTCTGCAGTTCTCAGAGTCCATTCTCTGGTGCTGTTTGTGGATGCGGTTAAACCATATACTCTTAAGTGCATTATATCCTCGCGGTAAATGCTAACTTTGGAATGGCTGCATCAAAACATATCGTGTTTGGTGTCAAACATCTTGGAATACTACCCCCCCACCAATGTTGGCGGCGGGGGTAGCATTCCACCCTTCTAGAGGGATAAGACATGTGCCTGCTGTGGAAACGCGGTAGAATCCTAAAGAGCCCTGGCATCACAAAATGGATGCCACCAGTCACAGACACTGGGCTGCCCTCCTGCTGATGACCGAAACTCACAGTGGAGGAAGCCCAACAATAGGCATCCTGTCACAGGGAGGTGTAACCACCTTCCAGACAGGGTTTAGTGTATTGGGGCTGGGTGGGTGCACTCTTAGAGTGCTTTGAAGTCCTGCACTGGGGGAGCAGAAGGCTCCTCTGTGCATATG
Organism: Calotriton arnoldi; assembly: GCA_963921515.1. Classification (NCBI taxonomy): domain Eukaryota; kingdom Metazoa; phylum Chordata; class Amphibia; order Caudata; family Salamandridae; genus Calotriton; species Calotriton arnoldi. The sequence continues at coordinate 1,652,748 of CAWUFW010003926.1, read as the reverse complement.
CCAGTTCAAACCAGCTCAGGGGCTACCTGCCCCTGCTCTGGAGCGAAACTGGACAAAGGGAAGTGGGTGTAGCCACCCCTCCCTTGACCCTCCCATAGGTGGGGTCATAGAGCTAGTCCATCCCCTCTTTTAGTATAAGAGGGGGAACCTTGCCATTGCAAAGCAGATAACCCCTGGACGATGCTCTACAGAAGAATCCTGGCCCTTCGACGTTCCACTACCTTTGGAAGACAGAAGAATCTCCTTGGACTCAAGGAGTGACTCCCCTGCTTGGCAGGCACCAAAAACGACAACGACGGTCGCAAACTATGCCGCTCCCGCCGGAGTCCGAAGTCCCTGCAGCCCAAGAAGTGGATTTCCTGACTTCTCCCAGGCCATCGTGAGTCCCCAGCGAAGCTGAGGCAAGTGGACCCCACGAGTAACGAGGAACCGCGACCCCTGGGTACCGTGCACTATTGTCGAGTGCAACCCCTTCACAACGTTCTACGAACTTGTGCTTTGGACCACGTGTGGTCCCGACCTCCAGCAGGAATCCCTCCAAAGATCAGAGGCCTACACCGTCCCGAGTGACCGTGGGCCCCTGTTGAGTGATTCCGCCCGAGGTGTCTTCGCGATCCCTTGCCCGCCGGCTTGTGGGTCCCCAGAAGACTTCTTAAAGAAACCAAAGGGCTCCCCTGGTTGCTCCAGGCCTGCCCTGACTTACCCTCGCTGGGTTAGTCCCTCAGACCTTGCTGGTCTGCGCCATCGACTTTTCTCCATCTCCCCGAGACTTGCGGCTGCCAAGGCTTGTTGGCTCCGATCGAGTTGCCGACACCGCAGTCAGCTGCAGACGTCGAGGGACACACCGAATCCAGCTCCTGGTCATCGTCGACACCTCCTGGACCACGTGGCTGAAGAGTCAAGGCACCCGCAACCGACCTGAAGCGACCGACGACGGTGGGCATCCATCTTCCTTGCCCGAGTCACTGCCAAGTGACTTTGAACACTGTCCCCTCTGCTTTCAGGTCATCCTTCTTCAGAATCCAGGCTTGGATTCCACCGGACACTTCTTCAGCTCCCGCAAGCAGCAAGTCTTCTTTGTTCGCCATTGAAAACGACGCCGCGACCCGACACCAAAGGACACCTGTGCACCCGGCTTCCCTGGGTGAGGTAACTCCAGCACTACGGTGCTCCTGTGGGTGTGGGCCCTAGAACTACTTACCCTGTAAGTGACTTGCTTGTAGGTTCTCCCAAGTATCCTAAAACTCTTTATTTCCAACCGCGACTTGCCCCCTTGAAGTCAACGGCGATCCGCGCCTGTGTATCTACACTGCACGCGTCCCCCGTGGGTCCTTTACTTACCTGCCTTGGGTGGTTTTGTGAGGCCCCTGCACTTCTGAAGGCCCTAGGCCTTGTCTCCCTGCAAGTCGTTGTCCCTAAGTCTCTTACTTAGTATATGGTCTGGTACGCCCCTAGGGCCCCAGCCATATTTTGTGCTTAACTTATTGTGAAACGTTGATTTGTGCATATGTTTGTCTTCTAATCTCATAAAGAGATTAGTAGAGAGTTATTTAGAAATAAATACATATATATTTGATATATATACCTGTGTGGTGTCTTTTCATTTGGTGATTCAAGAGATTATATGGTAAAACAAGCTGCTTTACATTCCTCCGAGACTTAGCCTGAAGGCTGCTCTCCACAGCTACCACTAGGATAGCTTTCTTTAAAAGGTTGTCTTAAACCTATCTACCATAAGAGTCGATTTGCCCTGGTGCAAGGTGTCCACTTTAATTAGTGAACAGCATATACCAGGCCAACTTCTCACACCATATAAATAGATTATCATATGAAATACCACAAAAAGACCTGCACAGTTGCACAGTTGCAGAAAGCTGCACGCATACCAAAAAAACGTGAAGTGCACGATTGTCTCATCCTAATATAAAACTTATTTTGACTTGTACTTAAGTGGTTGTGTATTTACTTACTCTTATACTATCGCAGGAGAGGAGTTGGCCTAAGGCTAGGGCGGTCGACCTTGAATCTGGGGAACTGGGTTCGAGTCTCAGCAATGACACTGAACATCCTGTGATTCAGGGCAAATCACTTAATCTCCCCGTGCCTAACAAAAAAATGTGTCCTCATGTAATGCAACTGGTGCTATGTAAGCGCTCTGATACCCGATTCGGGTCAAGTTCGCGCTATATAAAACTCTGTGAAATAAATAAAAATAAACTTCCTCTGAAGTATCTGTAAAACTTAACTTATGTCCTGAATTTTGACCTTCTGTCCTGAATTTTTGTACTGAATTTTGACCCTCTGTCCTGAATTTTTACACTTACCATCCTGAATTTGCACCTATGCCAGTTGGTCACCCTAGCCAGAGCACTGCAGAAGGAGTAGTGGTGGGCACTCTGTAAGTGCACAACGCAAACGACTAAGCAGGTCAACGCCGTTTCCTCATCCTGCTTCAACATCCTCCGAATGCTCCGCAGGATCTTCAAGTGGATCCCCACCGAAACAAGAAAAACAGTCACCCAGGCCCTCGTCACCAGCAGGCTGGACTACGGAAACGCCCTCTACGCAGGAACGACGGCTAAGCTCCTGAGAAGGCTGCAACGCATCCAGAACGCCTCTGCACGTCTTATCCTCGACATCCCCCGACGCAGCCACATCACACCCCCCTGAGAGACCTGCACTGGCTCCCTGTCAACAAGAGGATAACCTTCAAGCTCCTCACCCACGCACACAAAGCACTCCACAACTCCGGACCAGCCTACCTCAACAGACGACTCAGCTTCTACACCCCCACCCGCCAGCTCCGCTCGACCAGCCTCGCCCTCGCCACAGTCCCCCGCATCCGGAAAACGACCGCCGGCGGCAGATCCTTCTCCCACCTCGCCGCCAAGACCTGGAACACCCTCCCCACCAACCTCCGACAGACCCAAGACCTACTGGCCTTCAGAAGACTCCTCAAGACCTGGCTCTTCGATCAGTAGCAGCACCACCCCCTCTTCCCCCAGCGCCTTGAGACCCTCGCGGGTATGTAGTGCGCTTTATAAGTGACATGATTGATTGATTGATTGATTGATTTGGCTGGCTGTGGAGAACATGTGCACTTTGCATGTTCTTCACCCCAGGCTGCATTACAGCCTGGGTGGAGAACATGCCCAGGCTCCCACTGCCTGCCTGACCGCTGAACCACGGCGCTCAGACCAATCGGAACTCTGCATTGCAGCATTGTGATTGGCTGTGGGTATCCTGGGAACCCGGGAGCTTCCTGCTGCCGGACTTGAAGTTCTGAAGAGACCATTGCACCCCAATAGAGGCTGTTCTAGTACCCAGACTGCAGCATTTGTTATGTAACGCACTAAGGCCCATGGCAACCCTCGGACTCCGCCAGCAGGAACAAATTATAGATTTTGTTCTAGCATATATTATAGGGAGTTATAGATAAATCAAAACCCACTCAGGCGTGGTTGCTCGCGCTGCGCGATCGGAGGCAAACTCCCCTTCCAAGAAACATACTGTATCCATTCCGTGCCAGCGCGGAAGGCATCAGTGGCGCTGTAATAACATAATAAATACGGCCTTTTGGCTTCAATGGGAACTCCCAAGAAGTATTTGTATCTCGGCTGGTGGAATTCCGCGGGGTGGGGTCCCTCAAGGGGCGAGAGAGGAGGGTTCGACCGTACCATTTACCTGTCTTTCTCTGACATGCTTTAAGGCTCCTATCTGCACGAGTGAATGCCGCTCGGCTATTTTTATTGCTACTCTGTCTGTCCTGGGATGTTTTACGACCGCTCCTGCCGACGCCCCTGTTACTGATACCTTTTTAATACACCCCAGGCCGCTGGATGCTGACACTGCGCGCTTCTGGCCTCACACCCCGTAAATACACCTTGTACCAGGCTGGACAGAGGTCACTCTAGCAGATGTTTACTGCTGGGCTTCGAGTGCCAGGCTCGCCTTTAATGTAAGCAGGGCAGCAGGCCCTTATAGACGGCGTGTTACCAGCATTCCTAGCATGAAGGATGGACTGTCCCCCACGCCTGCTTCCTATCACCAGACGATGGCACATGTTCAAATCCGGCACTCCGAGAATGAAAATAATATGTACCTGTCTATTTCTCTTGTCTGAAGCCTCTGGGAGGAATCTGTTCATTGGCGCCCTGGATAAACACAGGGGCATTTACAAGAGGTTTTTTTTCTGGCTACAAAATGCATAATATGTGACCTTGCAGTGAGTTATTCCACGTGGAAGTTGTCCGTGAATGGGCCACGTAGCTGGTAACATACCTCTGTGGACTAACGCCCTCACTGCAGATATATGTGTGTGTAACATGAAGGTGACAGGTTTCAATTTTGGTGGATCTACTCAGCCTTTCGTCCTTCTGAGGTTGATACAATTAGTACCATTAAGGTGGGTAATAATAACATTGGTTAGAACAGCGCTGTATGACTTTCCTTGTAAAGTGCTATATAAGCAATCTGTTATGATTATATAAATACATGAAGTGAATTTTTGTAAATTAACTAAATCAGAAATGGAGTCAGAGAATCTGGCCCTGACGAACTAACATTTGAAACTTGAGAAGAGTCATGGCGTCAAACAGTTTTTTTGTGACGGAAAAGTCCCTCGCATGGTGATAGACGTGTACCACTACACTGAGTGCCCCAGCTGTGGTGATATCTGGATCTTTAGTAATGATTTTTGGTCATGAGTGAAAACGGATCATGCGTGTGTGCTAGGACCTCGGCCTGTCCCATGGACAGTGATCTGCTTAGACCAGGAGGGTCGTCCAAAGCACTATCCTTAAAAGGTGGAAGGCTACGGCCTTTACCGGGAGTTAAGCAGCACGAGCACGGTGGTGGCAGCACACCATGCTTATAGTTTTTAGTGACCAGTACAGTGAACACGCCTGTTTACTTGCGTCACGGGAGTGATGTCTCCTGGCCCACTCTGGTAAAGTTCTGCTACTATGTGCATATTTTACCCTTGGTCTGCATTGGATTTTGTGCAGCGCTGCCTGTGAGAAGGTATAGTGCACCATGAAATAGCACGTGTGGTTGCGTGTGCATTCTAAGATACATGCGGCCCTGCGAGAAGGTATGGTGCATCAGACATAGCAAGCGTGGTTGCGTATGGGTGTTGGGATAAATGTGTGCCTTTGAGAAGGTACAGTGCTTCAGATTTAGCACGCATGGGTTACGGGTACGTGTCGGGCTATGTGTGGGCCTGTAAGTTGGTACCACATGTAGAAGATAGCGTGCGTTATTGTGTGAGCGTGAAGGGATGTATAGATGCCTGTGCGAGGGTACAGTACATTGGAGGCTGCGCACATGTGTATGTGTGTGTGCAGTGGTGTGTGTGTGTGTGTGTAACCGAGGCCTACGCGTAAGCGTGCTGCATGACATCGGTGGAGTACACTGACCGGCAGACCGCGCCTGAGACCACTGCCCGGATTCAAGCTGCAAGAGCAGATTCCGGTGATGCCAGAAGAGGAGGACATCGGACCTTGTTGAGGGGGCCCCCGACTGAGGCGAGTCGCATTGGGGCGGGGTGCTCAGCGGTCGGCCTGTGGCCCTGCGCTACTGGAGACCCGTGGTGCATCCTAGGCGCCGACTTGGTGCCGGAGCCGGCTGGGCACGTGGGTGGCCTCCTGGTGCTGTGGCTCGGCGCAGCCGCTGAAAAATATAAATAATACACACCGGATCGGGGGCCCATAGCCTATACGCCAGGCGGAGGCGTGCAGCGGGATCGGAGAGTGCTGCGGCCTCCCCGCACTGGTGAGCCACGCTACACCCTGCATCGGCCCAGAGGCGGCTGCGGGCAGATTTATGCTGCTGCAGGCAGGCGAATCAGAGGATTTCACGCCAGCGGCGGCCATGCTTGGCAAAGGTGGGTGAATTGCCCTTGCATTCCTGGAACCTATCGCATAGATCACCTGCTGGCGCTGGGCGGAGACTTGATCCCCGACCTGCTATAATTGAGGCCTGGAAAAGGGTGCAAACACAATTGAACTTGACCACAAGCGATACAGGCGGCTGCAGCGCAACTTAAATAAAGCACAACAGTGACTATACTGCCTCTAGGGTAACTCCGCTTGTCAGCATAAATAGCAGCGCACATATAAAAGTGACGGCGGAGCGGTCAAGCCTGGGACCTCGACTGTAGTGTGTTAGACCTCACACTCTGTGGCTAGTCATCTTATACTTCGGGACGCTGTGGTGCACATTATTTGCCCTCCAATATATTGATAAGAATCTGCACTTCAACGCAGGGAGAAGCGTATTGTCGGGGAGGGCCGGGCCGGCTGGGTGAGCGGTTTTTTGTGCAGTGCAATCATTGATATCTGAGACAGCAGCAATTTAGGTACCCTGCCAATGACAGAACTGGGACCCTCTAAAAGTATAGCAGGCACTTGGACTCTGACCTGCTGAGCGGGTCTGTGACTCGATTACAAGCTGCCAATATCCAAACTTGATATACCGCGCGTACACGAACGTCCACAATCACTCAATTTAAGGAGGAACAATGGGAAAAAACAACGCAAAGCAATCTAAACTGTCGTTTGAAAACAGGAAACTAACTCGAAATGCTGAAAGCGGAACAGAACAAGACACAGAGACAATATCGAGCGACGCCTAAGACAGACAAGATGATGATTTAGGGAGCATTTTACTAGAGGTCAAAACTAGCCTAAAAGCAACTGACAATAAGCTAGACAAGCTTTCTGATCAACTTGACCAAGTACGGAAGCGCGTGGATACCCACAAAACCCGCATAGACCAACTAGAAAACAGAATGTCTGATGCGCATGACTATCAGGTAGAATCAAAAGAGCACCTGTTGCACATGGAAAAAGTCCTAAACATCATCAAAGGTAAAAATGAAGATCTTGAGGCATGCTCGAGGAGAAATAACATCTGCATTACTGGCATTCCGGAGACTACTGCTATCTCAAAAATGGAAACGTTTGTTGAGGACCTCCTACATGAACTGTTTGGACAAGACCTATCTTCTATGTTTATTGTGGAAAGAGCACATCGGACTCTCGTCCCCAGGCCTGCTCTGGGCGCCACTCCCAGACCCATCATTGCTTGCTTGCTGAACTATAAAGACAGAGATGTGGTTCTGCGGAGGGCCAGGGAGAAGGGCAATATAAGTTATCAAGGGAACAATATATCTTTCATTCTGACTTCACATCCACAGTGCAGGCAGCCAGACGTGAATTTGGGCCAGCAAAACGCCTTCTCCAGAAATATGGCACTGCCTATGCACTCTTCTTCCCAGCAAAACTGAAGGTCACACATGATGGAATGCCACATTACTTCACTGATGCAAAATCTGTGCTCAAATTTGCTAAGCACATTGACAAATCGAAACAAAGTACTCTATCTCCAACCAGGCGTATTGCATCTGAAGCTGCTCTAAGTGACAATGACTGAAGCATATGAACGCATCAATTACGTTACTGCTATCGCTGATAACCAATATACAATTTGCAACAAGGTAACAGGACGGGTGGGGGTAATCCAGGGCTCGGCCTCATCGAACTGCTGGCCACAGCCTAGGACAACTGAGGGAGACGTTCTCTTTAGCCACTTACTTATGGTTTGGCCACCCTTCCTTACGGTTGGGTTGTTCGCCGGCGACCCCATGGCCCCCGGGAGATCTCCACTGGGACTGTACAAATGTTTACTGTACTAGTTGTTGTGTTGGGGGGAGGGTGGGTTCAATTGCTCGACCTAATTGGGAGGTTGGTGTGAGTTGAGGGTGGGGGTGTTAAGGGATTATCACTGGTTACCCTAGAAGCAAGCAGTCAGCACTACATGGCGAATCTGATTAGTTAACACTATACAACGGACACTAGGCGCACTAAACACTACGTGAGTTGCTTCAGCGTAGACTCAGTCACAATAAGAAGTTACACATGTCCCTTAGCACCACATCAGGAAACTCCTGGAAGCTATATACCCGACCACTAATTAACTAAGATGACAGCCTACAATTTCCTAACCTGGAATATTCGGGGTATAAACAATTACAGAAAGGCACGACTTGTCCAAGCTTACCTTACCAGACAACAGGTAGACATATGTTTCCTCCAGGAAACACACTTGAGCTCCACTGATTCGAGTAAATTGAAACACAAACGATGGGGTGAATGCTACTCCTCTATTTACTCAAACTATGCAAGGGGAGTGGCAATCTTAATACGCAATAGGGTAGACTGGATAACGACACACTCACATATAGACACAGAGGGAAGATTTATTATATTAAAAGGGACTCTGCTTGCAATCTATGGGCCAAATGTAGACAATCCTGATTTCTTTTATGACATTTGGGCGAAGGTTGTCGCTCTAAGTTGTGATACAATCATATGGGGGGGAGATTTCAATGCTATCTTTTGTGATGAAATGGACAGATTGGGTTCCGTACGTACCCTTCACCCCCATTCATGTCATGCACTCAATACGATTATATCAGACTACCAACTAGTGGATATTTGGAGACAAAGGAACCCTCACAGCAGGGAGGGAACTTGTGTCTCGGCACAACACATTGTGAGAAGTTGGCCTGGTATATGCTGTCCACTAATTATAGTGGGCACCTTGCACCAGTCCAAACAACCCCTTATTGGAGATAGGTTAAAGACAACCTTTATTGAAAGCTATCCTAGTGGTAGCTATGGAGAGCAGCCTTCAGGCTAAGTCTTGAAGGAATGTAAAGCAGCTTGTTTTACCAGTCTATAATCTCTTGAGTGACCAAATGAAAGAGCACCACACCAGGTATATATTCAAAATATATGTATTTATTACTAAACACACCCCTCTAGTCTCTTTATGAGGCTAGAGTTCGAAGTACATAAGTTATAAGTTATTTAAACACAGTAATAGCACAAATACACGTTTGGGCCCTAGGGGCGTACCAAACCATATACCAATAAAGTGGTATAAGAACCACGACTGGGCTAGACACTAGGCCTAGAGCCTGTAGAAGTGCTTGGACCACAAGGAACCACCCAAGGTAGTGACACAGGGGACCCACGGGGGACGCGTGCAGTGTAGTAACACAGCCGCGAATCGCCGTTAACTTCTATGGAGAAAGTCGCGGTTTGGAATTTAAAGAAAAGGGACACTTAAAGAAGGACTTGGAGCAAACCCTTTGAGAACTAGGTCGTTCTAGAGTCTCTACCCACGGGAGCACCGGAGTACTCTTGTTACCTCACCCAGGGAAGCCGGGTGCATAGGTGCCTTTCGGGGTCGGGTTTCGTCGTCGATTTGAATGGCGATCTGCTGCAAAGTGCTGCTGGCAACCAAGTGAAAAGTGTCCGGGTGGATCCAAGGGTGGATCGGAGATCTGAAGAACCTGAAAGCAGAGGGGACAGAGTCTGGGTCACTAGCCAGTGACCAGGAAGACGATGAGCAGATGCCCACCGATGTCGAGTGCTTCAGGTAGGTTGACGGTCGTATTGACTCTTCAGCCACGAGGTCCAGGAGGCGTTGTCGGTGACCAGGAGCAGGATTCGGGCTGGTACATGATGTCTGTCGAGTGCTGAGGTGTCGGCGCCCGGATTGGACCCAACAAGCCTTGGCAACGGCAAGTCTTGATGAAGATGAAGATTGACGATTGTGCAGACCAGCAAGATCTGAGGAACTCACCCAGCAAAGGTAAGTGAGGACAAGCATGGAGCAACCAGGGAGCCCAAGTAGAAAAAGATTGGCCTTCGTGAAGGGCTACTAGCCAACGGGCTAGCGACCGCGAAGGAGCCTCGAGACGGTGCACGTGGAGCTGGCTCACAGGACACTCGTGGAGTGGAGGCCAGTGATCTTCGGTGCAGTTGGTGCTGGAGGCTGGGGCTACTTGAAACCCAAAGCACAACTTCGTGGGAGACCCAGAAGAGGATGCACTTGCAAATGTGTGCGGTGGCCAGGGGTCACGGTTCCACGTTACCCACGACAGCTACGGGCCTCAGCTTTGCTGGGGACTCAGGGCAGTCTCGGGGAAGTCTGGAAATCTACCTCTGGTGATGCAAAGACTTCGGCGTCCGACGGGAGCTTCAGCGATGCAGACCGGACAATTGCTTCTTTGGTGCCTGCCAAGCAGGGGAGTCACTCCTTGACCCCAAGGGAGACTCTTCTGTCCTCTAATCTTTAAGTAGAGCGTCGAAGGTCCAGGATTCTGTGTCAGAGTTTCGTCCAGGGATAATCTAAAGTCCTAAGGACTGGGGTCCTATACTTATACTAAGTTTAGGGGTTGGACTTACTCTGTGGTCCCACCTATGGGTGGGTCAGGGCAGAGGGGTGGCTACACCCCTTTCCCTTTGTCCAGTTCGCGCCAAAGCAGGGGCTGGAAGCCCCTGATCCGGTTTGAACTGGGGTATGCACAGGGACACCAAATGTGCCCCCAGTGCAGGACTTCAAAGCACCCGAGAGTGCTCCCGCCCAGCCCCAATACACACTATCCTGTCTGGGGAGGTGTTCACACCTCCCTGGGACAGGAAACCTATTGTCCAGGCCTCCCCTGCCGGAGTTTCGGTCAGCAGCAGGAGACCAGACTCGTGTCTGTGGCAGCAGCATCCATTTTGTGATGCAGGGCTTTGGAAAGAAGTTACCGGGCAAGCCAGTGTGTACATGTCTCTCCCTCTAGAAGGGTGGAATGCTACCCCCGCCGCCAGAATTGGCGGGGGGGTAGTATTCCAAGATGTTTGACACCAAACACGACATGTTTCTGTGCAGCCATCCCAAAGTTAGCATTTAACGCGAGGTTATAATGCGCTTTAGAGTATATGGTCAGGCTGCACTACAAACAGCATCAGAGAAGGGTCTCCGAACGCTGCAGAGGGGCCCTGCTCATGCAGGGGCACCCTCTCACATAGGAACCATGCACTCTGCCTTCAGGATTGACAAGGCCTGCCATAGGAGTGACTTATAGGTTTATATGTGTGTAGGTATGTAGTGATATAGGTAACCTATATCACAGTAAGGGGTGCATGCACCACCTTACACAGGCTGCAGTAGCAGACCTGTGATGTCATTTTGGATGGCCTTCCAGGGGTGGCACAATACATGCTGCAGCCCCTGGTAGGCCTCTGAGGTACCTATGCCCTGGGTACATAGGACTTATAAGGGCACTCCAGATTCCAATCAGAGATGTGCCTAAGGCACATGGAAACCATTTTACAGAGAAAGCAGATAGACTGGGCCCTGAATAGCAGGATCCCAGTCCAACTAAGTCATAAACCAGCAAAACACCAGGAAAAAAGTGGGGGCAACCATATAGTCAGATTCCACCTTCCTACATAACCCCCCCCCCCCAAACGAAAGGAGATAAGGCTAACCTTGGCCAGTTGAGCCTTTATTGACTAAGTGGCCATATAAGGAAGCACCTGCACTAGCATGGTTGCCCCCTGTCTTATGGTCCACTAAGCAATCCCTCACCCTAAGGGTATGAGAGGGTCTCCACCATGGGGAATCACTACCTGTGGTGTGCTTAGGTAAAGTACAAGGCTGGTGAGGTGTCTGAGCAGGGAAGGGAGGCCCTAGGAATGTTGGCCTCAGCTTCCTCAGATCACTGGTCACCATGTATGCCTGTCTTTCCATGACTGAGTTGCACTTTGCTCTAAGGGTCAACCTTTGGCTGCCTACAGCTGGGGGTTGGGTCCCTTTGGATGGAACACTGGAGGGATATGGCAGGTTTGGAACCTTTTGGTCCCATGTTTGCCCTTGCCTACCAGAGTCCTTCTGGGGAGGTCCCTACATAAAGGTATGGGAGATCCCTCAGTGTGTGGAGGAATTTTCACCTGGCTAGGGCTACTAGGCTGGGTGCCCCTAATCTGCTGATGGGGGGTTCCTCTGGACAGGGGGCCCTGGGGGTCCACTGACCTCCCTGACCTCTGCAGCCCTGGGCTGGCTGAGGCAGGGTAGAGAGGGGCAGGTTACCTGCTCCAGACTGGGTACCACCTTGGAAGGGTCCTCTGCCTTCAGGGGTGTGGCCAGGCCAGGCCTGACTACCTCTGGGGCAGTTCCTTCACTAGGGGTAGGGTCAGTTCCCTGAGGAGGCTGACCCTTACCTACTGTCTGGAGGGAAGAAGACTTTTCTTCAACCCTTTGTGCTCTCTTTTGGGGGAGAGTGGGCCATTCTTCCAGGCTCCATCTCTCCAAAATCTTGGGCTGGGGCTGTGGCCATCACAGCCCCACTAACCTTCACAGGGACACCCAACATCCTCAGATGGGTTTGGTGTTCAACTTCAGCCCAGGCTGAAATTTCCAGATCATTGCCCATCAGGCAATCTACAGGTAAGGTTGGGGACACAGCCACTCTTTTTGGGCCTGTGACCCCCTCCCAGCTGAGATTGACTATGGCCATGGGGTGATCTGTTCTGACACCATCAATGTTGGTCACCTGGTATTTAAACTCAGGTAAAAGCTGGTGAGGGGGGACTAGTTTCCCTGCCACCATGGTGACACTAGCCCCTGTGTCCCTAAATGCCACAGCTTTCTGACCATGAATTATTGGCTCCAGTCTGTACCTGCCCAATGCTGTGGGACCCATGGTAAAGGTGGCAAATCCTATACCACCATCAGAGTCAGAGGAGTCTGTTGAGGGGGTCCTGTCTAAACTAGGGCCCACCTCTGTTCCTCTTGCAAAAGCACCTAACTTTTTGGGTGCACTACTCCCAACTGGAGGATTACTACTGGTAGTACCAGGAGGGGTGGTAGTAGTTGTTGGAGGAACATTTTCTTTATTGCCAATCCTGGGGCAACTGGGATCAGATTTCCAGTGCCCAGGCTTTTTACAGACATGGCAATATGGTTTCTTTTCAGGAGAAGAAGGAGTTTGGGACCCACCCCCAGAAGAGGAATTTTGGGGCCCTGTAGTGGACTTATCCTTAGATTTATCCCCACCTTTCTCTTGGGACTTAGTAGAATCTTTCTTCTGGTCACCACCCTGATTTTTAGTTTTTACTCTGGTTCTGACCCATTTGTCTGCCTTCTTTCCCAATTCTTGGGGAGAGGTCAGATCAGAGTCCACCAGATACTGGTGCAAAAGCTGGTTTTGACAATTATTAAGGATCTGCTCCATCATAATCAAATTGTACAATCCTAAAAAGTCATGCACTTTGTTGCCATGTATCCAACCTTCCAGAGCCTTAGTAGCACAATCTACAAAATCAACCCAGTCTTGAGTCTGAGCTTTTTGGGTGTCTCTGAACTTCAACCTATACTGTTCAGTGGTTAGGCCAAACCCATCTATCAGAGCACTCTTCAAGACTTTGTAATTGTCAGCATCCTCTTCTCTTACAGTGAGGAGCTTGTCTCTACCTTTGTCTGCAAAGGAGAGCCACAAGATTGCTGCCCACTGCTTCTGAGGGACCTTCTGTACCTTACAGGCCCTCTCTAGAGCAGTTATCCATTTGTGGATGTCATCCCCACTCTGGTAGGGAGGGACAATCTTGCTTAGGTTTCTATGGTCGTAAGACCTTTCCCTATCTTTAGGGATATTGCTGCCACCATGGGACTCTAGTCCCAACTTTTTCTCTCTCTGTAGAGATCTAGGGACTCCCTGTCTATAGCCAACTGCTGTTTTCTGAGTTCAAGCTGGGCTTGCTCATACTGAATCAGTCTTTTTCTCCTCTCATGAGAGGATTCCCTCCTATGAGAGGAGACAGAGGTCCCTATTGAGGTGTCAGAGTGGTTAGACTCCTGAGAAGGAGATCTAGACCTTCTAGGCACACTCATAATCCTTCCTGGGGGACAAAGTGGAGGTCATTCTGATCCTCCTCTTCCTCTTCCACAGGAGGGATTGGGTTTTCCAGGTCAGGGTCATTGTCACCCTCCTGGTCAGTTCCAGAGGGGTGTTGGGGGTGTTGCTACCCCTGGCCCCATCCTCATCTTCTGCCCCACCCTCTGCACCTACCCCTTCAGTCCCTAAGGGCCTGTTGAGATCATCAGCCATTAACATCTCTCTCAGATGTTGGGTGGTGGGACTTTGGCCTGTCTTCAGTTTCCTCACATTGCATATTGCTCTCAATTCCAAGAATGGGAGTGTATCATACTTGGAGGGAAGAAGCCCAGTGGCTTCTGGCAAGGACTCTCTGGGTCCTGGCTTTGAAGACATCACTAGTGAGGTGTGGTGTATGCACTACCTACTCTAGTGTGGCCTACTAAACTCTCTTGAGTTGTAGGAAGGGTGTGCTATCCCTTAACACACAACTCTAAGTTCAGTAGAACTTACTGTATACTAAGCTTAATTTATATGTACCTTAGGTACCTTTAGTGGTTTTCAGTTGATCAATTCAATTGAGATTATCTGGTAAAACAATAGCAAGCTGGAATCCCACACGCTGCACACCAATGTGAGAAGTTGGCCTGGTATATGCTGTCCACTAATTATAGTGGGCACCTTGCACCAGTCCAAACAACCCCTTATTGGAGATAGGTTAAAGACAACCTTTATTGAAAGCTATCCTAGTGGTAGCTATGGAGAGCAGCCTTCAGGCTAAGTCTTGAAGGAATGTAAAGCAGCTTGTTTTACCAGTCTATAATCTCTTGAGTGACCAAATGAAAGAGCACCACACCAGGTATATATTCAAAATATATGTATTTATTACTAAACACACCCCTCTAGTCTCTTTATGAGGCTAGAGTTCGAAGTACATAAGTTATAAGTTATTTAAACACAGTAATAGCACAAATACACGTTTGGGCCCTAGGGGCGTACCAAACCATATACCAATAAAGTGGTATAAGAACCACGACTGGGCTAGACACTAGGCCTAGAGCCTGTAGAAGTGCTTGGACCACAAGGAACCACCCAAGGTAGTGACACAGGGGACCCACGGGGGACGCGTGCAGTGTAGTAACACAGCAGCGAATCGCCGTTAACTTCTATGGAGAAAGTCGCGGTTTGGAATTTAAAGAAAAGGGACACTTAAAGAAGGACTTGGAGCAAACTCTTTGAGAACTAGGTCGTTCTAGAGTCTCTACCCATGGGAGCACCGGAGTACTCTTGTTACCTCACCCAGGGAAGCCGGGTGCATAGGTGCCTTTCGGGGTCGGGTTTCGTCGTCGATTTGAATGGCGATCTGCTGCAAAGTGCTGCTGGCGACCAAGTGAAAAGTGTCCGGGTGGATCCAAGGGTGGATCGGAGATCGGAAGAACCTGAAAGCAGAGGGGACAGAGTCTGGGTCACTAGCCAGTGACCAGGAAGGCGATGAGCAGATGCCCACCGATGTCGAGTGCTTCAGGTAGGTTGACGGTCGTCTTGACTCTTCAGCCACGAGGTCCAGGAGGCGTTGTCGGTGACCAGGAGCAGGATTCGGGCTGGTACACAATGTCTGTCGAGTGCTGAGGTGTCGGCGACCGGATTGGACCCAACAAGCCTTGGCAACGGCAAGTCTTGATGAAGATGAAGATTGACAATTGTGCAGACCAGCAAGGTCTGAGGAACTCACCCAGCAAGGGTAAGTGAGGGCAAGCCTGGAGCACCCAGGGAGCCCAAGTAGAAAAAGATTGGCCTTCGTGAAGGGCTACTAGCCAACGGGCTAGCGACCGCGAAGGAGCCTCGAGACGGTGCACGTGGAGCTGGCTCACAGGACACTCGTGGAGTGGAGGCCAGTGATCTTCAGTGCAGTTGGTGCTGGAGGCTGGGGCTACTCGGAGCCCAAAGCACGACTTCGTGGGAGACCCAGAAGAGGATGCACTTGCAAATGCGTGCAGTGGCCAGGGGTCACGGTTCCACGTTACCCACGACAGCTACGGGCCTCAGCTTTGCTGGGGACTCAGGGCAGCCTCGGGGAAGTCTGGAAATCCACCTCTGGTGATGCAAAGACTTCGGCGTCCGACGGGAGCTTCAGCGATGCAGACCGGACAATTGCTTCTTTGGTGCCTGCCAAGCAGGGGAGTCACTCCTTGACCCCAAGGGAGATTCTTCTGTCCTCTAATCTTTAAGTAGAGCGTCGAAGGTCCAGGATTCTGTGTCAGAGTTTCGTCCAGGGATAATCTAAAGTCCTAAGGACTGGGGTCCTATACTTATACTAAGTTTAGGGGTTGGACTTACTCTGTGGTCCCACCTATGGGTGGGTCAGGGCAGAGGGGTGGCTACACCCCTTTCCCTTTGTCCAGTTCGCGCCAAAGCAGGGGCTGGAAGCCCCTGATCCGGTTTGAACTGGGGTATGCACAGGGACACCAAATGTGCCCCCAGTGCAGGACTTCAAAGCACCCGAGAGTGCTCCCGCCCAGCCCCAATACACACTATCCTGTCTGGGGAGGTGGTCACACCTCCCTGGGACAGGAAACCTATTGTCCAGGCCTCCCCTGCCGGAGTTTCGGTCAGCAGCAGGAGGCCAGACTCGTGTCTGTGGCAGCAGCATCCATTTTGTGATGCCAGGGCTTTGGAAAGAAGTCACCGGGCAAGCCAGTGTGTACATGTCTCTCCCTCTAGAAGGGTGGAATGCTACCCCCGCCGCCAGAATTG
This sequence comes from Calotriton arnoldi, assembly GCA_963921515.1. NCBI lineage: Eukaryota > Metazoa > Chordata > Amphibia > Caudata > Salamandridae > Calotriton > Calotriton arnoldi. Next base: position 1,636,277 of record CAWUFW010003926.1, on the reverse strand, counting down.
GCGGGGGGGGGTAGTATTCCAAGATGTTTGACACCAAACACGACATGTTTCTGTGCAGCCATCACAAAGTTAGCATTTAACGCGAGGTTATAATGCGCTTAAGAGTATATGGTCAGGCTGCACTACAAACAGCATCAGAGAAGGGTCTCCGAACGCTGCAGAGGGGCCCTGCTCATGCAGGGGCACCCTCTCACATAGGAACCATGCACTCTGCCTTCAGGATTGACAAGGCCTGCCATAGGAGTGACTTATAGGTTTATATGTGTGTAGGTATGTAGTGATATAGGTAACCTATATCACAGTAAGGGGTGCATGCACCACCTTACCCAGGCTGCAGTAGCAGACCTGTGGTGTCATTTTGGATGGCCTTCCAGGGGTGGCACAATACATGCTGCAGCCCCTGGTAGGCCTCTGAGGTACCTATGCCCTGGGTACATAGTATACCATATACTAGGAACTTATAAGGGCACTCCAGATTCCAATCAGAGATGTGCCTAAGGCACATGGAAACCATTTTACAGAGAAAGCAGATAGACTGGGGCCCTGAATAGCAGGATCCCAGTCCAACTAAGTCATAAACCAGCAAAACACCAGGAAAAAAGTGGGGGCAACCATATAGTCAGATTCCACCTTCCTACACACATCTCCTGGTCCAGACTTGACCGGTGGATAGTATCGGGAGATGTAGCAACATGGACAGCAGATGCAATGCACCTACCGAGAACCTTATCTGATCATGCCCCATGCACCCTTAGGGTGACATTCCCCACGTCAATTAAACGCAAACCTATGTGGAGACTTCCTCCCTATGCTCTGCTTGATGCAGCATTTCGGGAAGAAATAAGAGGTGACATTGTTGAATATTTCTCTCTGAACCAAGGCTCAGTATCATCCCCTTCAACACTCTGGGAGGCCTTCAAGGTCGTCATTAGGGGGAAATGTATAGCCCGTCAAGCGGGAGTGTTAAAGGCCATACGACGCACCATACAGAAACTGGAAACTGAAATCAGAAATATGGAACTCAAATACTTTGACACAAACGAATCATCACATTTAGCACCTATTCGGGAGAAAATATCTGAGTTTGAGGAGGAGGCAAACAGGGAAATAAAATTTCTGGGGAAATATGCCACAGCTAGGCGATACGGTGAAGGTGACCGGCCAGGCAAAATGCTAGCAAACATTCTTAAACCTTCGCGCATTTCTCCCTATATAACGGAAATCTTAGGCAACGTTGATGAACCAATTAGAGGCCCAAAGGAGATACACGACCACTTCACAGAATTTTACGCCTCGCTATACACCTCCACGATACCCCACGTAGATAGCGAACTCACTGCTTACCTAGATTCACTGGAGCTACTCTGGCTTAGCAACGCACATAGAGACTACCTCAATGAGCCCTTCACCGTGCAGGTGATAAATAGTCTCCCTTCTGATAAGGCCCCGGGTCTAGATGGACTGAAAACCGCCTTCTATAAGAGCTATGCCACTCTCATAGCACCCCACGTCATGGAAATGTACCAAGAGTCATTGCAGAATGGTCCACTCCCCCCAACTACTTGGGAAGCCGTCATTTTAACGTTACTAAAGCCTGGCAAATCCCCGAATAGATGTGACTCGTACAGACCTCTTTCCCTCATTAATATCGATAATAAAATTTATGCAAAACTTCTTGCAAATAGGCTGCAACCTCTTCTACCGCTTATCGCTCGACCCGATCAATCCGGGTTTACTCCGGGGCGATCTACGTCGCATAATTTGAGGACCTTTTTTTCTGTATTGCATCAGCTTGACCCCCAGACCCCAGCCTTGGCGGCGTTCCTCGACACCACCAAGGCTTTTGATTCGCTTGAATGGCCGTATCTCTTTACTATTCTGTCCAGATTGGGATTAAGCCCCCTATTTACTAGACAAATCAGACTACTGTACTCCAAACCGACCGCAAGACTGCGAGCGAATAGGTTGATATCGGCCCCATTCGACATCACACAAGGCACCAGACAGGGGTGCCCTCTGTCGCCCCTTCTGTGTGCCATTGCTTTGGAACCCCTCGCCGCAACAATTAGGCAACATCATAAAACGCGCAGGCTAGATTTCTCGGCCAGAGACTTAATTATATCTTTATACGCTGATGACATCACATTATATCTAAGAGATCCGATAGAAAACTTGAATCCAGTCCTTCGTGAACTCACTAAGTTTGGAGGTCTCTCAGGCGTGCACATCAACTGGGCCAAATCTACCTTACTCCCACTCACACACACGATGGTCCCCTTTGAGCCGGACTATCCTATCCAGTGGGCATCGGGACCAGTCCGATACCTAGGGATATGGCTGAGTATCAGTATACAGGAGCTCTGGGACATGAACTTTGGTCGCACAATTTCATGGTTGGAGGAGAAGATCGTCATCTGGTCAAAGCTCCCAATTTCACTGGCAGGTCGCATTGCGATTGCCAAAATGATAGTATTGCCTAAATAATTATATATATTTGTCAACTTGCCGTTACAACTAACCCAGTCTTTCCTGAAAACACTTAGATTAATAATGATTTCTCCGTTTTGGGCGGGGAAACAGCCACGCATATCATGGGAAGTGTTAACGCTCCCGTTGGCTCAGGGTGGATTGGGCGCACTGGACTTAGCTCTATATGCTTTCTGCGCACAGGCGCAATTCCTACACCATTGGATGTTTCCCACCCCTTTTCAACCCCATGTGGCAGTTGAAGCTGACAGCGTAGCCCTGATACCACAAACGGTAGTTCTATATCAACCCTATAGACGACAACACACTACCTTAAACACAGCGGAAACGCTGCGCTGGGCTTGGGACAGGCTTCGTAACCGCACAGGGCAATCGATACTAATCTATTAAACTTGCCCAAAATCTACAGCTGTCAATACTGGGCGACAAGCGAAACTCTACTCGCGCGCATAACCTGGGCTGGGACACATTCGCTGACCTATACCCGAATGATATCTTTATAAACCCTCCTGCTGCGGATCTTGGTGGGAATTCCGGATTTATTGTTATATTATAGTATCAGAGGTACATGCAGGGCCGGACTGGGAACTGAAACCGGCCCTGGCAAACTGCTCGGCCGGCCCCCTCTGGGGGTAGGGGCTGCAGCCGAGCTGTTTGCGAGGGCCGGTTTCGGCCGATTTTGTTACAGGGGGCCGATATTGCCGACCCCCGGTAACAAAAATGGCCCCCCAGGGGCGTAATATCGGCCCCACCCTAGCGGCCCACCGGGGAAACGCCCGGTGCCCGCTACGGCCAGTCCGGCGCTGGGTACATGTCGCAAACTACATGACACATTTCCGTCCCCCCCAGTCCCTCTCCCAGCCCTAGAATTAATGCTTTCCAACCCATCACCTAATAAACTTATCACTAGGCTTTACAACTCCATGAAGCGCACATTCCCGGTTACACAGCCAAAGGCCCTGGAGGGTTGGAATTCTGATCTGGAGGACCCTATTCCAGATGACCAATGGCAGTTCTGTTGTGGGCAGCTAGAGATGCTTTCACCCAACTACAAATTGCGCCTCATACATTTTAAATACTTGCATCGCATCTATAGAACCCACACGGAGCTCAAGCGCATGGGACTCCACCCTAATGCGAACTGCTGGAGATGCAAAACTCTCAATGCCACATGGCCTGGAGCTGCCCTGTAATGGAGAAATTTTGGAGAGAGGTATTTCAAACGATAAATGTGATACTGGAGACCAATATGATTCCATCACCTAAAGTAGGCCTTTTGGGATATGTTAAGGAGGCCCCTTTGGAAGTCGCAAGTTACTAGCTATGCTCCTACTGCTTGCCAAGCGTAGAGTCGCGATGAACTGGGGCAAACGCACCTCCCCCGTCATCAATACATGGATTCTAGACATTACATTTTGTCAAGAACAATTAAATAAGTACTGGGAGTTATTGCCACTAGCATCTAGGCCCAGAGATATTTGGGGACCCTTCCTGGCTTGGCTGACTGTTTTTAATTTAGCTCAAGAACAAGCTGCAACACTTACTCACAAACTAGATCAAAGTACTGACTAATAGTTAACTTGGTACCCTACGACATGTTCACTGTGGCTGCGCCGTGGTATATTTCACAAAAGGTCATCATGTTCTGAAACGCTGTGTAGCAGGTGTCCGCCCAACAACGCCTTGTTCTATTTGTTTGTGATATGATATATAATTTAAACATGTGATCAAGCTGTACTGCTTCCTTGTTGGCTTTGTTGTACTTGTTATGTTATGATCATTGCCCTTTAATGTGATAAATGCCAATAAACAAATTATAAAAAAGAAAAAGAAAAAAAAATGAAACTTTTCAGTTTCATTTTTTTAAGGGCAGGCAGTGGTCCCTTGCCTGCCCTTAAAAAATATTTGTGCATGCATTCACAAAGGAGAAGGGGTCCCGTGGGGACCCCTTCCCATTTGCGAGTGCTTTACCACCCTTCTGGGAAGGGTGGTAAACTGCGAGTGTTTTGCGACCGCAATTGCGGTCGCAAAACATTCATACATACCTTTTGGAGTCGCTATTGGGAAGGGATGCTCTTGGAACGCCCCTTCCTAATAGCGAGTCGCTAATCCTATTTTGCGAGTCGCAAATGAATTTGCGACTCGCAAAATAGGATTAGTACATGGGCCACAGGTTTTTTGCGAGCGCAAACGGGTCTAAAACCCATTTGCGCCCGCAAAAAAACATCGTACATCTGGCCCAATATTACTTATTGTGAGATTATTCTATGTCATTACGGGTCTTTTTGTAAACTTGCTTAGAAGCATAAGGACTGTAGCTCTTCATTTGCAAGAACTGAGACCTCATCAGTCCTAATGTAAGGACTTTGTAGCAACTTCCAGAATCCTGAACGTTGACCTTTTGGCTACTCATGTGGCAACAGGAATTTCCTGGGTTTTCTTAAATTGGCTGAAATATCTGAGTAGGCCATTGGGGCTGACTTGTGGATGGTTAGATGGTTGTGTTAGAGGAGAAAGTGAGGTGTAATGCTGTGCATCTTTTGGATTTTGCTTGCGGGTTCTTAATAAGCATTTATCCTGCTACATTCGGATTATGTTGTTCATCCCACCTTCCATTCCCGGTATGCTTTTATCAGTATGTTTGGGCTAGGCTGCTGCACCTTGCCATTTCCTGGGAATAGGCTAAATGGTATATGAGATGCATGCGGAACCTCATTGTTCACTGGAAAGGCAGCATTAGCTGAAAACGCGGGTATTATGAAGGAGGTCCAGCTGCTCTTAAGTCCATTATAGCCAACACAAGCAATTCCAGGAGTAGTCTTGTCTGGTCGTCCGCTCTTTCGTGGATTCTCAGTTCTACCATGTCAGGCCTCTAAAAGTCTAGACCCTATGGCTGCCTGTCTACAATCTTTCTATAGGCCATTCAGAGAAACAAGAACATTTGAGAGTGATGTGATGAAAGTATTATAACATTTCACATGTTCTAAATTTCAGTCCACCACTGCCCATCCACAACCTCAGGGGCGGGGTGGGAAGGGGATATCAGAAATGAGGCCTGCTGTTAACCCTATTAAATTTCTATTAGCATATGCCTACATGTAAAGGAGCATAAACCACAATGCATATATGGCATTGGTGGCTATCATGTTTTAGGTTTAAACCTATATTAACTGGTAATCACCTGCACAACCACAAACTAAAATACAATTCAAAGAAAAAGAGCAATGTTTATTTCGTCCTGAGAGGGCCAACACAATATGACTTTGTTATATAAGGTGCAGCAAGGAATACTAATCTAAGATTATTCTGCTTGAGTTTTGTTGTTTAGGGAAGTAAATAAAATACTGTGTCTCTTCCTTTTGTTCACTTCAGTTTTGTATGCTTGGAATAAGGATGCAGGATTTAGCAGCATGGTTAATGCCTGATCTAAATATTTTATACACCATGAAGAACCTGGGAATATTACAATCATATTTGATCTTTTGGTGTGTTTAATTCTGTCACTGATTAGTGAAATGGTTGGCACATAGTAACTCTGGTCAATATGCACTATCAGTAGCGGCTCGTGGAGGGAGTGCCACGGGGCGGTGGGGCGGGGCGGGGCGGGGGAGGAGCAGGGTGGGGGGTAGTAAACTACGGCATACGGCCGAACAGAGGTAAGTAAACAAATAAATAAATAAAACGAATTTCGTTGCGCGCGCAGCATCGCATTTGGCAATGCAGCGCGGGCAATGACTTCCCTCGCCGTGTTAGTTGGTGGACACATTGTAAGCTCTCCAGGACCAGTTCAGGTGCACGCAAAGCACCTTCATCACCCCTGCATGGCAGATTACAGAGCTCTTCAGGACACAGTGCATGAGACAATGCGCAACAGTTTGTGACAACTTTATGGAATGGATTGCATGGGAGATGGCTTACAAACCGTGTGCCAGCACCACAACTGTGTCTCTATGTGCACGACAAAGTCTCTAATGAGACCCCTATGAGTAGCATGCTACCTGTCCACAAAGCTCTTTAGTGCCTTGTCATTAGTAAAAAGTGCTTCTATACCCTACAGTCATCGAGAGAGGATGCCGCACATGGTAGCGAGGGTGGTGCTGGTGGGGGTCACCTGAGTCTACCCACACACGTGGTGTGACTGTACCATATTCATCCTTCATATCCTGTGAGTGCAGCAAGACTTCTGGGCGCTGTTGAGCGTCTGTTGCTGCTCAGTGCTTGCAGGATGTCTACACACATCAATGGAGAATACAGTGTGCAACTGTTTATGACCTGCATTTTTAGGGGATCTGTCTCAAGCTTTGTTGTTAATGGAGCCTGTGACAAGTCTCTAATGCACGAACATGCAGCCACAGCAGTACATCAGTGTTAGAACTACAGACTGTACACCCCTCTAGCCACACACACGCTCACTCTCACTCTCTCTCTGTCTCTGTCTCTCTCTCTCACACACACGCACCTACACACACAGACACCCAGACCCCCCACACATAACCATACACACATACATGCACACACATATGCACACACATACAATCATACACAAACACACACATACACACACAACCACATCTACACATACACACATGCATAAACACATACACACATGCATACACGCATGTACGCACCCACATACACACATATATCCACAAACACACACATACATACACACATAAACACATACAAACACATCTACACATACACACATGCATAAGCACATACACACATATATCCACACACATACACACAATCATACCCACATGCATACACGCATGTACGCACCCACACAATTATACATACATAAACACACATACACACATATAGGCACACACACATACACACAGTTGTACACACAGACACTACTCAACCCCTCTTTCCAGACACCAGACACGCATACACAAACACACACAAACATAAACTCAACCTACACTACACCAGGTGATATGAAGAGGAGGCATTGTTTGGAACCTAAGGATTTCAAACATTCACCCCAGCAGGGGTAAAAGGAGGGGGTATTCGTGCACCAGTCTGAGGAAGCAGAGAGCAGCAGACATCTGGAAAACAGTTTCTATAGGGAACAAATGCTGTGATGAGATAATGAAGTGCAGGACATTTTACATTGTTTTCCTCCAGCGTCCCAAAATCCGAACTATAGGGTGCCCAGAGAGGGAACACACCACAAGACCTAACACTGTACAAATGCAAACAGTACAACATACCAGGACACAACACAACATGCGGAAGTCATGGAATGTGTCTACCACCGTGAACATGGTGCATGGATGTGGACTGCTCACAGATAAAATGCTGCTGCTGCTCGGGAACACCAGCATTGAGTAGAAGGGTAAAACACTGCTTATGGTTTAGTGGGGCCCCACACACTGTCATGGGGGGGTGGGCTACAGATCAAACCTTTGGGCAGTCCCTGGTGAAGGCTTCGAAAAGTGAAAGAAATGTTGAAGTGTGTGAGTGGAGCTGGGACCCCACAGCAGAGTGAAATACAAAGAATGTGGAAACAAGAGGGGCCGGAATAATGTGCAGGAACAGACGGAGTGCAGAAGATGCTGGAGCACCGACTGCTTTGCAAATAATGTAATTGTGTGGCAAAATGAAAAGGACGCTAAGAATGCAGCAGGGGGATCATTTAAAGTTAGAATTAAGATCAAAGGGAGAGTTAGTTTTAAGCAAAATCATGGTAGATGTTGAGATACACAGAGCACAAGACATAATACACTCTGTAAGCGCACCTGGACATACAGCAGTAAAGGACATGGTCCCCCACTTTATCACATGCATTATATTCAGGGCCACTGGAATTATGCGGCAGGTGAGGGCAAATTATGTGGCAGTGTTGAGGAAATTATGCGGCAAGAAAAGACAAATTATGCAGCGTAATGAGGCACATTTTATAATAGTATTACTTCATTATTTTAAACTTTTTACATTTGTTAACACTGTCTGGGCATTGGGTGCACCTCATTAGTACCAGTTTAACACCCAAATATAGCAATAAGCAACAGAAAGATGACCAGTCAACCTTTGCAAAAGGCCTTCCACTGCGCGGCAACATGTGTTGCTGCGTTTTTAGTAACTTTTGAACCGTTTGAGCTAGAAACATCATTTTGTTTGTTAAAATCTGCAGATTATGCAGCAGATAATGGATTAAGTGGCAAGTGAAGCAAATCTATAGTTATGCGAAAATCGCAGCCGCTGCACAATAGCATAATTCCAGTGGCCCTGATTATATTCAAGACCACAGAATTATGTGGCAATTCAGGACAGAATTATACTGCAGAGTCGACCAAGGTATACTAAAAGAACAGATTTGATAAAGTGACTCCAAGACTAGGAAGACGTAAGTGAAGCTGCATGGGTATCCGGGTACAAGTGTGTATGTACCCATTTGCCTGAACAGAACAGCTTAGAAGTGGTGCTTTTTTTAACTTGATGATGTATGAAAAGGTGTGGACTGATGGATCTCGTACGTCACAGAGCTACTATTGAAAAGCACAGAACAGGAACTAGACAAGCATTAGCAAAGCCAATAGGTCTCGGCAATGCCCGAGCTATTGGCCTTGTCAATGTTAATGTCTTTTATCCATGTTGTCTAGCAGCACATCTGCTGTTCAGCATGGCTGAAAGTCACTGAAAGCCCAGAATCACAGGATCATGAGCAGACGCCGAGTCTCTTCCACCCCAATGTTGAGTTTATTGTCCTGCCTCTCCTAACACAAAAAAGTGTTATGACGTGGCTTGCGATGGCCGCATCATAGTGCTTTTTTCAGTGACTTTCAGCTATGCTAAACAGCAGATGTGCTTCTAGACAACATGGCTAAAAGACAGACTAGGTCGAGCCTAAGGGCAGCGCGCATGTGCTGCTCGCTCTGCGAGGCAAGCTGTATTAGGGTATGCACTGGAAGCCCTTCCCACTCTCCGCCCATATTTGTCATTGGCATGTGTCATTGTCCTTCATAAATGATGGCTTCTGGTTCGTTAGTAGGCTTGTTAGTCCCTCCTTCATACCGCCTTGTCTGCATTTGTTAGCGCCCATAACAACTGGGCCTTTACTTGGCTAGTTACACGGTCGGCGTTATATGTGGGTGAGCACTATTTTGTTTATTGAATAAAATCTGACTCTACGTGAACATTTTGGCTTCAGCGAGGGTACGTACGATCACCATCCATTTCGCACTGTAGAGACACTTTCTTCTGCCATGTTCGCCACCAGTATTGTGTTTCTCCGATTAAGAGTTTAAATACTGCAGCGAGTTCCCAGCACCGATTCTAGAATAGTGCAGGGGTATGGCACGCAATGAACATGTATAGCATACACGTGTTTATTACTCGCAGTGATCTTACTGGCGCACTTTGTTTAACATTGCTTTCTTTTAATCTGTAGATCATTTGGTGATAAGGTGATCTTCCCATATTTTCAGTGCGTTTGAAAACATAGCGGCAATTAGCTACCACGGCCTCATTTATTTCAAATACATTGTCTCAGGATTTGCTGCAGTAGCTCCGTTTCATTACAGCCCGAAGAACCGCTACTGCAGCGGATTTCTGTGATGGTGCAGAGGTACGGCAGACAGCACGCGTGGAAGAAGAGCTCGAATCCTGGCACGAGCTCCGCCAGCAGCGATTATTTCATCTTAGCCAGATGTTGTTTTGCATTATGTTGTAACCGTGCAGCATTTTTGGTGCGTTTGAAAATATGCAGGTCATTTATTAACAAGTCAACGTTTTTTCCAAACGTGTTAGTTCATGCTTTGCAGCAGTGTTGTGCGTGTTCTTCTCTTGACCCGCGTTTCTTTACGATTTAAACTAGGGATAATTCTTACTTTAATACAGGGCTTTAAGTGGGCTGGTTCTCACCGGTGCTGAGCACCGGCAGTTTTTTAAAGGGGGCCTCGAAACGAGTCTCTATCGGGCTCTGTTTTGTGCCCTGGCACAGGCGGTCCGGTTTTTGCCGGAATGCAGTGACAGCAGGCACATCAATGTGCCTGTACTCACGCTGCTTACTTCTCACTAGTGGAGAAGTTACGGCATGACGCCATGCCAGGTGAGCGTTCTAGGGGAAGGGAAATCCTTTAAAGAGAGTCATTTTCTTTCTTGATTTCCCTTCTCTTTTTGAAACTCAGGATCAGCAACATTGTCGTGGTGTCACCAGGGCTGTAAGTGGAAGCTTTTTCAATATTATATACAAGCCATAGTTGCTGCTTATTTATCTTATGCAACTAACAGCCATTGACAAAGCCAATAGTCCTGACTTGTTGTAGGTATGATGTTACTTGTTGTATCATATCTGGATGCAATGACAGAAACAGCAAAATACAAGTCGGGCGGCACACTATGCTAAACACAGATTTTTAGCTTACGTGTTTTAAGCCACGCCCTTAATTATACTGACCACGCCCCTTTATGAGACCCCCCAGTTTTTTCATCCCACTTAAAGCCCTGCTTTAATAGGTATGATTTGCCATCGCATGTTGTTGAATTTTGCCAAGCGAAAGCATTTCATATAACAGTGGAGTAAATCTTATTAAAATGTGCAGATTGAAGGTACTCAGAGCGAGAGGTTGCAGCACTCATGCTCAAAATGAAAATCCCAAAACATTTTTTATACGTTCTTCATAGCAATGACCGTTATGCCAGAGCCAAGATTCCTGCTTATAAGACTGCCCGCATTTAAAAGCCGAACACAGATGACTTCACAAAGTGGGCAAGTAAATCCTCCCATTCTAATTTCATTATTTCAATTTTTTTTGTTGAGTTTTATATCGCGCGAACTGGACGCGACGGTATCAGACCGCTTTACATGAGCACCAGCTGCATTACAGACAGACACATTCATTAGGTCGAGCCTAAGGGTGGCGCGCATGCGCTGCTCGTTCTGCGAGGCATGCTGTATTAGGGTCTGCACTGGAAGCCCCTCCCACTCTTCACCCATATTTGTCATTGGCATGTGTCATTGTCCTTCATAAAAGATGGCTTCTGATTCGTTAGGAGGCTTGTTAGTCCCTCCTTGGTACCACCTTGTCTGCATTTGTTAGCACCCATAACGACTGGACCTTTTACTTGGCTAGTTACACGGTCGGCGTTATATGTGGGTGAGCACTATTTTGTTTATTGACTATAGGGACAAACAATGGCGGCTGCTTTTTTGTTTGTATTTGCAGCCGCCCACCTCTTTTCATATAAAGCGCTATGCAAATCTAACTTTTAAAGCGGCTGCCCCCTTCCCCCACAGCACTCACTGCACAATTGGCAAGCTTTTTTTAATTATTTGTACATTTTAGAAGAACGCGGCGTCTGCTTTTGTTATTTTTTAAACAATGTGTATGCTGAGCGCGGCGCCCGCTATAGGAAAACGGCGCTCAGTTTAATTGTTATTTTTTTGTAACTATAATGTTAAGCGCGGCGCCCGCTTCAAGGACACCGCGCTCTGTTTCTTTCTTTTTTTCTTTTGAAATTTTAATGCTGCGCTGCGCCTGCTTCAGGGACAAGGCGCTCTGTTTTTTTTTTTTTACTTTATTGGTGAGCGAGGTGCCCGTTTCACAGACACGGCGCTCTACAATACAATAGGTCTTGCTTTTGCTACAGTTTGACCTATTGGTATTGTAAATGACAATGCCTTTTAATATTATAATAAAATAAAATAAAATAAAAACTAACTACAATGTCTCAACTGGATTCAATGAGGGAGGCAAATACATCAGCATGTACACGACATTGCAAGAAAAAGAAAGGGAGACTCCTGGTTGTTTGTATCAAGGTGCTCAAGGCATCATATATTTAAAGTACAAAGTTTATCATAGCAGATTTAACAGCACTAGGAGTATAAATTGTGATGGCAATCAAAGTGGCAAAGTGCACATTGTGCTCGTGACAAGAGAATAAACGGCGCAAGTGACTAATGCAGAACACAGCGGGCGGCGCAAAGTGACAAGGTGGTAATGAGGCTATATACAGTGATCAAAGGTTCGATACAATTAGTTATATACAATGACTGTACAAAGTTTTTGATTTTGAAGAACCAAAGCAAGAGATGCGCCGTAAATTGCGCTGAAAAAGAGGTTGACGGCGTTTCGGTCCTATTCATTCAGGACCATCATCAGGACCAGATTGCCCAATTTTAAGAAGTGCTGTGTACCGGCCAGGGTTCAGCTTGGCTGAAAAGAGTCCTAGGTGGCTAGGTCTGCAGTGTCGGAGCCCCGATCGACTGCAAGGGTCAGTTCAGGAGAACCTAAGTTGAACACAATGATAGAACTGTACAATGGTAGTCTGAAAAATCCAACAAAAACGTAAAGGCAGGGTCGGGTCCCCGATCCGCTGCGACGGTCCAAGCAATGTTACCTCAATCAAGGGCGAAGGATGATTACGCGTGTAGGAATTAGAAGAGCCCTGTTCGAATAAATCCGAGGTCTAGCAGGAACCGCCACCATCGTGTGCGGTGTGAGCCGTTTGTTAATATTATAATAAGCATTGCCATTTGCAAAGCCAATAGGTCAAAATCTCGCTATTGCGAGACCTATTGCATTGTAAATGCTTGTTTAACAAGCCAGTATTGATAGCAGGACAACTGCCAGACACCCCAGGCTTTAAACATTCAATGCAAAGTGTAGTTACAGGTACCTTTGAAAAGAGAGGTCTGTCGCAATGCACATGAGATAGTGCTGACAAGACACAACACTTTTCACACACCAATAAAATGTATAACTGGAAGATGTCCCATTGTTATGTGTCATGCCATCAGCTAATCCTGGCTTTTACTCAACCGCACTTCACCAGTGGGGATTGTTTGCCCATAGTAACAATTATAACAGCAACATTTTAAGTCCTAGAATACAATGTGATGTCTGATAAAAGGCCAAGACTGACTGTAAGTGAGACATTTGCCATGGGGACACTAGACATCTATGAATTTCCACAGAACAGAAGCACCCTCTTAATAGAGTCAGGCAAAGAGTGGAGAAGAGCAGTAGTGAGCATGCTTAAATGATCATGTTACATGTGCCTTAGAATGCAGGGCTACAATATTATCTGGTGTAACTCAAAATGTTAACGGTTTCACAAGGTACTATGTTATTGACAGGTTTGACCACACCTACATTGTTATAATAATGAGTGAGGAGCAGGCAAAGGACCCTCAACTGTGCCTAATAACTTGTTTGTTAAAACATTTAAATATAGCACTCTTTTTTAATCCATTAATAAGCCTGTAAACCAGACAGAATCCTGACCGACTAAGTGTGAGAGGTAATGAGATGTGAGTGAATGAGAGTGCAATGCACAGACTTTCTATGCTTAAAACAGCCTAACATAAGCCCATTAGACACACTGACAATGGGAAGACACTACATACCCTGTGTTATTTCTCCATTAAATCAAATATATGTTTTGTAACATTCACTATACGAATCAACATGTTCTGTAAACAGTGGAAAAACAAAGTTTATTTGGGGGGTTAAGCAGCTGAATAAACACACATAAGCCCTGATTGCAAAATGTTTTGAAACCACTGAGAAAACACTACTGAAATTCACAAAAGACAAACACAGAAAACAGGACAGCCAGGGCATTTTATAATGTAACATAAACAGTTTATGACTCCCCCCATCAGACACTCCCCATCTAAGTCCCCTTGGGAGGGCAGGGCTTTCCTGCAGAGAAGAGCATAGCTTACTGGTCTCGCGCCACTGTTGCAGCCTGAGGTGGAGTATCAGCAAATCTGCATGTTTTGCCTCCTCCTGCTCCCAGCACTCTCACACATCCAAGATTGCTGGGATTGCGCTTTCTCCCTCCTTTGTGAGCTGAGCTAAACTGCAGTGTGCCAGGTTGGTCAGAACCTAGCTGTGTGGGTTATGCCCAATGCAATGTTGGCCCCAGTTCAGTCTGAACACCGGGATGATGCATTGGAATCTTCTCTGCAGGTCCATGCTTTTCCGTCAGCATCAAGTTCAAGTGTGGGAGGGGCACCAGCCAGTGATCTAACTATTCACGCTCCCTGCTGTCCATACCTCTTGGATGTGCTTGTTTTTCCTTGCTTATTATGAAACTTGGGGAAGAGGCATAGAAATACCCCCAAGTATTCTAGGAAACAATCATATATAATTTAGGTGCTCGAATATTTGGAGAAAATGTTTAAGAGCCTTGCCCTATTTACAACAAACGCAGAGCGTAAAACTACCGGCTTGTCGGCGCCCATGATTTAAATGCTTTCACATGCGCACTTGAGACTGAGGGACTTTGACAGACAGGGAGCTCGAACAGATTTTTTTCTCCTAAACCCTTGTTAGGGCCTCGCTTCTGGTTCAGATACGTTAATCGTCACCTTCCACAAAACCCTATTTATTCGTAAGTTGTTGGTAGCAAACTTGACAACAAGTGCACAAGCTATCCCATTGACCTTAACCTGTGAAGGAAAAAGTTCACATTAATCAAATAGATATAGTAAATAGCTACATTTACTCCACCTGTCTTCATCCACTTTCTCCTCTCCCCTGTCACTGACCAGTTCCTGGGTAAAAGAAAAAAGGACAAAACAGGATAGGGGCCCCTCCGTTCCCCCCCAGGTAAGGGCACGGGGACCCCTTTGGGTCCTCAGCTGTTGTCGTCCTCTTCTTCGTTGCCTGGACTTTCCAGGGCTCTCCCATATAAGGGTACAAGGGGACCCCTTTGGGTCTTCAAGTTTTGTTGTCCCTGTCTTCATCTGATCCGTCCAGTGCAGCGTAGACACGCAGGAGGCTGTGGATCATCTTTCGGCACACCAGTGTCAATGTCTCCTTCTTCCCTAATACCAGGCGGTTTCTGGAAAACAGAATAACATCTTTAAAACAGCACAGGAGCCTCCAGCAGTCCTGGAGGACCCCCCAGGGTATGTGTCCCTGGGAACAGACCATACATCACAGAGTTCGCAGTGATGCATAACGTACATATCCAGGCCCTAAGCTTCATGCCTAGGGCCTTCAGCAGGTCCTGTGCTCGTCCGCGGTGCACCCTCTCAGGCAGCACTTGTATCGGTTGAGTCCTCTTGCATGCATGAAGGCTCTCACTGAAAGTCCTCCTTGGATGGCCATCCAGGTGATGTCTTTGTGCTGGTTGGCCAGGCGCTTCGAGGTGACGTTCTCCCACACGTGGTCTGCTGTGGCAGAGGGGAGGGCACTGATCTGTTCACTGATGTCCCTTGCACGTATCTGGCATTGGACGATCTTCGGAGTCCACATGGCTGGGGCGGCAGCCTCCAGTCCAAACTCCTTGACGAACTTCTCCACTTCTTTGTAAAACCACGGGGTCTCCCAGTTGTAGCGACGGCGCTCACCCACTCTGCCCAACTGAGGCGCCTCCACGTCGGCAGTAGGAAGAAGCGTGCCATCAGAAAGCCGGCATGGCTCTCATCTTTGGTCCTCAGGGTGTTCCTCATGCAGCGGCACACAAAGAGTCCCCTCAGGATGGTGGCGATGTCTGGCACTCCCTTGCCTCCTTTGTCATGGGTCTTGAACATCACCTCCCTCTTCACTCTGTCCATCTTCGAGCTACAGATGAAGTAGAAGATCATTCTTGTGATGGCCTTGGCCGTCCGAGTCTGCAAATGCCACACTTGAGCGATGTACTGGAGCACTGGCAGGGTCTTGTTCCGTAGTACTGTTAGACTTGGCATCTTTTGGCGTGTTTCCCCTGACTTTTTGCTTTCTGACCTCCCGGTTTTGACTCTGTTTTTGCTGGTGTAATGATTCTGCGCACTTTCCTCACTGCTGTCCAGTGGGAAAGTGCAAGTGCTCCTGTATAAAATGCGTTATGGATTGGTGTTTCCATGATTGGCCTATTTGGTTTATGTGTCAGTCCCTTGTAAAGTGCACTGCGAGTGCCAGGGCCTATAGACCAAATGCTGTTGGTGGGCTGCAGCACTGGATTGTGCCACCCACGCAAACAGCCCGTAAAGTGTAACTCGGGCCTGCCATCGCAGAGCCTGTGCGCAGCCTGGGGCTGCCATAGTCGACTTGGCAAGTGCACACACTTGCAAGTCCCTAAACCTTCCCTTTGCTACATGTTAGTCACCCCTAAGGTAGGCCCAAGGTACCCCTGTGGGCAGGGTGCGGTGTATGCGAAAGGTAGGACATGCCCGGGTGTGTGCGGCATGTCCTGATAGTGAATTACAGCCTAGTTCGTTTTTCACTATTGCAAGGCTACCTGTTCCCCTAGGCCAGAACGGGCAGTTTTGATTATTACAGCTTATAATCCTAACTGACCCTGGGAACATGGTAGAAATCCGAGTTTAGTATGCCTGGACTCAGAATGATAAAATGCATATTTTAGTGAAGTTGGTTTTAACATTCTGTGTTTGAAAATACCACTTTTAGAAAGTGGGTATTTTCTTGTCTAACCATCCAAGCCTGCCTCTGCGAGGTTGTGTATTCCTTGTCTGGAGTGTGAGTGACAGGGGCTGGGGGATGCCAGGAGACAGGGTGAGTCAGCACAGGGCTGAATAGCAAGATCTACATGTAGATGGGTGGGAGGAGGTCGCACCTGGGCCCTGAATAGGACAGTGCCTTCCCTCCACAATGCTGGCTCCACCTCCTGTGGTGCGTCTGATGTCCCTGGCCTACTCACTGAAAGAAGGGACGGAGACTTGTCAACAAAGTGCTCCAGAACTGGTTTGGACTAGGCAAAGGCCTCTCTGCCTTCAGAGAACAAAGGAATTTGGGATATAAATATTGGGGCCCTGACCCCATGAATTTAGATCTCGCTGGAATCAAGGAACCTGCCAAGACGAAGAGCTGGAAGAGCTGCCAGGAGGAGTACTGCCCCTTTGCTGTGTTGTTGCTTTGTTGGGTTGGCCTGCAGCTGCTGCTTCTGCCTTGGGCAGTGAAAGGACTGGACTGAACTTTCTACAAACTTGTGCTGAGTATCTCCAAGGGTCTGAAACCGAGCTGGCCTCCTGTTAAGAAGTCTCAGGGACTACAAAGACTTCACAAGCCTCTGGGTACCGCTTCTGGAACGCTGTTTCAGTTGCCACAGAGGAAGGGAACTGCAACCGACTCCGTCAACCGAATCCATCCCTGGCCGGTGACCTGTTTGCACCGCAGACCGCATCGCCCCGCTTCGCATCGCAACCCTGGTCTCACCGTGGGCGACGTCCGACGCCGCCAACATCGAGCCGCTGCTTGCACCGTGACCTGTGGGCACCGCAGTTCGCATCGCATCGCTTCACTGAACCAACCGGACCCGACCGACGCGGTCGCTGCAACTGGCTCAAGAGTCGAGACCGCACCGCATTTGGGGCACCGCTCGCACGTCTGCGGCGCACCGCTCCGACTCGCACCGCTGTCCGACGCCAGCTCCCGCACTCCGGCTAGGTCGCCTGCATCGCAACCTGTCAGCACCGCATCGAGCATCGTCTCACCCTGCATCGCACGCCTTGGACTCACCGACTCCGTCTGCACGACGCTCATCGAGCCGCTGCCTGCACCGCATCGAGGACACCGCACCTTGCATCGCTCCGTCTTGCACCGCAACCACGACGAACGCCGACCGGCTCGTACACTCCGTACCAGCCACAACGAGAAAGGTACTGTAACCGAGTCTGTTCACGACTCTGCTGGCCCGTATCGACGCGGTCGGCTGGAACTGTTAGACTCTGTGGTTTTCAGCATCACGGTAGGCTCGGACGGAGCTACCGACTCGTACGAACTTTGCTTTTGTGCTATTCCTGCAAAGAAGAAGTTACCGTATCAAGCATTCATTTTTAAAGTATAGTATTGTGGATTTTTGTCGTAATTGGTCTTGTCTTGAGTATATAAAATATTGGTTATTTTTCTAAACTGGTGTGGTGTCCGTTTGTAGTGCTTACACTGTATTACTGTTGGTTATGTGCAAATGCTTTACACACTGCCTCTGAATTAAGCCCGACTGCTCGTGCCAAGCTACCACGAGGGTGAGCAGGGGTTACTTCAAGAGTGTAACACCCTTACCCTGACTAGGAAGAAGGGTCCCTACTTGGACAAAGGTGCAAACCCTTGCCAACTAGAGATCCTATTTCTAACATTGGTGGCAGCGGTGGGATAGGACTTGTATTTGCACTTGACTTACAGTGATTGGTGTGCACTACTACCATATCGCAGACCATACTGGTTCTTTTCCTTTTGACCTATTTTTGATCTTGCCAGTTTTCAACTCACTACTTTTGTCATGCCTGAATCAATTGCATCATCCGTTGCATCTCTGGAAGTTATCTTTGAGGAGGATAGGTTGGAATCCTACGCCGTAAAGGAGTTACGAGCGATTTGTAAAAACCTGAAAGTCCAAATTAAAGGCCTCACAAGAAAGGAGGAGCTACAAAAGGCGCTGAGGGCCTGGGTAGCAGCCAGACATGCCAATGGGCAGCCTCGTAATCTCAGTGAGGGGGTGGAGGAGCCTATTTCCAGGGTAGATGTGCTTTTGGGTAGGGGGGAACCCGCCAGATCAGGCAGCAGCAGTCTGTCCCCAGAGAAGCTGGAGGACAGGCGGAAGGCAAGGCAGTTTGAGCTGCAGAAGCTCAGACTGGAGAGTGAGCGGGAGGAGAAGAGATTGGCCATAGAGGAGAGGAAGATGCTCTTAGAGCATGAGAGAGAACCAAAGGAGCTAGAACTTAGGAGTAAGTCAAGCTCAGATGGTGGCAGCAATTCGTCCAGAAAGGCAGACAGGATTGTGCACATTCCCAAGAACGTAGGCAAGGAGTTCAAGAAGGGGGATGACATACAAAGGTGGTTTCAGGGTTATGAGGCAGCCATACACATGAATGGGGTCCCTGAGGAGAATTGGGGAGCAGGATTGTGGCCACTTTTCCCTGAAGAAGCAAGGGATGCTCTGATAGCTTTGGGTAAGGGGTATCACCTCACCTATGCTGACATGAAGGATGCCCTTCTCACGAAGTATGGTCTTACTCCTGAAAAGTACAGGGATCAGTTCAGGTCCAGTAAGAAGTCTGATGCCAACACTTGGTTGGAATGTGTGGATGTGTTCTGCAGGTCGCTGGATGGTTGGGTAAAGGGCAGTAGTGTAACAGATTTTCAGGGGCTCTACAACTTGATTGCATGTGAGCACTTGTCTAGTCTATGTTTTGCAGATCTGCGCCAGCACCTAGTTGATAGTAAGCTAACTGACCCCAGGAAGCTTGCTATGGAAGCGGACCGCTGGGTGAGTACCAGGGTCCACAAGAAAGCGTTTGGAGGAGACTCAGCCAAAGGTGGGCAGGGTCCCCAGCAGAAAGGTGGGGGACAAGGGTAAAGCACAGGAGTTCTCTAAAGGGCCCCAAACTAGTACCCAGGGTAAAGGTTCCCAGCCCCCCGGTGATAAGAAGAAAGGGGTCTCTACAGGGAAGCCTGTTGAGACCGGCCCCGCAAGTGTTATGCATGTGACCAGGTAGGTCACTTTAAGGGGGACCCCAAGTGCCCGAAGGGGACACAGCCGCCCACCGGTGGACAGTCCAAAGTGTTGGCTAGTGTAGCGCTTGGGGAGGAGGGGTGCCCACAGGAGGGTGGGGATCCCGCAGAAATGACCCTTGTCTCACTAGGGGACAGTGAGATGGTCCCAGGAAACCAGGTGCCCCCTAACACCAAGAAATATAGCACCTGGGTGACCATTAATGGGAACAGGGTAGAGGCTCTCAGAGACACTGGAGCCAGTGTGACCTCAGTCCGGTGTCACCTGGTGTCTGAGAAGCAAGTAGTCCCAGGAGCATTCCACCAAGTAGTTGCTGTAGACAACTCAGAGCGCCAATGTATGGTGGCGCAGGTTCCCTTTGAATGGGGGGTTCTCAGGTCCCTTGAGGGTGGTTGTGAGCCCTACCATGCCTGTAGATTGTCTGTTAGGAAACGACCTGGAGCAGTCCTCATGGAAGGAGGTTGAGCTCAGGTCTCACTTGGAGATGCTTGGGTTGCCAGAGTGGGCATGCGTGTCTACTCGGTCAATGGCAGCCAGAAAGGGTGATCAAGAGGACTTGGAGCCTGAAACAGTGGCCCAAGTCCCTGCCAAGAGAAAGGGCAGGGGTGCGGGAAACCGGCCCCGAAGTTCCCACGGACCGGGAGGAGGCGGACCTCGAGGGGGACACCCCGGTGCCTACAGGGGAGCAGGTAGCCGAACTGGGAGACATCTCTGAGCTGACCCATTGGCAGCAAGAAGGGGGTCCCACCAGGGAGGAGTTCTGCAGGGAGCAGAACGAGTGCCCTACTCTGGAGGGTCTGCGGCGGCACGCTGCAGACCAGGCAGCTGGTAATCAGTCCGGGTCACATCTGATCTACTGGGAGAGTGGTCTCCTATACAGTGAGCCTAAGGTTGCTGAGCCTGGGTCAGCCCGTGTGCTGGTGGTACCCCAGCGCTTCAGGACCTTCCTACTGGGTCTGGCTCATGACGTGCCTTTGGCAGGACATTTGGGGCAGGACAAGACCTTTGACAGGCTTGTCACCCACTTCTTTGGCCCCAAATGTGAAGGCAGTCAGATGCACTCTGTAGGTCTTGCCAAACTTGCCAGGCAAGTGGTAAGAGTGGGAGGAAGGTCAAAGCTCCTCTCCAACCTTTTCCTGTAGTTGGGACACCCTTTGAAAGGGTAGGGATGGATATTGTGGGGCCACTGGATCCCAAGACAGCCATGGGCAACAGGTACATCCTGGTCTTGGTGGACCATGCCACCCGGTACCCGGAGGCAATCCCTCTCAGGACAACGACGGCGCCAGTGGTGGGCCGGGCGTTAATGGGGATCTTTTCCCGTGTGGGATTCCCCAGAGAGGTGGTTTCTGATAGGGGGACCAATTTCATATCCAAGTATATGACATCCCTGTGGAAGGAGTGTGGTGTAACCTACAAGTTCACCACTCCTTACCACCCACAAGGAAACGGTCTGGTGGAGAGATTCAACCAGACCTTGACAGAACCCATGAGGCGTAAGTGGGACGTCCTCTTGCCATGCCTACTCTTTGCATACAGGGAGGTGCCTCAGAAGTCTCTTGGGTACAGCCCCTTTGAGCTCCTGTATGGCCACCCTGTCAGAGGACCTCTGAGTTTGGTAAAGGAAGGCTGGGAGGCAGCTCCCAGGAAAACTCCCCAGGATGTATTTAGCCTTTCGAAACCAAACTGCCCGCTTCAGGAAACTCGCTCAGGCGAACCTAGAAGCAAGCCAGGAAGAAATGAAGAGATGGTATGACCAGAATGCCACTCTGGTCGAATTTCAACCTGGGCAAAAGTGTGGGTCATGGCCCCAGTGGCACCTTGTGCCTTGCAGGACAAGTGGACTGGGCCATATGAGGTAAAGGAGCGCAAAAGTGACGTCACCTACCTGGTGGATTTGCAGGCTCCAAGGAACCCTTTGAGGGTCCTTCCACGTGAACCGCCTCAAGCCCCACTTCGAGAGGTCCAAAGTGAGTATGCTCTTGGCGACAGATGATGGGGTGGAAGAGGAGAGTGAGCCTCTCCCTGACCTCCTGTCTACCAAGGAGCATGATGGGTCAGTAGAGGGTGTGATCCTCTCCCCTACTCTGACTCAGGAGCAGCAGGGGGACTGTCGCCAGTTGTTGGGACAGTTCGCCCCACTGTTCTCTCTGACCCCCGGTGTTACTCACTGGTGTACCCATGACGTGGACACCGGTGACAGCCCTCCTGTGAAGCACAAGATTTACAGGTTGACTGACCGGGTCAGAGCCAGCATCAAGGAGGAGGTCTCTAAGATGTTGGCGTTAGGGGTGATTGAGCCCTCCCACAGTCCTTGGGCCAGCCCAGTGGTCTTGGTCCCAAAGGCTGCGGCGCCCGGTGCCACTCCAGAACTCTGGTTTTGTGTGGACTACCGTGGGCTCAATGCCGTCACCAGGACTGACGCGCACCCCATCCCCAGAGCTGATGAGCTCATTGATCGGTTGGGAGCTGCCCAGTTCCTCAGCACGTTTGATTTGACGTCTGGGTACTGGCAGATTGCCTTAACCGATGGGGCCAAGGAGAGATCA
The DNA here is from genome assembly GCA_963921515.1 of Calotriton arnoldi. Taxonomy (NCBI): domain Eukaryota; kingdom Metazoa; phylum Chordata; class Amphibia; order Caudata; family Salamandridae; genus Calotriton; species Calotriton arnoldi. The sequence continues at coordinate 1,613,823 of CAWUFW010003926.1, read as the reverse complement.
GCATTCTCAACCCCAGAAGGTCATTACCAATTCCGGGTGATGCCCTTTGGGTTGAAGAATGCCCCTGCCACCTTTCAGAGGTTGGTCAATCAGGTGTTGGCCGGGCTGGAGGATTTCAGTGCCGCCTACCTGGATGACATTGCTGTGTTCAGTTCCAGCTGGGAAGAACATTTACAGCACCTTGAGAAAGTGTTGAGGGCTCTGCAAGGTGCAGGCCTCACGATCAAGGCCAGTAAGTGCCAGATCGGGCAGGGTTCTGTGGTGTACTTGGGACACCAGGTAGGAAGCGGCCAGGTGGCGCCCCTACAACCCAAGATTGACACCATTCTGGCTTGGGAACCCCCAAGACCCAGACAGAGGTGAGAGCCTTCTTAGGTCTCACCGGTTACTATAGGAGATTTGTTAAGGACTATGGCACCATCGTTGCCCCCTTAACAGAGCTGACCTCTAAGAGGCAGCCCAGGAAAGTGATCTGGACTGAGTCCTGCCAGAAAGCTTTTGATGCCCTGAAGGCAGCCATGTGCACGGCGCCCGTGCTCAAGGCACCTGACTTCTCCAAGGAATTCGTCGTGCAGACTGACGCTTCAGAGCATGGTGTGGGAGCGGTGTTCTCACAACTGAACGAAGAGGGCCTGGATCAGCCTGTAGTCTTCCTTAGCAGGAGACTACTTCCCAGGAACAGAGGTGGAGTGCCATAGAAAGGGAAGCTTTTGCTGTGGTCTGGGCGCTGAAGAAGTTGAGACCATACCTGTTTGGGACTCACTTCCGGGTTCAGACAGACCACAGGCCCCTCAGATGGTTGATGCAAATGAGGGTGAGAATCCAAAACTGCTGAGGTGGTCCATCTCCCTACAGGGAATGGACTTTACGGTGGAACACCGTCCTGGTACAGAACACGCCAACGCAGATGGTCTGTCCAGGTTCTTCCGCCTTAGTGAAGAGAACTCCAATGGGGTTGGGTAGTTCTCCCTACTTTCAGCTGGAGGGGACATGTGTTAGACTTGGCATCTTTTGGCGTGTTTCCCCTGACTTTTTGCTTTCTGACCTCCCGGTTTTGACTCTGTTTTTGCTGGTGTAATGATTCTGCGCACTTTCCTCACTGCTGTCCAGTGGGAAAGTGCAAGTGCTCCTGTATAAAATGCGTTATGGATTGGTGTTTCCATGATTGGCCTATTTGGTTTATGTGTCAGTCCCTTGTAAAGTGCACTGCGAGTGCCAGGGCCTATAGACCAAATGCTGTTGGTGGGCTGCAGCACTGGATTGTGCCACCCACGCAAACAGCCCGTAAAGTGTAACTCGGGCCTGCCATCGCAGAGCCTGTGCGCAGCCTGGGGCTGCCATGTCGACTTGGCAAGTGCACACACTTGCAAGTCCCTAAACCTTCCCTTTGCTACATGTTAGTCACCCCTAAGGTAGGCCCAAGGTACCCCTGTGGGCAGGGTGCGGTGTATGCGAAAGGTAGGACATGCCCGGGTGTGTGCGGCATGTCCTGATAGTGAATTACAGCCTAGTTCGTTTTTCACTATTGCAAGGCTACCTGTTCCCCCTAGGCCAGAACGGGCAGTTTTGATTATTGCAGCTTATAATCCTAACTGACCCCGGGAACATGGTAGAAATCCGAGTTTAGTATGCCTGGACTCAGAATGATAAAATGCATCTTTTAGTGAAGTTGGTTTTAACATTCTGTGTTTGAAAATACCACTTTTAGAAAGTGGGTATTTTCTTGTCTAACCATCCAAGCCTGCCTCTGCGAGGTTGTGTATTCCTTGTCTGGAGTGTGAGTGACAGGGGCTGGGGGATGCCAGGAGACAGGGTGAGTCAGCACAGGGCTGAATAGCAAGATCTACATGTAGATGGGTGGGAGGGGTCGCACCTGGGCCCTGAATAGGACAGTGCCTTCCCTCCACAATGCTGGCTCCACCTCCTGTGGTGCGTCTGATGTCCCTGGCCTACTCACTGAAAGAAGGGACGGAGACTTGTCAACAAAGTGCTCCAGAACTGGTTTGGACTAGGCAAAGGCCTCTCTGCCTTCAGAGAACAAAGGAATTTGGGATATAAATATTGGGGCCCTGACCCCATGAATTTAGATCTCGCTGGAATCAAGGAACCTGCCAAGATGAAGAGCTGGAAGAGCTGCCAGGAGGAGTACTGCCCCTTTGCTGTGTTGTTGCTTTGTTGGGTTGGCCTGCAGCTGCTGCTTCTGCCTTGGGCAGTGAAATACTGGACTGAACTTTCTACAAACTTGTGCTGAGTATCTCCAAGGGTCTGAAACCGAGCTGGCCTCCTGTTAAGAAGTCTCAGGGACTACAAAGACTTCACAAGCCTCTGGGTACCGCTTCTGGAACGCTGTTTCAGTTGCCACAGAGGAAGGGAACTGCAACCGACTCCGTCAACCGAATCCATCCCTGGCCGGTGACCTGTTTGCACCGCAGACCGCATCGCCCCGCTTCGCATCGCAACCCTGGTCTCACCGTGGGCGACGTCCGACGCCGCCAACATCGAGCCGCTGCTTGCAATGTGACCTGTGGGCACCGCAGTTCGCATCGCATCACTTCACTGAACCAACCGGACCCGACCGACGCGGTCGCTGCAACTGGCTCAAGAGTCGAGACCGCACCGCATTTGGGGCACCGCCGCACGTCTGCGACGCACCGCTCCGACTCGCACCGCTGTCCGACGCCAACTCCCGCGACTCCGGCTAGGTCGCCTGCATCGCAACCTGTCAGCACCGCATCGAGCATCGTCTCACCCTGCATCGCACGCCTTGGACTCACCGACTCCGTCTGCACGACGCTCATCGAGCCGCTGCCTGCACCGCATTGAGGGACACCGCACCTTGCATCGCTCCGTCTTACACCGCAACCGCGACGAACGCCGACCGGCTCGTACACTCCGTACCAGCCACAACGAGAAAGGTACTGTAACCGAGTCTGTTCACGACTCTGCTGGCCCGTATCGACGCGGTCGGCTGGAACTGTTAGACTTTGTGGTTTTCAGCATCACGGTAGGCTCGGACGGAGCTACCGACTCGTACTGAACTTTGCTTTTGTGCTATTCCTGCAAAGAAGAAGTTACCGTATCAAGCATTCATTTTTAAAGTATAGTATTGTGGATTTTTGTCGTAATTGGTCTTGTCTTGAGTATATAAAATATTGGTTATTTTTCTAAACTGGTGTGGTGTCCGTTTGTAGTGCTTACACTGTATTACTGTTGGTTATGTGCAAATGCTTTACACACTGCCTCTGAATTAAGCCCGACTGCTCGTGCTAAGCTACCACGAGGGTGAGCAGGGGTTACTTCACGAGTGTAACACCCTTACCCTGACTAGGAAGAAGGGTCCCTACTTGGACAAAGGTGCAAACCCTTGCCAACTAGAGATCCCATTTCTAACAAGTACCAAAGACTTCCCTTCCACTGTCAGCTTCCGGAGGCTCCAGAGTCCCAGCTTCTGCTTCGTCTTTGCCAGTCTCTCTTCCCATGTCTTCTCTGCAGCACCTTCTCCACCGAACCAGACTTCAAGGATCTTCAGGAACTCCTGCTTGATGGGGAATGGCAGTTGGTCTCGGGTGGGGGTCCAGTGGCCGAAGAGCAGGGTTTCCGACTTGGCGCTGTTGATCTTCACTCCTGACGCCTTTCCAAACTCGATACAAGTCCTCTCCAACTCTATCACAGATTGTCCATCTGCGCAGAAGACTGAGACTACGTCCATGTAGAGGGAGCACCTCACTTCGCCCTTTCCGTTGCTTCCTGGCGCTGTCACTCCTCTGATGTTCCTGTTCTGTCTGATGCGTTCTGAGAGGAGCTCTATCATGCAGATGAACAGAAGAGGGGAGAGCTGGCAGCCCTGCCTCACCCCCGACAGGACGGGGAAGGGGTCGGTTTTCCAGCCATTAACCAACACCGTGCTAGAGATATCGCTATACATTGTGGTCACCACGTCGCAGAAGAAGTCTCCCAGCCTCAGTGCTCTGAGTGTCTCGTCCATGAACTCATGGGAAACGCAGTCGAATGCCTTTTCCTGATCCAGGCTGACCAAGGCCATCGGAATCTTGCGGCTCTTGACTTACTCGATCGTGTGCCGGACCAGGGCCAGACTGTCCGCGATTTGCCAACCCGGTATCCCACAGGACTGGTTAGGGTGAATGTTAGACCTGGCATCCTTGGCGTGGGTCTCCCTTCCATTTTTTCGTAATGCCTCCACTGTTGCCGATATGTTTTTGCTGGACTAGATGCTCATGGGCACTTTGCCGCTGCTAATCATAGCCAAAGTGCAAGTGCTCCCTATCGTGAATTGATGTATGTATTAGTGACTCCATGATTGGATGATTGGTTTACTTGTCAGTCCCTAGTACCATGCACTGAGTGTGCCCAGGGCTGGTAAATCCAATGTTGCTGGTGGGCTTGCAGCACGGGTTGTGCCACCCACAGAAGCAGCCTGTAAAAATGTGTCTCAGGCCTGCCATCGCAGAGCCTGTGTGCAGCCTAGGGCTGCCCTGTCGACTTGGTGAGTGCACCCACTTACCAGTCCCTAAACCTTCCCTTTACTGCATGTTGGTCACCCCTAAAGTAGGCCCTAGGGCAGGGTGCATTGTAAGTATAACGTAGGACATGCCCTGGTGTGTGTGGCATGTCCTAATAGTGAATTACAGCCATTTTTGTTTTTCACTATTGCAAGGCTACCTGCTCCCCATAGGCCAGAATGGGCAGACTGACTATTACACCTTATAGTCAGAACTGACCCAGGGAACATGGTAGAAAAACGAATTTAGTATGCCTGAACTCAGGATGATAAAATACATCTTTTAGTGAAGTTGGTTTTAACATTCTGTGTTTGAAAATACCACTTTTAGAAAGTGGGTATTTTCTTGCCTAACTATCCAAGCCTGCCTCTGCTAGGTTGTGTATTCCTTGTCTGGAGATTGAGTGACAGGGGCTGGGGGTGGCTACAGGAGACAGGGTGAGTCAGCACAGGGCTGAATAGAAAGATCTGCATCCAGAGTGGAGGGAGGAGTTGCACCTGGGTCTGAATAGGGCTGTGCCTGCCTTCCACAATGCTGGCTCCACCTCCTGCCGGGCGGCTGAGCACTCTGCCCCACATTCTGAAAGGAAAGAAGGAGTCAGAAAAACAAAGTGCTCCAGGACTGACCAGAACTGGTTTTGGGCTAGGCAGAGGCCTCCCTGCCTTCAGAGAACAAAGAGAAACTGTGTATAAAAAGGGGACCCAGACCCCTAGGAAATTAGATCACTTTTGGGAACAAGAAGAAACCTTTGCTGAGGAGCGGAACCAAGAAGAAACTGAGGAGAGACTATCCCTAAGCCTGAAGTGCTGCTTGGGGATTGGCCTGCAGTGGTTTGCCTGACTGCCAAAGAAAGGAGAAAGGAACTTTTGCTTTGCTGTGACTTTCATCAACTTGTGAAGGATCTCCAAGGGCTTGGAAGAGAGCTTGCCCCCTGACCGAAGTCCCAGGACCATTGGACTTCACCCCTTTGTGAATTGCTGCTGGAAACTCTGTTTCAGTGGCTACAGAGGTAGGGAGCTGTGACCGACTCTCACGACCGACTCGGTGTCCTGTAAGCACCGCATCGAAGCACCGTCTCGCCCTGCAACGCACGGCCCTGGTCTCACCGACTCCGTCAACGAGCCGCTGCCTGCACCGCATCGAGGGACAACGCGTCCTGCAACGCTTCGCTACGCCGAATCGAACTGGTCCGACCGACACGGTCACTGCTGCTGAGTTCGAGTCCTGTGACCGCACCGGAGTTGGGCACCGCTCGCACGCTTTGCGACGCACCGCCCGACTCGCACCGCTGTCCGGACTGATCGACGCCAGCTCCTGAATCCGGCTCCGTCGCCGCACCGCAACCTGCCAGCACCGCATCGAAGCACCGTCTCGCCCTGCAACGCAAGGCCCTGGTCTCACCGACTCCGTCTCGACGACGTCAACGAGCCGCTGCCTGCACCGCATCGAGGGACAACTCGTCCTGCAAAGCTTCCATTTTTGCATCGCGACCGCGACGAACAGCCATCCGGCTCGCACGCCCGTGCCTGCCGCTTCAAGTAAAAGGTACTGTGACCGAGTCTGTCTACGCTGGGTTGGCCCGTCTCGACGCGGTCAGCTGGATTTGTTAGACTCTGTTTGTTCTCGACATCGCCGTAGCCGGAGGAGACTACCGACTCGCACAGAACCTTGAATTAAGCCTTTTTGATCAGAACTAAGCACTCTTGACAGTATTGTGGATTATTTTTGTCGTTTATGGTCTTGTGATAGATCTATATAAAGTATACCTATTCTTATAAATATATAACCCGTGTGGTGTCCATTTGTAGTGTTGTCACTTGATTACTGTATGTGTTCACAAATGCTTTACACACTGCCTCTGAACTAAGCCTGTCTGCTCGTGCCAAGCTACCAAGAGGGTGAGCAGGGGTTATTTCAGGAGTGTACCTACTTTCCCTGACTAGACTCAAGGGTCCCTATTTGGACAAAGGTACCTACCTCTGCCAACTAGAGACCCCCAAATCTAACATTGGTGGTCAGCGGTGAGGATTCTGGACTTGCATTTGTGACTCATGTACAGTGATTGGTGAACACTACTTAGTGAGTGCAGACCAAAACGCAACCACATACTTTTATAGCATTTTTTCTAGGATTTCCTATTTTTGCAACTGCCAAGTTTAAGCACTATGGAGAAGTAGCCTCTGTTGAGTGTGATTGGGAAGAAGAGAGGCTAGAATGCTACACCCTCAAGCAGCTCAGGCAATTCTGCAAAAAGTTTAAAGTGTCCATGACCGGGCTCTCCAGGAAGGAGGACCTCCAAAAGGCGCTGAGGGCCTTGGTCGAATCAAGGAGTGCCCCTGTGGAGGGGGCTGAGAATGCAGAAGGGCAGCTGGAGGGGCTATTGGGTCTAGGCGCTGGAAGACCACCTTCCCCAGTAGGTAGCAGTGTTTCTGCCAGAGGACTGTCTCCAGAGGAGTTGGAGGACAGGAAAGAGAGTAGGATGCACGAAATGGAGCTGACCAAGCTCAAACTGAATGGGCAGTTAGAATTCGAAATGCAAACTAGGAAATTAGCCCTAGAGGAAAAGAAAATGCAGTTTGAACATGAGAAAGTTTTGAGGGAGTTGGAATTGAAGGCCAAAAGCTTAGAGATTACTCCCTCTGGTGGCAGTGTACCGCCTGTGCCTGTTGAAGCTAGGGTGTATATTCCCAAAGATGTGGTGAAGGAGTTTTTTAAAAATGATGACATTGGGCAGTGGTTCAAAGCCTATGAGGTAGCCATATCTTCCCACCGGGTCCCTGAGAAGGATTGGGGAGCGGGGTTGTGGGGACGGTTCCTCAGTGAAGGGCGGGATACCTTGTTGGATTTGCCCTCTGAAGTCTATAATTCGTACAGCCACATGAAGGATGCCTTAATGACTAGGTATGGTTTGACCCCTGAGCTTTATAGGCAAAGGTTCAGGAACTGTAGTAAGATTGAAAGCAGTACCTGGGTAGAATATGTGACCTTCTTTTGCAGAGCCTTGGATGGTTGGGTGAAGGGTAGCAAAGCGAATGATTTTCAGGCGCTCTTTGATTTGATTGCCTGGGAGCACTTGTCCAGTAATTGTTTTCCTGAGCTACGCCAGCACCTGATTGATAGTAAGCTGACTAACCCTAGGCAGCTTGCTGAGGAGGCGGACCGCTGGGTGAGTACCCGGGTCCACAAGGGTCACGTGGGAGACTCCGCCAAGGGTGGGCAAGGTCCCCAGCAGAAGAGTGGGGGGGACAAGGGTAAACAGAGGGAGTTCCATAAAGGGCCCCAAAGTAGACCCCAAGAGGTCCCATCATTTTCAGATGCTGATGGAGCTCCTGGAGTGCAAACTGTAGGGAGCCTTCTTCCTGGTCCTCCTCTTCGTCCTCCATCTCATCCTCCTCCTCCTCGCTGTTGTCGTTAATGATGATGTCTTCCTCTTCCGTCCGGCTTTGTTGCATTTCTTGCTCATGAGAAAGTCCTCTTTGATCGTCCTCGTCCGTTTCCTACCGCTTCTTCATAGGGGGGGTTCGGTGGAAGCCTCGTCCCCCTCCTCTTTTCACTGCTCGGGTGTGGATGGTGCTGCTTCTGGTGGGGGCACCTGCTGGTCCTTGGTGTGGGCCCTCCTACGTTCCTCCGCCTCTTCTTTCTTCTTCGCACTCTTCTGTCGTAGCTTCTGGGACTTCACCTCTCTCCATTCCTTTGGGGTCAGCTCATCGTCCTCGCTGATGCTTTCCTCCTTCATCTCGGGTAGTTTCCCCTTCTTCTTCTTTCCCTTTGCTATGGCCAGGTCCTTTTTCTCTCCCTCTTCTTCCATTGTCTCTGGTTCTGGCATTGGGTCTGTCTCCTTTGGGGCGTCCGGTGGCAGGTCTACTTGTGGTGCTCCTTCCTCGGTGGCTCTCTTAGGTTGGTGGACGTCCTTGGCCTATGCCGACCCAGTTGGGGTGTTGGTTCCTCCACTGTGGCTGGTCCTGCCTTGGGGGTCCTCTGTGATCTTTGGGTCTGGTCCTGGGGGTGCTGGGGCCTTCGGGCCGGGCCCTTCTGGTCGGTCTTCCTGGGTGCTTCTGGTGTCTTGGCCGTCTGTAGCCTTGCATCCTTCAGGAGGGCGTTCACCTTGGTGTTGGCTGCTGGGAACACCGTCCGTCTGGAGCTTCTCCAGGCTGGGGTTCCTGCTGCTGCCGCCGCGTAGGTCTTTGGCAAGTCCAACCTGGGGCAGCGGTAGTAGGTGTGACCCTCTCCTCTGCAGAAGTTGCACTTCTTGATCTCACTGCATCCCCCTGTCTCATGTCTGGTCTGTTTGCAGATCCTGCAGAACTTCTCCGGGCAGTCCTTTCCCATGTATCCCACGGTCTGGCACTTCCAGCATTTGAAGGGTTGTCCTGGATACTTTATCTTGCCCTCGTCTGCTCCTAGATAGAAGCTTGCAGGTGGGTGTCTCAGGCCGTCCCTTGATGCTGGGTCCTTCTGGAGGCTGACAATTGCTTGCCTGGTCGTGTTTCAAATCCCTCTGCTGCCTCAGACTTTGGTGGGTCCCATCTTGATGGTCCTGTATCGTTGGAGGAGTAACGTGATGTCCTTGTCTGGGATGTGGGGGTTGGTCATCTCAACCGTGATCCTCTTCTCCGTTGATGCCAATTCCCATCCTGCCGAGATGTCAAAGTCAGAGTAGGGCTTTTCTTTCTTCTTTCCCTGGAAGAACTCCCAGTACTTCCTGTAGAGGACCTGGGTAACGAAGCTAAGAAGAAAAATCCACCCTGATGCTCAGGCTTGGCAGCTCAGCACATCCTGCCCTGGGATCCCAGCTGTCTTGACGACCTTGTTCAGGAACAGGTCTCGGTCTAGCTTGGGTCCCTTCTTATTCTTTAACTCCCACCGCAAAACCTGGGTGTGTCTATGGGTGAGATTGTACCCATTGAAGAGTTCGGGGGTGGTCCCTTGCCTGGTCCCCTCCTCCCCCATCCCCTTGCCCCCTGGTTTGGCAGCTGTGGGGTTTTCAGGTGTCTCCTGCTTAGGCCCTGAGGCCTTCTGGGCACCAGCCTTCCATGCGCTGGTGCTTGCTACTGGGGGTGCAGCCTTCCTTGCCACCTTGCTGCCCTCCCCAGGGGGCAGGGGGCTGGGCTTCTGGGCGATGCCTTCTGGGGTGTTCACTGGGACTCCAGTGTCCATTGCGTCTTCCATTGGTGAAACTCTGGGCTTGCTGGTACTAACTGGGGTTACCATCTTGGTTACCAGTGTCACCTGGGGTCTACAGTCTGGATGCCTGGAGTGTCTCCCAGCAGACCACAATAGTCTGCAGTGCGAGAAACACTGTCCAGTCACTCCCAAGAGCTAAAGTAAGGGTTACTGGTGTTTCCACCTAAGCATAAATCCCCTCACAAGAGATCTGGGTGCTGTACAGGCCAGTGAAGAATGTTAGAAGGATTGTTAGTCCTCCAGCATTAGTCCACCCAAACGCCAGGAAAAGAAGAGTATTCAGGGAGCGCAGCGTTACCGGGCTCTAAGAGCTGACCACAGGTCCTTGGGGGGCACTATTTTGCGCTCCTAGTGAGCAAAACAGATATCAGCACTCTGGTATCCCTCCTCCTGGATCCTTAGACGACAGTTGGGCCTTTCACAAAATCTGCATAAATTTGCATAAAATGCAAATTTATTTCACGTCAAAGTCATAATTCTGAAATTTATCAAATTTACTACCACTTAATAGTGGTTTCAATCTGATAAGAGCAGATACTACACTTGATCTTAGCCAAAAGGCTTGAACAGATGCAACACCCCCGGCGGCCTCTTGTATGCCTTGTCTCGCCCCCGCCCGTCTCTCCCACACGCTGCACGCATATATTTCTAACTAACACTTTCCATGAGGGTGTGACACCAATCATCTTGTGCTATGCCAGCAGTATTGCTGTCAAAGTGTTGTATTCCTCTTAGGGTGTCCATATATAGGTTTTCCTGTATCATGTCCTTATATAGGCACAATTCGCCCTGCCCTTATATAGGCATAACATCCCAGTCCTTATTTAGGCATTAAACCGTGCACTCCAAATACATCCGTCCACCCTAACATCACAACGAGTTCTTGAAGAACAGACCCTTAGGCTTCGGGAGTTTCCCTAGCACAGGACTATTGATTTCTTCAAGGACTCATCTATTATGCATGAACCGTTATACCTTAGGGGTTCATTCATGACGTCTTCCGCTGTCCGATTCACATCAATGCTAACATTATGAGGTACCTCTCAGGTATAAATATACCTTCCCTAGCCCTTGTAAACCAGAGGAGACCTCGACTTCAGAGGAGCCCGTATCCCGGCCTGACGCACTGAGAAGACGCTGTCCTACCTGCACGCAGAGAGTCCCGCTTCCAGTGATCTGACTTCCCTTGCGGGGTGTTGGAGTTCGAGTCTGGCAAGAGATTCCCACCTCTCTCATTCTTAAAGGTATGGAGCTGACTAAAACCTAGAGGGGCTCTTGGCATACTAGACTCTTGGCATACTAGACATACTAGGCGTAACATACTCTTAGTATACCATAGTAAGGAATACTTCACCTACTTCATACCTCTCCCTACACCTAGGTTAGGTTAGGTACATTGGGGTAGAACCAGCTTAGAGACGCATCATATGAGTACTCGCATTTTTAGTCTGTGTTATTTATGTATGTGAATATACGCTAAAAGATAATGCTAACGCAGTACTATTTATTTCTACTGCTTATGCTGTACATTATTTATCTTGCATACTGTCTTGTGATCGTAACAGCACATATTACTTACACGAGAAACAAGACTGTTCAATAAATCCTTTTATTGAAACGCCCGTCTATTCTTTCTGTGTAACTTTGAGGAAAACTAAGCATGCACGATTGAGCTGAGTGAAACGGTTATCTATTGTTTCCACGACTCTGGGACACGTTCTGATTCTAAAGGGAAACAAAGTTGTCATGTTTTGCGGCTGCCAGAAACTACTCCCTTCTTGTTATCCAAGGAGTTTCTAGTGGCCTCTGAGCTAGCTGGCACAAGTAATTAAGTTTAATATACTCAATAGGGACATACCGACCTTAGTCCTATGTCAAGCCTATAGGGTATATTATTCCAATGCGCAGAGCCTATTAGGGAAATAGGAGCTACACTACATGGCGCCCAACGGTTTGGTAAGGCGGTAATTTAACGCTAGATACTGAGTAACTCAGCTGTGCTTTTTCTCTCAGAGACCCCTACCCTAATATACTCCAAAAGACATCTGGAGTGGGCAGGGTTAAGTATCCACCATGGCTACATAGGGAAACACCCTATATATTAGCTGTTTGGTTTGCTCAACGTTGAAGGATACAGTGTTCCAAAATATTGTGCACCTTATCTTTGTTTCCTTGAAACTTGTTCTACATTTTTCAAAAAACAAAGGGGCATATTAACAAGCCGGCGATAAGAAATTATCGCCGCTTTAGCGTCTGTTTTCAGACGAAAAGCGGCGATAATTTTATCGCTGTATTAGCAAGGTCACGCTATCGCGTGAATCCTTGCCCTATCGCCCTTCTCCATAACGCCCACCCTTGCATCTCTAATGAGATGCAAAGTGGGCGTTCCGTCCCAAAATAACTGGAGAAATGTCGTTAACCGACATTTCTCCAATTATCAAGGGAATCCCCAACAAGCATAGCAATGAGAAAAGTAGCGCTAACCTTGGTTAACGCTACTTTCCTTACGCATGCTTTTAGTTTGACTTAGCCATGATATCCAATGGAAGGTGGATATCATGGTTAAGTATGCCCAGCCCTATCAACAAGCTATCGCCAAATGTCGTGCGATTATCGCTGGATTTCCAGCGATATTCGGATATTTGGCAGCTTGCGCCAGGAATTTTATCGATTCTGAGATAAGCGTTGCTAATAGCACGCTATCTCAGCGATAAAATTCATCGATAGCCGGCGATAAATATCCTAGCGCTAAGTGCGCTTAGCGATATTTATCGCCGGTTGTTGATAATATGCCCCAAAAATGTCCATACACGGGGACGATAACACCGGGAACGGTGTAGCTGCGGCTGAACCAGTCGTAACAGCTTTTAACATTACAGGTTTAATTGAAACCGAGGAGGGTGTTATAAACATCCATCCAAACTTAAGAAGAGCCATCACTCTAAAACTCATAAAACACGGCCTACCACCGAGAGGCGGTAGAGCAGTTTTCGTGATAGAGGCACACGAATCCTTTCAGACAGAGGTATTCTATTCATGGATAATATTTCCTGAATCCAATCCAGTAACAAAACTGTTTCACTTCTACAAAGAAGATGATCCACCAGAGGAATATATTCCTTTCGAGGATATTGAAATTCCATTAACATACCAGGAGCATCAGCTCTGGTTTAAAGGCGCCCTAAAACATCACAAAAACATTACCAGGCTCGGTCCACTAGGTAGACCAGGAGCAACATGGCCGATTCTAGCCGGCTACACTCCTCATCCTGACCTGGCTATAATGTCAGACGAGGAATTACTTACTCAACTTACAGAGTTAATCAAAATATACAGACAATTAGTCCAATATGTCATGCAGACTTTCACAGTCCAACCACCATTGACACTTCCAAATCAGACCCCTCATCCGGGGAATACACTAAAAATTACACCACAGACTCTAAACGCAGTCATGGGTAAAATGCCCACAAAACGTGAGCAAATTCCATTCTGGGTAGCTCAAAAAATTACTCAAATCGAAGCCGTATTTCCAAATACTAGCCCGTATGAGAAACACAGAATATTAACAATCTGTTTACCAATGGGGATCACACCACAACTGGAAGACTGCACCACTTGGGGCTCAGTCTTTGCTGCCATCTATACTAAAACACATGGTATTCCATCAATAGCGGTAATACCTGATGTCCTGAAACAAATTCAAAACGAATACGGGGCAGAGCCTGCTCTGAATTTAGGTATGAAATTACTGAAAAATTTCGACCAGGTCTCAACAATAATATTATCTAATATTAAAGGGGAGGCAGCAGCAGTGGCTATCCGCCAACGATTAAGGGAATTCGATGTTACAGAACATCAAACTGAACTACCCAGAATAATTGAACAATCCTATGCAGAATTAGGCAGAGATAGTTTGGGTGGAAGACCATTAAAACCAAAACTATCTGAGACTCCTGAAAAGGACTCTATTAAACAAACTCCTACATCTTTTAAAAAGAAGTGGGAAACTAATAAACAAAATTCAAACGAGAAACGCTCTCAATCCCGAGGTAGGTCTCCTCAAAAGGAGCCCTCTGAAAGGAGGTATATCCTCAGGAATAGGGATAATTTGAGAAAACCTGACAGGTATCAAGATACTGATACACGTTCCTCTCGTACCTTTCAGATCTCGTCACGGACTTCGGAAAGAAGAGGACGATCAGAAAAAAGAGAAGAACGCGTGAAATCCAAGGAAGATAAACACGCTCCAAAAAATAAAACAAAACCTCAATTCTCCAAAAGAAAGTAGCAGGTCTGAAGATCAGACATGCCGAGAATACTGAGAACACAACTCAAGAACGGAGAATGGGCTCAGACAATGCTGGACAGTGCAGCAGAAGTCACAATAGTTCGCCAGAACGTGAAGGAACTTCTGGAGATAGTGGACTTGAATGAGTACATCACAGTTGAGACTGTAGACACCAGGATTAGTACTCCACAAAGGTTATATGAAATAACACTCCGAATGGAGGGAGACATACCTAGACAGGTGAAAACACTCTTTTGGGAAAAACATTCGAAGGGCTATGACATACTTCTAGCAGAAAAAGACTGGCCACCACAATTTGTCAGGGAATGCCCACATGGCGAGGACATTATTATGCCTGCCTTCTCCAACCATATTCCAATTCATCTAAAATATAGTTATGCCAGGAAATGGGCAGTAGCCCAGGCCCCAGCATTATATAAAAATCAAGTAGGATGGGATGAGGACTCACCTCACCATAAAATACATATGAAACATGAACTAACTGCACAAAGGCAGTACCCAATAAAGCAAGAAACTAAAAAACAGGTCAGGGAGATCTTAGATCAACTTGAATACCAAGGGGTGATTGAAACATGCACCTCCTCAATGAACAATCCTTTGTTTCCTGTCTCCAAACCAGACAACACCTATCGTCTAGTTTTGGATTACAGACATTTAAACACTTGTTCTAAAACATTTGCAGTGCAAAATGCACATAGCACAGCATTAATGAATAACATTGTGCGTAAAAAATATAAAACCACATTAGATATCTCAAATGGTTTCTTTTGTCAAAACATAGCACCTGAAAGCAGGTACTTAACAGCATTCTCCATAATGGGGACCCAGCGTCAATTTTGTCGACTCCCACAAGGGTTCAAGAACAGCCCGGGGTTATTTTCAGCGAGGGTAACGGAGTTACTACAAATTTATGACAATGAGGCATTGTCCTATGTCGATGACATCTATCTGATGGACGATGACCTGGACAAACACTTGAACAGGGTAAGCACCATTATATTGGGCTTCGCCTCTGAGGGCTACAAGTTCAACTTTAAAAAGTCCAGAATTGCCCATCTCAATGTCCTTTTCCTAGGATATGAGTTTTCAAGTGAAGGCAAGAGCTTGGCAGCTAACTTTTTAGAAAAGTGTGCGCTGCTCCAACCTCCAAAAACGCTGAAAAATGTACAATCCATCCTGGGTTTCCTAAACTTTGGAAGAACATACATTCTAAATTATGCGGAAAGGGTTAAACCTCTCTACGCACTAATCAAACCTGATTTTTCTATCAAAAATTGGACACAAGAACACACAGAAATCTTGCGTTCACTACAGGCTTACATTTTAGCAACAAATCACTTACAAACACGCGTAAGTCAACGCAATTTAGTGACCCGAATTATTTCGGGTCAATGCGGATTCACCTACTTAACATTTAATGAGGGTGAAAAAATACCAATTGCATACAAATCTCATTTGTACACACAAGCGGAAATGCGCTTCACTTCAACTGAAAAAATTCTGACAGCAGTTCAAACCGATGTAGCAAAAGAAAGAGCCCTAGCCCAAGGGAAACGCATTATTGTCGTGACCCCAGTACCGGCTTTAGAAGCGGTCACAAAAGCAAGCATTCCAAATGCTAAAGCATTACATCCAAGATGGATACAATGGGTTAATTCTCTTGCTGCAACAGATGTTGAATATGTTTTTAATCCTGATTTAAAAACACAAGCATTCCTGCAATATGAACAAGAATGTTCTCTGCCCACTGAAATTCTGCCTCTCGATCAGTACGAATTCATAATTTACACTGACGGATCCGCACAACCCGCAACAGGGGGTAAGCAAGCTTACAGTGCAGCGTGTGCAATCGTTAAAGGTCGCATGCGAGATGGCATCTTGAGACTTATGGTCACAAAGACACAATCTCTAGGAGATTGTACAGCTCAGCGAGCTGAACTACAAGCATTCAAACTGGCACTTGAAAGTACAGATCGAGAATTTCCCACACTAATAGTGTGCGATTCCTTTTACTGTGTTCAGTCGTATAATGAATATATACAAAACTGGCTTGAAAATGGATTCAAAGATGCGAAAGGTGGCACAATAAAGCATAAAACGCTTTGGGAACAAGTAGTTCAGTTGAAAAACGAACTACCAAAGGCTCACGTGATCCACACACTGAGTCATCAACGTGATGGCGTTCACGTTGCAGGGAATTAATTGGCTGACGAAGCCGCAAAGGGGGCTGTTCAGACGGCTTCCGTAGCTGCGATCACTCGTTCAAAAACAAAAATAGACAGTGAGATAATGTTGGCTGTCAATGCTACAAGCAAAGGCAGTGGAGCAGCGTTACCAAAAAAGTTTCCACTAAAGTACTCTTATGTAATTGATGCGAACAACGTTCCTTTTGCTCGAATCCCTGGAGTGGGGGATAGGGTAATTCCAAACATGGAACGTAGATTAAGACTAATCCTAGCAGCACACGAAGGCATAGCTTCTGCCCACGCAGGTGTTTCTGCAACAGTATCTTTACTCAAGCAAAGATATTGGTGGCCTGGCATTAGAAAACAAACAAAGAACTATGTTTTAGAATGTGATATATGCCAACAGATGAAAGTCTCCACAGTGAAACGCCCTGCGCAGACACCCCTGTTAATTTTAGACAAACCATTAGCTTGTGTTTACCTGGACCACTGCGGTCCCTTGCAAAGGGACGGTAACTATAAATATATCATGGTTGCAGTGGATTCATGCTCTAGGTTCCTATGGATATGGCCTCAGCGCTCGGCTGACGCTCGAACTGTTATAAAAGATTTGCGAGTCTTTATCGGCACATACGCAATAGGCACACTACATTCTGACCAGGGCCCTGCGTTTAGCTCTCGGGCTTACAAAGAAGCCATGGCCAGTCTGGGCGTTGCATTGCGGTACTCCTCTCCATTCCATCCTGAGGGAAATTCGGTTGTGGAAAGGAAAAACCGGGACATAAAGCAGTCTATAACAGCTAGGGTATTAGGTTCAGGTGATGGGTGGGTCAAACATCTTTATGGGGTCCAACGCTCATTAAATAACTTGCCAAGAAGTTCTCTAGGGGGGGGTCACTCCATATGAGGTCCTATTTGGGACAAGAATGTGGGTACCAGACCTCGATCACGTAGGCACAGAGGTGGAAAATAAACCCTTTGATATCAAAGATCGTTTGGCTGTTTTACAGGACTTAAACAAATTAAAAACGAAACAAAGCAACGTGTTCCTGCAGCCAACCACCACTGGGGAAAAACCGGCGGTCCCAGCAAGGCCTGTCTGGATTCCAAAAGTTGGGGATCTAGTCAGAGAAAAGATTGCGGTCAAGAAGGAATTTGGACCTTCTTACAGACAACCAGTACCTGTCCTAGCGGTTCAAGGAACAAGAACAGTACTACTGCCGCCCCTTGCTGGAAAAAAGGAGAAAAGATTTGTGTCCATCGACCTCATCAAACCACAGTATGTGGCCAATACTAAATAGTAGGCCTCGTGGACTCCGACCTAGTAGCAGACGCACTCCTCTCGCTACTATCCAAGAGGTTCAGACTGAAAGACTGATAACAATCGAGAATTCAGCAGTAACAGATGAAGGACTGAGCAACAATGCTATGGAACTCATCCCTCTTGAAACTCAAGTAACAGTTCGTCCAAATACACCTGTCTACACCAACGTAGCAAGTGATCAACTGGTTCCAGCGATTTCAACGAATCCTGATGCAATTTCAACAATTGACAGAACTGCTTCTGGCTATTTCATTAACTTTGATACGTTCTCAGAAGATCCCAGTGAACCTGAAACGACGCCAGCATCATTAACTTTCAAACAGCAAGTACAAGACTTTCTTCACTTTCTGAAAAAGACTTATCTGGTTTCACCATGGATTGAACTCTGGATTATTTCTGGAATATTTGTTTTCCTGCTTTGGCTAGCTTTGGTTATGACTATGAGCGTGCTTATAAATGGCAGATACATCCATGTGAACACTGAAAGAAAAGATGTGAACTTACTTTTGAAACCTCATAAATCTTCCCATCGTGAAGCAAGAGACTTGTCAACAGTGAACATCACAGCCGTTCCAATACAGGATGGTATAGTGTGGGACAAAACAGATTTTGATATCTTCGGCCCAACGGAACAATTGAACATTCCACATTTGTTTAAAATTTCACTAAGTGATCTCATTTCGTCTAGTACCTATTCTGATGATTGGGACTTTGAGACTGTTAACGACATAATGTTTGACCTAGAAAAATCTGCTGCATTTTCTATAAATGAATATTTAGAGGGTTCATCAGACTATGAACAGCTGTATTGCTATAACCACTATGGTCATCATTATTTGCATAAATCTGCATACCCTAGAAATGTGTTTATGTTTAACCAATGGGAGCATTGTCCTACACCACCAAAAGGTAGTTCAAAAACATTTGCTAATAAGTTTCCATATTTTTCAGGTTACAATACATCTGATCCAGAAACGTTTTACTATAAAAATGTAAACAAGACAGGACTGAAAATTATGTTAACAAATACAAAACAGATTTATTCTGTAGCATTTATTGCCCAAATGTCTATACAGGGTTTCGACTTTTGGAAAGACACAATAGACACAAAAACTGTCTGGGGTACTAAAGATTGGCAAGTGCAGGGGATAGAAGCTTTATTTAGAGCCTGCATCATCCCTGAACAAATCATGTTGTTGAATGAAACTGTCCAACAAACGTCTTGTCTTGGACTAGCCAAGATCAAAGAGATGAAAACACCTTCTGTACCAACACCTGCAAGTGATAACAATACACAGGCAGCGGTTACAGTTGACAAAATGCTACAACTCAACAGATCTAAACCTGATTGGAGAAAATGGTTGATCTGGCCCACAGACACGAACAACTGTCAGGAAAGATTCCTGAATAAAACTCAGGGCTTTACTATTCACAGGCCAGACCCAAGATACGTCCAAAGACAGCATCCGGGGGTAGTAACAACATACAGTGTAGGAAAATTATGCATCGATTGGCTACAAAAATCTACACTTAAGGATGTGAAACAACACTTATCCTTACTTAAAGAAGACGCAGACCTTAGGGAATTCTTGCTTGGACCAAGAAAACCGCGTCAAAAACGTTTCATATATGCCGGCATTTATGCTGTCTATAATGAAGCATGGATAGTGTCACATATGGAGGCCGCAGAACGAATACGTGAACTTGATCGTATTAATTTAGAGAAAACTCTCTCTGCGGTCGACAATGGGTTAACAACTTTGTCCTCCAGAATATATTCACTGGACGGCATTGTATCCTCTGCTATCGACATACTAGAATAAGATCTGGCAATGTTACAACAAGGCCAATCTCAATTACGTTCTATTGTGTTATTAAGCTGGACGCTGCAATCTTTGCGCGCGGGCTATGTGCCATGGCGGTTTATCAACACAACGGCTCTGTTTGCAGAATACAATCTAACTGATAAACAGATCGAACTGGCACAAAGAGGAGCAAAGTATACAGTGCTGGGCATTGAAAAACTGGAAAAGTTACCATTCACAGTGGCAGAAAAACCAGCTACAGAATGGCTTATTCATGGCAAAATCACACTACCTGTGACTACTTTTCAGTTTCAGTATTGCCTCAAACAAATGCAAGCAGGCAAATATGAAAGGTTGGGTAAGGAATACATTAAGACATCTTGGAATTTACCATACACATATAGATGTTGGAGTGGGGATCGTGAAGTGTTTCTGAGCGGTACACACTGTAAAAATGCACTGAGCGGTTCACTAATATGTCAGGACATTTCTTTACACGGCGCTTGTAATGGTTCTGTGGCAAATTTGTCTTGCCCCCAGCAGGGTACACCAGCTGCTGTGATTAATCCAACGTTTGGACAACTTTCTAATGGGAGTTACCTCATGTTGAATGATCAGAGTTGCTGCGGCATGTTGCCAGGCATCCCATATCTAGTAACGGTGAACTCCAGGGTCACTTGCTGTATGCAAGTATTGTTTGCCCCAATAGACACAGTCAGGGAGTCGCCTTTGTGGCCTTCGCTGAACGTCTCTTTTATAAGATTTGATACTTTAAGCAGAATGAAAGCCATGCTTTTACAACAAACAGTGCCTTTGACCTCGGCCAAAGAAACCTATGATCTACAAATTGCAAGGACTTCGGCTGAGATACAAACTTTAATACGTACAAACTGCCCTATACATTTCGTAGAAATGATAGGACGTATCTTTAACATGTCAGATACAAGCGGAATTGTACATGTATTTAAGACCATCTGTTCCGGACTGTTAGCACCTTTTCAGGCAGTCCTCGGAATCATCCCAAACTTTGCACATTCGGTGTTTGGTGGCATACCATTAATTCTAGCACTTGTTGCCGGAATTCTATTTCTCTTCCTGCTATTACGCTATGGCCAGCCTATTCGCAGACATCACTCCGAGCGAAGTGGAGAAGGCTCTCCTTGAACGAAAGTGCCGTGAGCGAATAGTACAGCTTTTTGGCATGACTCGTCTACGGGAACTTAATACCACGTGGTTCCTGTCATTCAGACCAATCTGGCAACATTGCATCTTACCTGTTCTACGATGCCTGCTATGCGGTAAAGAATGCGTGTTGGACACCTGTCTAACATTTCCATCAGCTACGCCAACGGATATCGATACTCTGCTGGACCCGATAATGGCCCATGCTCTGTGTTGTCCCCAGAGGCTACCAATCCTGATGATGGCATTCATTGAGATCTCACAGACGCTTCCGGCTGCTGCTGAGGTACGAGATGGATCTACAGGCACACAGGTAACAACGGACGCGAACATTGCTGCAGCATCCTATGCTGAAAGCGATGCTTCACATCTCTGTGCAATTAATCTACTACACGAGGTGTTCCGAATGTCACCAACTACAGTGGACGATATTTTGTCTACAGAAATAGATGATCTCATGTTTACACCAGACCCATATACTGACTCTGAATCAGCCCACAGTGTTCCAGAGATGCAGTAACAATTTGGCCTTCATATTTCAAAAAACTTGGAATTCTTCCCAAATTGAACTTTTTTACATTTTTCAAACCAAATGGCACGACAATCTGCTTGAAGTAGAACTAATCTTATAGTATGGACTTCGCGGTACTTCCACAGACACTTAGTCATCTTGTTAGTCTAAAAAGTTCATTAATTTCCATGACATGAAATGACTTTGATTTTTGAACAACTTATCGAACATTTTTTTGTCACATGTAATTATTACTGCTTATTTCATTCGAATTGCATTTTATTTTCAAATATATGCCTGAAATGAGAAGCAATGCTTAAAAATGTACAGTACTTTTTGCATTCTAATAGGTTTTTTAAATGCTTTTAAGAAATGTTTTAGCAATATTCGGTACTCCATTTTATGTTTAGCATTTTAAATGTTTAGCATTTATATTATTATCGTACACACGAAAGTGGAGTGGGTGTTGTATTCCTCTTAGGGTGTCCATATATAGGTTTTCCTGTATCAGGTCCTTATATAGGCACAATTCGCCCTGCCCTTATATAGGCATAAAATCCCAGTCCTTATTTAGGCATTAAACCGTGCACTCCAAATACAGGCACGGTCTCCGACATCCGTCCACCCTAACGTCACAACGAGTTCTTGAAGAACAGACCCTTAGGCTTCGGGAGTTTCACAGGACTATTGATTTCTTCAAGGACTCATCTATTATGCATGAACCGTTATACCTTAGGGGTTCATTCATGACGTCTTCCGCTGTCCGATTCACGTCAATGCTAACATTATGAGGTACCTCTCAGGTATAAATATACCTTCCCTAGCCCTTGTAAACCAGAGGAGACCTCGACTTCAGAGGAGCCCGTATCCCAGCCTGACGCACTGAGAAGACGCTGTCATCCCTGCACGCAGAGAGTCCCGCTTCCAGTGATCTGACTTCCCTTGCGGGGTGTTGGAGTTCGAGTCTGGCAAGAGATTCCCACCTCTCTCATTCTTAAAGGTATGGAGCTGACTAGAACCTAGAGGGACTCTTGGCATACTAGACTCTTGGCATACTAGGCATAACATACTCTTAGTATACCATAGTAAGGAATACTTCACCTACTTCATACCTCTCCCTACACCTAGGTTAGGTTAGGTACATTGGGGTAGAACCAGCTTAGAGACGCATCATATGAGTACTCGCATTTTTAGTCTGTGTTATTTATGTATGTGAATATACGCGAAAAGATAATGCTAACGCAGTACTATTTATTTCTGCTGCTTACGCTGTACATTATTTATCTTGCATACTGTCTTGTGATCGTAACAGCACATATTACTTACACGAGAAACAAGACTGTGCAATAAATCCTTTTATTGAAACGCCCGTCTATTCTTTCTGTGTAACTTTGAGGAAAACTAAGCATGCACGATTGAGCTGAGTGAAACGGTTATCAATTGTTTCCACGACTCTGGGACACGTTCTGATTCTAAAGGGAAACAAAGTTGTCATGTTTTGCGGCTGCCAGAAACTACTCCCTTCTTGTTATCCAAGGAGTTTCTAGTGGCCTCTGAGCTAGCTGGCACAAGTAATTAAGTTTAATATACTCGATAGGGACATACCGACCTTGGTCCTATGTCAAGCCTATAGGGTATATTATTCCAATGCGCAGAACCTATTAGGGAAATAGGAGCTACACTACAAAAGTACATAATCAAATAATTAATGAAGAGATGCATTGGGTAATCCTTTCTCCAAAACGTATTTATTTTCAGACTTCCATGTGGATTAATCTAAAACAATATGCATCATGGGAAGGACTGAAAATGTTTCACAGGTTTTAGTGCTTTATCAATTGAAAAGAGGAGCAACAGTATTATTTCATTGAAAACACCGTCACTATGAACTGTGTTTCAACTCGCTCAAAATATACTAACATCTGAGTTAATGTGTTCATAGTAGGCAAGTAACAACTCTCAAGCTGCCAGAGACTTGTGTTATGTTACCTCCAAATTATTGGGGTTACCTTTGATAGATTTCTCTATCCCCAAAAGGAAACTGTGATATTTTCATAGAGAATTAAATCTAGCAGGTGTCTCTTACAGCTGTCCTACTGAGTTATGTTCAAGTAGGTAAAAGAGTTAGAAGTCAGACAAACCCTGAGAGAGAATCTCTCATCTGCAGGTGGTGCATAGAGCCCTACCCACTACCCATGTTACAGTACACACACGCACACACACGCGCACACACACACGCAAACACACACAAACGTGCGTGCACACACATGCACGTATTTTACTCTATATGACTATCTATCATACAGTGTATTAATGCATTCAAATGATTTTGAATATTGTAAAGAACTCAGCCATTAGGAAAAACGTTATATAAGCCCTAAGCATGTTTCATCACACATCCCAGTCTAATTGTAAAGCCTACCTAATTTATACCAAAGGGGATGATGGACGGAGCGTTAGAGCAAATCAAACACTCACCCCCAGTCAACTGATCTGGGTTTAATCCATCATCATTCTTTAGCTCACTCCACCACCCCAGTTCAGACATGGCCATATGCAAATCAGTCTGACCCTGTGCCTCATGGGAACAGTCCAGCCCGAACTGCCAAGCCATGTCTTTCCTGGACCGGAAACAAGCATCCTGGGACCGGTTTCGGGTTCAAAACCCTCATCAGCCAGGCTATCTTGAATCCAGTGGCAAAGTGAGCAAGGGACCCACGTCTGGGCATACCCTGCCAACTTAGGGCGAACAAAGCGATACCAAAGGGGATGATGGACGGAGCGTTAGAGCAAATCAAACACTCACCCCAGTCAACTGATCTGGGTTTAATCCATCATCATTCTTTAGCTCACTCCACCACCCCAGTTCAGACATGGCCATATGCAAATCAGTCTGACCCTGTGCCTCATGGGAACAGTCCAGCCCGAACTGCCAAACCATGTCTTTCCTGGACCGGAAACAAGCATCCTGGGACCGGTTTCGGGTTCAAAACCCTCATCAGCCAGGCTATCTTGAATCCAGTGGCAAAGTGAGCAAGGGACCCACGTCTGGGCATACCCTGCCAACTTAGGGCGAACAAAGCGATACCAAAGGGGATGATGGACGGAGCGTTAGAGCAAATCAAACACTCACCCCCAGTCAACTGATCTGGGTTTAATCCATCATCATTCTTTAGCTCACTCCACCACCCCAGTTCAGACATGGCCATATGCAAATCAGTCTGACCCTGTGCCTCATGGGAACAGTCCAGCCCGAACTGCCAAGCCATGTCTTTCCTGGACCGGAAACAAGCATCCTGGGACCGGTTTCGGGTTCAAAACCCTCATCAGCCAGGCTATCTTGAATCCAGTGGCAAAGTGAGCAAGGGACCCACGTCTGGGCATACCCTGCCAACTTAGGGCGAACAAAGCGATACCAAAGGGGATGATGGACGGAGCGTTAGAGCAAATCAAACACTCACCCCCAGTCAACTGATCTGGGTTTAATCCATCATCATGCCCAGACGTGGGTCCCTTGCTCACTTTGCCACTGGATTCAAGCAAGCCTGGCTGATGACGGCTGAAATGCCAGAAACCGGTCCTAGGATGCTTGTTTCCGGTCCAGGGAAGACATGGCTTGGCAGTTCGGGCTGGACTGTTCCCATGAGGCACAGGGTCAGACTGATTTGCATATGGCCATGTCTGAACTGGGGTGGTGGAGTGAGCTAAAGAATGATGATGGATTAAACCCAGATCAGTTGACTGAGGGTGAGTGTTTGATTGGCTCAAACGTTCCGTCCATCATCCCCTTTGTATCGTTTTGGTCGCCCTAAGTTGGCGAGGGTATGCCCAGACGTGGGTCCCTTGCTCACTTTGCCACTGGATTCAAGCAAGCCTGGCTGATGACGGCTGAAATGCCAGAAACCGGTCCTAGGATGCTTGTTTCCGGTCCAGGGAAGACATGGCTTGGCAGTTCGGGCTGGACTGTTCCCATGAGGCACAGGGTCAGACTGATTTGCATATGGCCATGTCTGAACTGGGGTGGTGGAGTGAGCTAAAGAATGATGATGGATTAAACCCAGATCAGTTGACTGGGGGTGAGTGTTTGATTGGCTCAAACGTTCCGTCCATCATCCCCTTTTGTATCGTTTTGGTCGCCCTAAGTTGGCGGGGTATGCCCAGACGTGGGTCCCTTGCTCACTTTGCCACTGGATTCAAGCAAGCCTGGCTGATGGCGGCTGAAATGCCAGAAACCGGTCCTAGGATGCTTGTTTCCGGTCCAGGGAAGACATGGCTTGGCAGTTCGGGCTGGACTGTTCCCATGAGGCACAGGGTCAGACTGATTTGCATATGGCCATGTCTGAACTGGGGTGGTGGAGTGAGCTAAAGAATGATGATGGATTAAACCCAGATCAGTTGACTGGGGGTGAGTGTTTGATTGGCTCAAACGTTCCGTCCATCATCCCCTTTTGTATCGCTTTGGTCGCCCTAAGTTGGCGGGGGTATGCCCAGACGTGGGTCCCTTGCTCACTTTGCCACTGGATTCAAGCAAGCCTGGCTGATGACGGCTGAAATGCCAGAAACCGGTCCTAGGATGCTTGTTTCCGGTCCAGGGAAGACATGGCTTGGCAGTTCGGGCTGGACTGTTCCCATGAGGCACACGGTCAGACTGATTTGCATATGGCCATGTCTGAACTGGGGTGGTGGAGTGAGCTAAAGAATGATGATGGATTAAACCCAGATCAGTTGACTGGGGGTGAGTGTTTGATTGGCTCAAACGTTCCGTCCATCATCCCCTTTTGTATCGCTTTGGTCGCCCTAAGTTGGCGGGGTATGCCCAGACGTGGGTCCCTTGCTCACTTTGCCACTGGATTCAAGCAAGCCTGGCTGATGACGGCTGAAATGCCAGAAACCGGTCCTAGGATGCTTGTTTCCGGTCCAGGGAAGACATGGCTTGGCAGTTCGGGCTGGACTGTTCCCATGAGGCACATGGTCAGACTGATTTGCATATGGCCATGTCTGAACTGGGGTGGTGGAGTGAGCTAAAGAATGATGATGGATTAAACCCAGATCAGTTGACTGGGGGTGAGTGTTTGATTGGCTCAAACGTTCCGTCCATCATCCCCTTTTGTATCGCTTTACCTAATTTATAGCCAGCTGTCTTACGGCTGTATTGGTCTGTCCATAACTTGTACATAGCGCTGCATGGAGCTAGGAAGGATCAGCTCATGATTGACCCCTATTTTGCTACACAGAATAGTGAACAATGTTTCCTGTTGAAAACATAGTAGCCACGCGTAAGCTGCCGACTTTAGAGCTGGGGAACCAGGTTTGAATCTGGGCGTCGGCTCAAAATCCTTTGATTTCGGGCAAATTACTCAATCTCCCCCTGCCTACCAAAAACAAGCATTTGCAGTGCAACAGGTCTCGCATTTACGAGACTTTGAGCTATTGGCACTGTAAATGTCAGTAGCTTAAATTCTCGCAAATGTGAGACCTATTGAATTGCAAATATTGTTGTTTTCCAAGCGCCCCATGTTGCGCTTGCACTTAATAGAGACCACGCCCCTTTCTTAAGACGAGCTGCGTCTATAGAAAGGGGCGTGGCCTCTATTAAGTGCAAGCGCGGCATGGGGTGCTTGGAAACAACCCACAAAAAAAATGCTCTAAAGCAATAGGTGTCACATTTGCGAGAGTTTAAGCTATTGTAATTTATAATGCCAATAGCTCAAATTCTCCTAAATGCAAGACCTATGGCATTCCAAAGAAGCGGCTGCCATTGTCCCGGCTTCTTGGAAAGTAAAAATGCTTGCATGGCACACTGAATGTTGCCGCAAAGCACGTCGTGCCTGCAGTAAGACAAAACTCACTAAAAAAATAGTGCTTATAGACTAAATAACACAGACGGTGTAACAGAAGTAAAAGGGCCAGTCCTCATGGGAGGTTACAAATGAACACAAGGTGGTACAAAGGAGGGACTAACAAGCCGATTACCGAAGCAGAAGCTAGCATTTGCAAAGGACAAAGACACAAGCCAATGAAAAATATGGGTGGAGAGTGGGCGGAGCTTCAAGTGCATACTCTAATACAGCATGCCTTGCAGAGGAGCGTGTGCGCTGCCCAGGCTCGACCTAATGAATGTGTCCATTTGTTATGTAACTGGTGCTCATGTATAGCTCTCCAATACCTTTGGGTCGAGTTTGCACTATATAAAACTGCAAAAAAAAACAACAAAAAAACTCACAAAGTCATCTGCATATTTCTGCTGCCATGCATATGAAAAGAAGAGCAAACAGTGGAAGTTTTCCTTCTGCAGCTTGTTATCATTAGACTCATGCAAACATAGCAATGGAACACACGTTGTATTAGCTGTCCCATTTAAAGACATAAGCCTGTGTTCTAGCCCCTACATTTGCACCACTCACTAATACATTTATTGTATTGTTTGTAAAATTCAGAAAAATGCATTTATGGAAGCCATGCAGTGCATGTCACCTGGGGAAAGTCTTCTTTGAGTCCAGTGACAGACTGGGAGACAGTAGCTGACCCTGGGGCATGGCAAATGCTAGAAGTGTTGGGCCAAAAGAGGGGGCTGTGCTATACAAAAACCTTTGCTCAAATAGGAGAGCTGTGGAACATTTCCTAATGGTTAAGGACCTTGCGACTACTGACCCAACGTCTTCCAGTGTTTGGCCATTCATTGTTTTTCAGTCGGTGCACTCAATAGCTAATACTATTAGGAATTGCAGAAGGAAGCCTTATTGACCACCACACCCTACAAAGTCCTATACCTCCACCTCACACCATATGTACGGTGTTTGCAGCAGCCTGCACTGTCTACATCCTCTGTTATTGCCTTGACAATATCCTGTATCTTGTAAACAGGGTGACTCACCACATCAGCTTGGCGTTGTCATGATTGGTTTGGCTGCAGGAACAATGTCTAAAAAGTTGGCAGTTCTTAAAAGTAGTCTCCAACAAGGGCAGGTTAATACTTATAATGGTTTAAAAAAAAAAACATGAATTAAAAGTGGCCTATTACTGAACAATATTGAAGCCCTTGCTTGCCCGCTTTGAATCCCTGGCATCTTCTTTTGGGCATGCCAGCACATAAACTACTTTAACTCGGGAAACTCCTTTGGTTTGCAATGACAGGTGTGTTCTGTTACCTAAGGCAGGTGTTAGTGTATGTCAGATTTTTACTGTTTAACACCTTATTTTTATGTTCCTCGGCAAACCAGGGTTAACTGAGATGCTTTCACTGTCATCCATAGATGGCTGTGTTGTGGCCATGGTTTTAGATAATCGGCCTCCTAAAGATGCCATGCCTGTGCGTCCACTGGCAATAATGTAATATTTGTCTATACTGCTGAAAACATTGCATAATCTATACAAGTGACTGTAATGCATTGAACACTGGGATACACATAGACCAGAATTACAAGTTATGTGATAATAATCACACACTCGCAGTTTTTCACCGAAAAATTCCTGCAGGTCAAACCTGCTGAAATTTGTTGGGGGGGGGGGAACCCACGGAAAAAAGGCGAAACATGTGGAATCGCTGTGTTAAAACCGACTATGCATGTTATGCCTTGTTTTCCTGTTGAAAACTCGGAATAGTAGGTATTTACCAGATGTGGTAAATATCTCACACTGGGGTACTAGTATTTACCAGATGTGGTAAATATCTCACACTGGGGTACTAGTATTTAGCCTGTGCGGTAAATATGCCACCCTTTTCTGACAAACTTGTAATGAGGTCCATAGTGTACGACGAATGCACGTGCTGGATTATTATTATAAGTATGATTCATTTTTATCATGTGATTTCACTTCCTGTGATAGCATAGTGCGGGGTCGGTGTGACTGAACTTCCTGTAATATCATAATGGGGGGTGGGTGTGACTGAACTTCCTATAATATCATAATGGGGGTGGGTGTGACTGAACTTCGTGTGATAGCATAGTGGGTGGTGGGTGTGACTGAACTTCCTGTGATATCATAGTGGGGGGTGGGTGTGACTGAACTTCCTATAATATCATAGTGGGGGGTGGGTGCGACTGAACTTCCTGTGATATCATCGTGCAGAGTGGGTGGGACTGAACTTCCTGTGATAGCATAGTGGGGGTGGGTGTGACTGAACTTCCTGTGATAGCATAGTGGGGGTGGGTGTGACTGAACTTCCTGTGATATCATAGTGCTGGGTGGGCGTGACTGAACTTCTTGTGATATCAAAGGATGTGGTGCGATGTGTGACGCAACCACGGGCACGTTTATGGAATGGACATTACTAGGTTTTGACTGTGCATTGGAGCTGGGAGAGTACCACTTCCAAGTCATGTGCATCGGGTCTTGGTGTGCCATCAAGGTGGCCGGCTATACTCATTTGATAACTGTTAGAAGGTGGTTCTGACCATCTGAGCCGCCCAGATTTTTCGCTTTTTGAACACCTAATTGTTGAGCTTTTACTGTGGGAGAGCCTCATAAGTTGGGACTCACCCACAGTGAACCCATGATGAAAGAGACTGCAT
The DNA here is from genome assembly GCA_963921515.1 of Calotriton arnoldi. Lineage (NCBI taxonomy): Eukaryota > Metazoa > Chordata > Amphibia > Caudata > Salamandridae > Calotriton > Calotriton arnoldi. Next base: position 1,584,286 of record CAWUFW010003926.1, on the reverse strand, counting down.
GTGGATTTTACCGGTGTGCCCCTGGTGAGAGTAGGCCGTTGCGCTGCAGCCGGAGTAAGGGGCACCGGGGATGGTTACATGCAGACGCGTGTGTACATGCGTGTGCACATGTGTTGGGGCTGCGCGGGGGAGATTCCTGGTGTGCGCAGCCCAGGAGCAGGTACAGATACAATGGTGTGGCAGGAATTATGCAGAGTTGGGTAGTGACATGGAATAGGCTTTATACTATGGGAAGACACATGTAAGGGAAAGTCAGTGTGCTTTACTGTTTTCACTGAAGGAACACTCCCTTATTCTCCTATGAAGATGGGGATCACATGGGGTAGTTTCACTTTCCTAGGGCCTACAAATTCCAGACACGCACCAAAGTACACTGTAACTTATGTGAGAAGAAGTATTCTGCTGAGTCCAAAGCCATATCTGTACTGCTTATGGGTCATCCAGAAATGTCATATTCCTCTGACTCATAACCAGAGCCTGGCTGAGTGTGACCCTGCCAGGCTGGATTAATGACCTTCCTCCCCAAGCTGTAGCATCAGAGGCCTAGCCCTTCACTGCAAGCATTCCAAGGGTGAAGGTCTCCTCTCCAAGAGTGAGAGAAGGTGGGTGGAGCTGCAGGTTATCCATCAGCAGCTGTCACATGGTGCCAGGCACCAAGCTGCTCTGGAGTCAAGGCAGCAAGGGGGGAGGGGGCTTTTCAGAGACCATGTGGCATGAGACCCCTGGACGCCGCCATTTTGAACTATCCCAGAGGCCTGGGCAGGAAGGAGGGAGCAGGGGTAGAGAGGTGATGTGTCGCTGCAGGATAGGGCAGCGGAGCCTTCCTGCCAGCCCCCTCCAAATTCTTTTAAAAGGTCTTGGACAGGAAGAGGAGCTCTCTCTGGGGTGTGGTCTGCTGAGGAAGACGGGTGCTGGAGCCTGGCGCCATGGGCAGTTGGAAGGAAGAACCCCCTGACTGTCCCAGGACCCTGAATTGCGCCAGAAGGGGAGTCCAGGATCAGTGAGCAGGAGCCTGGGCTTCTGCGCAAGGAGAAGAGAGGCCCAGGAGGAGAGCCAAGTGAAAGGCTGGCGCAGGGAGCCAGTGAAGACAGCTCCCTGCTGAGGTCACCCTCTTTGAGACCAGGAGGGCGAAGGAACGTGCTCCAGATGGCTAGGGATGGTCATCCGGAGCAAGAAGAGGCCAAAATGGTGAAAATAGGCTGCCGGGGGGCCGAGATACGCACCCCAGAAGGTAGGCGACCATTGACCTCTAATTGGACCAACGACGAAGCGCATGGGGCTCCGCCGCGGGTCTCAAATATGCCCCCGGGGTGGGTCAGGTCCCGGGGGCTGCCCCCAGAAGATGTAAAGTCGGGGAGCGCCGTCGCGCTCCTCGTGAAACTGCCCCAGCGGGGTGCCAGAGCCCACCCTGGCCCCTGACCAAAATGGAGACAGGGAAGCGCCATCGCGCTCCCCTGGGAATGGTGAGAGGGGCCCGGGACCCTCAACTCCGGGCCCCGCTGAAGTCAGGGAGCGCCGTCGTGCCCCCAGCAAAGAAGGAAGTTGGGGAGCACCGTTGCGCTCCCCGCGAAGATGCCCTGGGGCCCGGGATCCCAACTCCGGGCCCCGAATCCACGAAGCCAAGTCAGGAAGTGCCGTCGCACTCCCCGCGAAGATGCCCTGGGGCCCTGGATCCCAACTCCGGGCCCCGATGTGGATCGCGAGGACGGGGGAGTGCCGGGGGGAGTGCCGTCGCACTCCCCCGAGGTCCCGTCAGACTGGAGGCAGCCCAGCGTCTGCCCACAGACCAGAACAGAGGGGCCGGCTCCTGCGACAGCACACGAGGGTGCTGGCCAGTCGGGGAGCTGGCGGGAGCCACCGGGGGGTGGGCTCCCCGAGCAGCTCCCCAACGATCTGGACCAGCGGGGTGCCCGGGTGGGACCGGGCCCCCAGAGAAGCGGCGGGAGCGGCCGGGGGTGGGCTCCCCGAGCCGCGCATGACGTACCTGCATGCACGGGGTCCGGGTGGGACCGGACTCCCAACGATGGGCAAATGCGGCGCAGCGCCGCCATTGTGGGCAGCACGGCTCTCCCCGGAGCAGCGGGAGAGCTGCTCATCTAAAATGCAAGAGATGGGGGAAGAGCGCCCCATAATGCTTTGCAGAGCCTGGACAGGCCTGCATGGAAACATGCCCGTGTTCCACGTGTGGGGCCCCAGGAGGACGGGGTCACCGCCAAGTGTGTGAAAAGGTGCAGGGGGAGCTGCAGGAGTAACACAGCCTCCCCCAGCAGAAGATGCGAAGTCCCCCCCCTAAGTCTCTGGGGACTCAATGGAAATAACCCCTCAAGGGCTCAGCCAGGCATCTATAGCATTCTGTGGCTGGATCTTTTGTTCTTCAGCTGGGGGGGTGTTTGGGACTGCACCAAGGTGTCAAGGGCTGAGCTGGGGATGTCTGGAGAAGGGCATCCCCTGGAGGTGAAGAGGTGCAATTGCACAAGAACTTTCTTTACCTAATGTTATTTCTTTTGAGGGACGGAAAGTCACATGTGTAATGTGAAGTTGTTAGACCTGGCATCCTTGGCGTGGGTCTCCCTTCCATTTTTTCGTAATGCCTCCACTGTTGCCGATATGTTTTTGCTGGACTAGATGCTCATGGGCACTTTGCCGCTGCTAATCAGTGCCAAAGTGCAAGTGCTCCCTATCGTTAATTGATATATGTATTAGTGACTCCATGATTGGATGATTGGTTTACTTGTCAGTCACTAGTACAGTGCACTCAGTGTGCCCAGGGCTTGTAAATCCAATGCCGCTGGTGGGCTTGCAGCACTGGTTGTGCCACCCACAGAAGCGGCTTGTAAAATGTGTCTCAGGCCTGCCATCGCAGAGCCTGTGTGCAGCCTAGGGCTGCCATGTCGACTTGGTGAGTGCACCCACTTACCAGTCCCTAAACCTTCCCTTTACTGCATGTTGGTCACCCCTAAAGTAGGCCCTAGGGCAGGGTGCATTGTAAGTATAAGGTAGGACATGCCCTGGTGTGTGTGGCATGTCCTAATAGTGAATTACAGCCATTTTCGTTTTTCACTATTGCAAGGCTACCTGCTCCCCATAGGCCAGAATGGGCAGACTGACTATTACACCTTATAGTCAGAACTGACCCCGGGAACATGGTAGAAAAACGAATTTAGTATGCCTGAACTCAGGATGATAAAATACATCTTTTAGTGAAGTTGGTTTTAACATTCTGTGTTTGAAAATACCACTTTTAGAAAGTGGGTATTTTCTTGCCTAACTATCCAAGCCTGCCTCTGCTAGGTTGTGTATTCCTTGTCTGGAGATTGAGTGACAGGGGCTGGGGGTGGCTACCGGAGACAGGGTGAGTCAGCACAGCGCTGAATAGAAAGATCTGCATCCAGAGTGGAGGGAGGAGTTGCATCTGGGTCTGAATAGGGCTGTGCCTGCCTGCCACAATGCTGGCTCCACCCCTGCCGGGCGTCTGAGTACCCTGCCCCACATTGTGAAAGGAAAGAAGGAGTCATGTACACAGAGTGCTCCAGAACTGACCAGAACTGGTTTTGGACTAGGCAGAGGCCTCTCTGCCTCCAGAGAACAAAGAGAATCAGGGTATAAGAGGGGCACCCAGACCCCAGGAAAATTAGATCACTTTTGGGAACAAGAAGAAACCTTTGCTGAGGAGCGGAACCAAGAAGAAACTGAGGAGAGACTATCCCTAAGCCTGAAGTGCTGCTTGGGGGATTGGCCTGCAGTGGTTTGCCTGACTGCCAAAGAAAGGAGAAAGGAACTTTTGCTTTGCTGTAACTTTCCTCAACTTGTGAAGGATCTCCAAGGGCTTGGAAGAGAGCTTGCCCCCTGACCGAAGTCCCAGGACCATTGGACTTCACCCCCTTTGTGAATTGCTGCTGGAAACTCTGTTTCAGTGGCTACAGAGGTAGGGAGCTGTGACCGACTCTCACGACCGACTCGGTGTCCTGTAAGCACCGCATCGAAGCACCGTCTCGCCCTGCAACGCACGGCCCTGGTCTCACCGACTCCGTCAACGAGCCGCTGCCTGCACCGCATCGAGGGACAACGCGTCCTGCAACGCTCGCTACGCGGAATCGAACTGGTCCGACCGGCACGGTCACTGCTGCTGAGTTCGAGTCCTGTGACCGCACCGGAGTTGGGCACCGCTCGCACGCTTTGCGACGCACCGCCCGACTCGCACCGCTGTCCGGACTGATCGACGCCAGCTCCTGAATCCGGCTCCGTCGCCGCACCGCAACCTGCCAGCACCGCATCGAAGCACCGTCTCGCCCTGCAACGCACGGCCCTGGTCTCACCGACTCCGTCTCGACGACGTCAACGAGCCGCTGCCTGCACCGCATCGAGGGACAACGCGTCCTGCAACGCTTCCATTTTTGCATCGCGACCGCGACGAACAGCCATCCGGCTCGCACGCCCGTGCCTGCCGCTTCAAGTAAAGGTACTGTGACCGAGTCTGTCTACGCTGTGTTGGCCCGTCTCGACGCGGTCAGCTGGATCTGTTAGACTCTGTTTGTTCTCGACACCGCCGTAGCCGGAGGAGGCTACCGACTCGCACAGAACCTTGAATTAAGCCTTTTTGATCAGAACTAAGTATTCTTGACAGTATTGTGGATTATTTTTGTCGTTTATGGTCTTGTGATAAATATATATAAAGTATACCTATTTTTATAAATATATAACCTGTGTGGTGTCCATTTGTAGTGTTGTCACTTGATTACTGTATGTGTTCACAAATGCTTTACACACTGCCTCTGATCTAAGCCTGTCTGCTCGTGCCAAGCTACCAAGAGGGTGAGCAGGGGTTATTTCGGGAGTGTACCTACTTTCCCTGACTAGACTCAAGGGTCCCTATTTGGACAAAGGTACCTACCTCTGCCAACTAGAGACCCCCAAATCTAACATTGGTGGTCAGCGGTGAGGATTCTGGACTTGCATTTGTGACTCATGTACAGTGATTGGTGAACACTACTTAGTGAGTGCAGACCAAAACGCAACCACATACTTTTATAGCATTTTTCTGGGATTTCCTATTTTTGCAAATGCCAAGTTCAGTCACTATGGAGAAACCAGCATCAGTAGCCTCTGTTGAGTGTGATTGGGAAGAAGAGAGGCTAGAATGCTACACCCTCAAACAGCTCAGGCAATTCTGCAAAAAGTTTAAAGTGTCCATGACCGGACTCTCCAGGAAGGAGGACCTTCAAAAGGCGCTGAGGGCCTGGGTCGAATCAAGGAGTGCCCCTGTGGAGGGGGCTGAGAATGCAGAAGGGCAGCTGGAGGGGCTATTGGGTCTAGGGGCTAGAAGACCACCTTCCCCAGTAGGTAGCAGTGTTTCTGCCAGAGGACTGTCTCCAGAGGAGTTGGAAGACAGGAAAGAGAGTAGGATGCACGAAATGGAGCTGACCAAGCTCAAGCAGAATTCCAAATGCAAACTAGGAAATTGGCCCTAGAGGAAAAGAAAATGCAGTTTGAACATGAGAAAGTTTTGAGGGAGTTGGAATTGAAGGCCAAGAGCTTAGAGATTACTCCCTCTGGTGGCAGTGTACCGCCTGTGCCTGTTGAAGTTAGGGTGTATATTCCAAAAGATGTGGTTAAGGAATTTTTTTTAAATGATGACATTGGGCAGTGGTTCAAAGCCTATGAGGTAGCCATGTCTTCCCACCGGGTCCCTGAGAAGGATTGGGGAGCGGGGTTGTGGGGACGGTTCCTCAGTGAAGAGCGGGATACCTTGTTGGATTTGCCCTCTGAAGTCTATAATTCGTACAGCCACATGAAGGATGCCTTAATGACTAGGTATGGTTTGACCCCTGAGCTTTATAGGCAAAGGTTCAGGAACTGTAGTAAGATTGAAAGCAGTACCTGGGTTGAATATGTGACCTTCTTTTGCAGAGCCTTGGATGGTTGGGTAAAGGGTAGCAAAGCGACTGATTTTCAGGCGCTCTTTGATTTGATTGCCTGGGAGCACTTGTCCGGTAATTGTGTTCCTGAGCTACGCCAGCACCTGATTGATAGTAAGCTGACTAACCCTAGGCAGCTTGCTGAGGAGGCGGACCGCTGGGTGAGTACCCGGGTCCACAAGGGTCACGTGGGAGACTCCGCCAAGGGTGGGCAGGGTCCCCAGCAGAAGAGTGGGGGGACAAGGGTAAACAGAAGGAGTTCCATAAAGGGCCCCAAAGTAAACCCCAAGGGAACCAAGGGTAAGGTTCTCAGCCTCCCCTGAGAAGAAGCCAGTGGCCCTGACAGGCCCCCTGTTCACCAGGGACCACTGGTATGTTACAAGTGTGGCGCCCCTGGCCACAAGGCAAACGATCCTCGTTGCCCTTTGCATGGAAAACCAGCACCCACCAGTGCAGTCCCCCGGCAGTTGGCTAGTGTAGCCCTGGGGGAGGAGTTGGGTGCCCAAGGTGGGGGATCCCACATTGTTTTCCCTTGTCTCATTAGGAGACTCTGAGATGGTCCCTAGGACCCCGCTGCCTGAGAACACTAAGAAATACAGGCAGTGGGTGACCATCAATGGCCATAGGGTGGAGGCTCTGAGAGACACAGGAGCCAGTGTGACAGCTGTCAAGTGTCACCTGGTGTCTAAGGAGCAGGTTATCCCCGATGCATTCTATCCGGTTGTTGCCGCTGACAACACAGAGAGTCACTGCAAGGTGGCTCAGGTTCCCTTTGAGTGGGGGGGGTCTCGGGTACTCTTCAAGTAGCTGTGAGGCCAGCCATGCCTGTTGACTGTTTGTTAGGGAACGATTTGGAGAGCTCACCTTGGGCTAAGGTGGAGCAGAGTGCGCATTTAGAAATGTTGGGCTTGCCTGATTGGGCATGTGTGACCACCCGGTCAATGGCAGCTAAAGGTGTTCAAGAGGATCTGGAGCCTGAGAGGGAGGCCCAGGTGCCTGCCGGAGAGAGAGGAGGCAGGGGGCGCGGGAAACTGGCCCCCGAAGTTCCCACGGTCCAGGAGGAGGCAGACCCTGAGGGGGATGCCCTGGAGCCTACAGGGGAACAGGTAGCTGAACTGGGGGACCTACCTGAGCTGACCCATTGGCAGCAAGAAGGAGGACCCTCCAGGGAAGAGTTCTGCGAGGAGCAGAACACATGCCCTTCTCTCGTGGGTCTGAGGCAACAGGCCACAGACCAGGCAGCAGGTGATCAGTCTGGATCACATTGGATTTACTGGGAGAATGGTCTCCTGTATTCAGAGCCTAAGGTTGCTGAGCCTGGGTCAGCCCGTGTGCTGGTGGTACCCCAGCGCTTCAGAGCCTTCCTACTGGGGTTGGCTCATGATGTACCGTTAGCAGGACATCTGGGGCAGGACAAGACCTTTGACAGGCTTGTTACCCATTTCTATTGGCCCCAGATGCGCAGGAGTGCCGCCACTCACTGCAGGACATGCCAGACTTGCCAGGCAAGTGGAAAGAGTGGGAGGAAGCACAAGGCTCCTCTCCAGCCATTCCCTGTGGTCAGCACCCCTTTGAACGGGTGGGTATTGACATTGTGGGGCCACTGGACCCCAAGACAGCCATGGGCAACAGGTTTATCCTGGTCTTGGTGGACCATGCCACCCGGTACCCTGAAGCCATCCCTCTGAGGACAGTGACGGCCCCCGTGGTGGGACGGGCACTGATGGGAATTTTCTCACGTGTGGGATTCCCTCAAGAGGTGGTGTCTGACAGAGGTACCAACTTCGTGTCCAAATACATGAAGTCCCTGTGGCAGGAGTGCGGTGTAACTTACAAGTTCACCACTCCTTACCACCCTCAAGGAAATGGGCTGGTTGAGAGATTCAACCGGACCCTCAAGGGCATGATTATGGGTCTGGAAGAACCCATGAGGCGTAAATGGGACGTCCTCTTACCATGCCTGTTGTTTGCATACTGGGAGGTGCCACAGAAGTCTCTAGGGTTCAGTCCCTTTGAGCTCCTCTATGGACACCCGGTGCGAGGACCTCTGAGTTTGGTCAAGGAAGGCTGGGAGCAATCTCCCAGGAAACCTCCCCAGGATGTATACAGTTACATGCTGGCCTTCAGGAACCAGACTAGGCGTTTCAGAGAACTTGCTGAGGCAAATCTGGAAGCCAGCCAGGAGGAGATGAAGCGGTGGTACGACCAGAATGCCACTCTGGTAGAGCTTCAGCCTGGTCAGAAAGTGTGGGTCATGGCCCCTGTGGAGCCTTGTGCGCTCCAGGACAGGTGGACCGGCCCCTTTACGGTGGTGGAGCGCAAGAGTCCAGTTACCTATTTGGTGGACTTGCAGTCTCCCAGGAACCCCTTGCGGGTCCTGCATGTGAACCGCCTGAAGCCCCACTTGGAGAGGTCCCAAGTGGGCATGCTCTTAGCTACAGATGATGGAATGGAGGAGGAGACCGAGCCTCTTCCTGACCTCCTGTCAGCCCGAGAGCAAGATGGATCAGCGGAGGGAGTAAACCTCTCTACCTCCCTGACACCTGAGCAGCAGGGTGACTGTCGCCAACTGTTGGGACAGTTCCCTGACCTGTTCTCCCTGGTTCCCAGTGTCACTCATTGGTGCGTCCATGATGTGGACACTGGGGACAGTCTTCCTGTGAAGCACAAGGCTTACAGGGTGACTGACAGGGTCAGAGCCTGCATCAAGGAGGAGGTCTCCAAGATGTTTGCACTAGGGGTGATTGAGTCCTCTAACAGCCCTTGGGCCAGCCCAGTGGTCTTGGTTCCAAAGGCTGCCGAGCCTGGTGCCACACCAGAACTCCGGTTCTGTGTGGACTACAGGGGACTCAATTCCGTCACCAGGACTGACGCCCACCCCATCCCCAGAGCTGATGAGCTCATAGATCGGTTAGGGGCTGCGCGGTACCTCAGCACGTTTGACTTAACGTCTGGGTACTGGCAGATCGCCTTGACTGATGGGGCAAAGAGAGGTCAGCATTCTCCACACCAGATGGGCACTACCAGTTCCGGGTGATGCCCTTTGGGATGAAGAATGCCCCTGCCACCTTTCAGAGGTTGGTCAACCAGGTGTTGGTTGGACTGGAGGATTTCAGTGCCGCCTACCTGGATGACATCGCAGTGTTCAGTTCCAGTTGGGAAGAACATCTGCGTCACCTCTGGGAAGTGTTGATGGCGCTGCGGAGAGCAGGCCTCACAATCAAGGCGAGTAAGTGCCAGATTGGGCAGGGTTCTCTGGTGTACTTGGGACACCAGGTTGGGAGCGGCCAGGTGGCGCCCCTCCAACCGAAAATTGATACCATTCTGGCTTGGGAGCCCCCCAAGACCCAGACAGAGGTGAGAGCCTTCCTAGGACTCACCGGGTATTACCAGAGATTCGTCAAGGGGTATGGCAGCATTGTTGCCCCCTTGACAGAGCTGACTTCCAAGAAGCAGCCCAGGAAAGTGATTTGGACTGACGCCTGTCAAGAAGCTTTTGACACCTTGAAGACTGCCATGTGCACGGCGCCTGTGCTCCAGGCACCCAACTTCTCCAATGAGTTCATTGTTCAGACCGACGCTTCAGAGCATGGTGTAGGGCAGAGGTCTTCAAACGTTTGTCGGCTGAGCCCCCCATCTAAACCTTTTTACACGTCGAGCCCCCCCACCACCACCACCACCTGACAAAAAAGTTCTGGAAGCTGGTACTCTGAATCATTGATGGCCGTTCCCTCCTGCAGAGCCCACGTCGTATAGGGCACATAATATTAAATAAAGTAAGAGTGTTTAGTAACCTGAAGTTTTTGTAGTGTTTGTGCTTATTATAAAGTTCAAATGAAAAGTCTCCAAGAAAACATTAGCCCAAAAAATTACATTGGTGCTTTATTTTTCACATAAAACACAAAATTTAGGATAGATTAGTAAAAACACTCCCAAAACACAGGTGAGGGGTGTGCTTGTTTTTCTCCACAGAGACAGTCAATGTGTGGACGGATTCTTGCTTCTGCCATCCTTAGGTTGTGCTCCACTTCCAGTCTTGAGCAGTACCCGGAAACGGGAGTGCTCACAAAATGTTGTAATATATTTTTGCTGTTTTATATAGCGCGAATATGACCCAAAGGTATTGGAGCGCCTTACAGGAGCATCTTTTACATTACACAAGCACACATTCATTTTTTGTAAGCACAGGGAGATTAAGTGATTTGCCCAGAATCACAGGATGTTGAGCAGACACCAAGAATTGAACCTGGCTCCCCAGCTCCACAGTCTTCAGCTCTGGCTGTTGCGCCACATCCTTGCCCCTATACAAGGTATCAGAAAAAGAGGTTCCACAAAACATGCTTTCTGACACAATTCAAAAATCTGTGATTATGTGGAGTATGGCCAGGTGTTGCCGTGCCAGTAGGAGCCCAGCCACAGTTTTCCAAGAAGGCCTAGGGGACATTTACATCATACACATGTGATATAAGTGATTCAAGAGGATATATACATCTTTATTCTCTAGCAGCATCAAGAGTCAATTTGTTAGCATAGTTGGCTTAGAAAGAAGATCGCCTTCGAAAGCTTCAGAAATAACTGCACAAGAAAGCATTTAAATTTGGTCTACGAAAGAAGTGAGGACAGATGGTAGGCATACTTCACAATATTTGTTATATTAGGCTTGTGTACTCCGCTCTAGGGACTGGAACATGTTAAACAAGCACCAGCGACTTTAATCAAGGTCAAATTCATTTTTCGTAAGTCACTGGTAAATTAAGTGATTTTGCCCAGGATCACATGATGTTGAGCTGATGCCAGGACTCGAACCTGGGTTCCCAGAACCAAAGTCAGCACCTATGGCATTATCTCCAAATCCGCTCCTCCTTGAAGCCTCCAACGTTCCCACTAGTAGTGGGACGAAGGGGAAAGGAGCGAAGCTTTAAAAAAATAAAACAAAAAGCTCTTCACTCTTACCTGCCAGAGAATGGAATCTTCAGGAAGGATACAACCATTGTAAATTCCTTGCAGTAAAATGCAGTAGCTGCCAGGGTACAAACCAGGATAACCTTGAGGGGGAAGGATTCAAGAGCGAGGCGAACGGCAGCAACCAGATGTCAAATTCAGCAACCACGAGGCAAAAGGCAACAGTGAAGAAGTGCTGTTTCATTAGCAAAGTTGAAGTATTTTGCAACTTTATGTATACAAAATTTGCTGCATTCCCAGGCACCCGTTCTGCTGTCCCGTTCATTGGAGGAACGTCGGTGCCGACGTCAAAGCAGTGCTCTGCTGCAGGAACTACATGCTGATTGGCGGTTCTGGATGACTACTCCAATCAGAGAGCCCTAACTCGAGAGGGGGGTATGAAAAACAGGAAGCAAATGTACTTCTGACATGGGAAGCAACCAGGGGTGCAACTAGACCCGAACTTCGGGGGGGGCTAAGACTCCCAGCCAGGGCTGGCCCTAACACTGGTCGCCCATGGTGAACAGTCTTTTTGAGCGCCCCCTTTCCCATTTCTTCCTTCTCCATGAATTCCCTCACTACCACTCGCCAACAATGCACCTCATCTCTCTATAGCCCCTTTCTGACCAACATTTCACTTTTTTATAGGGCTACCGTAGTTCACTAACACTCAGTTCTGTGATCTACATGGTACACGTTTTTTGTAGCAGGCATATTAGCCCTCTGCGCTGTGTGGGTGACAGGAGTGCCCATGTGAGTGCACGGTGAATGATGCGACAGTGTGAGAGTAGGGTGAGAGGAGTGGCTGCAGGGTGAGTGAGGTGACCATTTGGGTGCAGATGTAAGTGCAGAGTGGGACAAATGAATGTATGGTTAGTGATGGGCTTGTTTGAGTGAGATTGCAGAGTGAGCAGTGAGGGGGACAGGTGAGTGAAGTGTCACATGAGCAGGGTGAGTAGTGTGCTCGTGTGACTGCAGGGTGAGGTACAGGGTGAACAGCGCAAGAGCATTGAGTGCAGAGTGATCAGTGTGAGTGCAGAGTGAGCGGGTGAATGGTGTGAGTGCATGGTGATCAGTGTGAGTGCAGAGTGATCACTGTGAGTGCAGAGTGAGCGGTGTGCTCATGTGACCGCAGGGTAAGTGGAGGAAGAACGATGTGAGCTCATGGTGAATGGCATAAGTGCAGTGTGGTCACTGAGTGCGGGGTGAGCGGGTGGTGTGAGTGCATGGTGATCAGTGTGAGTACATTGTGATCCCTGTGAGTGCAGGGTGAGTGTGAAAGTGAAGGGCGAGAATGAGGAGTGAGTTGTCTGAATGCAGGGTGCATTCCCAGACACAGTTGAAGTTATTCAGCATGTTTTTGAGGGCTGGCATAGGGTTTCAGATATAAGTTACACTATTGCTTTTATGGCATTATTCAGGGTCCAGGGATCGAGGGTGGAGGAAATAAATATTGTGCTGATCCTGCAACAAACTTCCAGTCTTATGATTAGGGTTGCCAGCTCATTATATTGATGTCCCAGACAGTACAAAAATAAGCAGTCCCCTAAAGCCTATTTTCAGCACTTATCTGTGCATACTTTGAACAGAAAGCATTTTTAATTGTGTTTTAGGGTGGCCTGAATGATCCATGACTGATAATTAAAGGGAACAAAGATTGAAAAGTCACATTACAAATGAATACATACTATTTTATTTATAACCCTATTTAGTGTCAAGACAAGGCCTTTGCAGGCTCTTTAAACAGATGGCTGGCATTTTTCTTTTGGTAACCCTACTTTATATTCCTTTTAATGAAATGCATTTTCACACTAAGGCAGTTAAAAGTAAAATCCAAATGTAAGAAATAGGCAGAGTGGGGGCCCAGGGGGTACTGGAACCAGAAAACAAACAGCCTCTGTAACCAGTTTACAAAGGTATGTAAATATTGTAATTGCATTTATATAGCGCTTACAACCCCTGACGAGGCGTCGAAGTGCTTTTTCGGCGAGTAGCACTCTGCTCAGGAACCCATAAAGGTTTAGTGTTGAATTAGTATAGTGAAATATGAAAGTGATTTAAGTGGTGGATGGGTTAGTCAATTATTTGGATTCAGAAGGATAGCTGAAGGATAGAAGAGGGAAAAAAGGTTTGCATTTATATAGCGCTTGTTACCCCTGATGGGGTGTTGAAGCGCTTTTTTTGGGGGGGCGAGTAGCACGCTACTCGGGAAACCCATAAAGGATTAGTGGTGAATTAGTATAGTGAAATATGAAAGTAATTTGAGTGGTGGATATATGTAACCCACCCCAAAAAAATGATCAAGTTTAGCAGTGCTCAACTCGTGTCTGGCAGGTCAATTACACAAGGTGTATAGCTGGCTACACATAGGAACATGGGTGAAATATGGACACGAATGTTCAGAGTTAATTTAAGGAAGCACCAGGCTCACCTCAGCTTTGAAGCTGGGTCAAGTCTGTTCACTGAGGTAATGGAGCCTGGGTAAAGCGCTAAACATGTAGCCCTGCCCCTTTACCTGCAACATCGAAACAGTAGTAAAGGTCAAACAAAAGCCTGAACAAAAAAACACTACATAAAAAGAAAAAAAAGTTACATTATTTTCGGTTTTCTCTAAAGGGATTCCTCTTATGTTAAGCCTACAATCATGCCTTTTATGACCGGAGCTTAGGAAGTTATGAATGCCATTCAGATGTAACAGGAAAGTTTAAATGGTTCGCTATCAATAGGTCAGTTTTCGGTTCAGATTACCCCCAAGCATATTTAAAAAAAAACTGAACAGTTTAGCAGCCATTAACCATTCTGAAATTCCCTATCGAGGCAGCATAAAAGGGGTCTCAAACGGGATGTGCATTTTGTGCTCCTTTCTTTTTCCTTTTTGCTATTTTCTGCTTTTTTGTGCCCTTTTGTGTTATTTGTACACTTCTTTGAGCTTTTTGTACTAGTTTGTGCTCGCTTTGAGCTCTTGTTTGGCTCTTTGTGTTCTGTTTACAAGATATACATGGGTTGCCCATGGTCTTTAAAGACCTGTGAAAAACTCGGGCGTGCCGGAGATAAGACTCCAGACACTGCCCAGACGAGTCCCCAGCAGCCCGATCTGCAGCAGCAGCTCGGACTGAGACACACGAAGCCTAATGGGCCTGGAAGAAACAATGGAAGGTTAATAGGTGGGGTGGAGTTCGCGCCCCCCCTGAGGGGATGCTGCGCCCCCCCAGGGGGGCGCGCCCCACAGTTTGAAGACCTATGGTGTAGGGGCTGTTCTATCACAGATCAATGAGGAGGGCCTAGACCAACCTGTAGCCTTCATCAGTAGGAGGTTACTTCCCCGGGAACAGAGATGGAGTGCTATCGAGCGTGAGGCATTTGCCGTGGTCTGGGCACTGAAGAAGCTGAGACCATACCTGTTTGTGACTCACTTCCGGGTTCAGACAGACCACAGGTCCTTCAGATGGTTGATGCAGATGAGGGGTGAGAATCCAAAGCTGTTGAGGTGGTCCATTTCCCTACAGGGGATGGACTTTACGGTGGAACACCGCCCTGGTACAGAACACGCCAATGCTGATGGACTGTCCAGATTTTTCCGCCTTAGCGATGAGAACTCCCTAGGGGTAGGATAGTTCTCCCCACATTTCAGCTGGAGGGGACACGTGTTAGACCTGGCATCCTTGGCGTGGGTCTCCCTTCCATTTTTCGTAATGCCGATATGTTTTTGCTGGACTAGATGCTCATGGGCACTTTGCCGCTGCTAATCAGTGCCAAAGTGCAAGTGCTCCCTATCGTTAATTGATATATGTATTAGTGACTCCATGATTGGATGATTGGTTTACTTGTCAGTCCCTAGTACAGTGCACTCAGTGTGCCCAGGGCTTGTAAATCCAATGCCGCTGGTGGGCTTGCAGCACTGGTTGTGCCACCCACAGAAGCGGCTTGTAAAATGTGTCTCAGGCCTGCCATCGCAGAGCCTGTGTGCAGCCTAGGGCTGCCATGTCGACTTGGTGAGTGCACCCACTTACCAGTCCCTAAACCTTCCCTTTACTGCATGTTGGTCACCCCTAAAGTAGGCCCTAGGGCAGGGTGCATTGTAAGTATAAGGTAGGACATGCCCTGGTGTGTGTGGCATGTCCTAATAGTGAATTACAGCCATTTTCGTTTTTCACTATTGCAAGGCTACCTGCTCCCCATAGGCCAGAATGGGCAGACTGACTATTACACCTTATAGTCAGAACTGACCCGGGAACATGGTAGAAAAACGAATTTAGTATGCCTGAACTCAGGATGATAAAATACATCTTTTAGTGAAGTTGGTTTTAACATTCTGTGTTTGAAAATACCACTTTTAGAAAGTGGGTATTTTCTTGCCTAACTATCCAAGCCTGCCTCTGCTAGGTTGTGTATTCCTTGTCTGGAGATTGAGTGACAGGGGCTGGGGGTGGCTACCGGAGACAGGGTGAGTCAGCACAGCGCTGAATAGAAAGATCTGCATCCAGAGTGGAGGGAGGAGTTGCATCTGGGTCTGAATAGGGCTGTGCCTGCCTGCCACAATGCTGGCTCCACCCCCTGCCGGGCGTCTGAGTACCCTGCCCCACATTGTGAAAGGAAAGAAGGAGTCATGTACACAGAGTGCTCCAGAACTGACCAGAACTGGTTTTGGACTAGGCAGAGGCCTCTCTGCCTCCAGAGAACAAAGAGAATCAGGGTATAAGAGGGGCACCCAGACCCCAGGAAAATTAGATCACTTTTGGGAACAAGAAGAAACCTTTGCTGAGGAGCGGAACCAAGAAGAAACTGAGGAGAGACTATCCCTAAGCCTGAAGTGCTGCTTGGGGGATTGGCCTGCAGTGGTTTGCCTGACTGCCAAAGAAAGGAGAAAGGAACTTTTGCTTTGCTGTAACTTTCCTCAACTTGTGAAGGATCTCCAAGGGCTTGGAAGAGAGCTTGCCCCTGACCGAAGTCCCAGGACCATTGGACTTCACCCCCTTTGTGAATTGCTGCTGGAAACTCTGTTTCAGTGGCTACAGAGGTAGGGAGCTGTGACCGACTCTCACGACCGACTCGGTGTCCTGTAAGCACCGCATCGAAGCACCGTCTCGCCCTGCAACGCACGGCCCTGGTCTCACCGACTCCGTCAACGAGCCGCTGCCTGCACCGCATCGAGGGACAACGCGTCCTGCTACGCCGAATCGAACTGGTCCGACCGGCACAGTAACTGCTGCTGAGTTCGAGTCCTGTGACCGCACCGGAGTTGGGCACCGCTCGCACGCTTTGCGACGCACCGCCCGACTCGCACCGCTGTCCGGACTGATCGACGCCAGCTCCTGAATCCGGCTCCGTCGCCGCACCGCAACCTGCCAGCACCGCATCGAAGCACCGTCTCGCCCTGCAACGCACGGCCCTGGTCTCACCGACTCCGTCTCGACGACGTCAACGAGCCGCTGCCTGCACCGCATCGAGGGACAACGCGTCCTGCAACGCTTCCATTTTTGCATCGCGACCGCGACGAACAGCCATCCGGCTCGCACGCCCGTGCCTGCCGCTTCAAGTAAAGGTACTGTGACCGAGTCTGTCTACGCTGTGTTGGCCCGTCTCGACGCGGTCAGCTGGATCTGTTAGACTCTGTTTGTTCTCGACACCGCCGTAGCCGGAGGAGGCTACCGACTCGCACAGAACCTTGAATTAAGCCT
This sequence comes from Calotriton arnoldi, assembly GCA_963921515.1. Classification (NCBI taxonomy): domain Eukaryota; kingdom Metazoa; phylum Chordata; class Amphibia; order Caudata; family Salamandridae; genus Calotriton; species Calotriton arnoldi. Next base: position 1,567,752 of record CAWUFW010003926.1, on the reverse strand, counting down.
TTTTGATCAGAACTAAGTATTCTTGACAGTATTGTGGATTATTTTTGTCGTTTATGGTCTTGTGATAAATATATATAAAGTATACCTATTTTTATAAATATATAACCTGTGTGGTGTCCATTTGTAGTGTTGTCACTTGATTACTGTATGTGTTCACAAATGCTTTACACACTGCCTCTGAACTAAGCCTGTCTGCTCGTGCCAAGCTACCAAGAGGGTGAGCAGGGGTTATTTCGGGAGTGTACCTACTTTCCCTGACTAGACTCAAGGGTCCCTATTTGGACAAAGGTACCTACCTCTGCCAACTAGAGACCCCCAAATCTAACAGAAGTCATAAGCAAAGTGGGGTTATGTTGCTGGACATTCCTGCTATCGTGTCTGGCTGTATATGCTTAATCCTGTGATTATAACTGTGATGCCTTATTGGGGGCTTTAATTGCAATGCATTATAACTGTTATCAGCTATGATAAGCACTGTCATTTCAAGTGATACCTAAACATGTATTCTTGCTGTTGCATTAGGTGAAGTACAACCCAGACTGTTAGCCACTAAGAAGTAGAGGTGTATACTGTATGGTCAGTATGAGATGCTCAGTCAGGGTTATGTGTCACCATGGCAGGTGTGCCCATTTTAAATGCTTGTTGAGATAATGGGGTGGGTCGCCACTGGGATGGTGCCAGTGGGCAAGGCCTCACTCCAGGTTATGGTCAACCTACTGCATTGGGGGCAAGATGATGTGCATACATGGGAATGGTGGTACTAGATCCCACTCCCCCTACGGGAGGGGTGGGAATGTTATGCAATGTCACAAAGTAATTCCAACAGCTTATGTATATTTGTAAATTGTTGCATAGTATTGAGTAGTGTGTGTGTTTAATAAATGTACTCTTCCTTTTATAAAGCAAAGTACAGACTGTACAATCAATTATTGAGTGTTATTTCTGTGTACTGGTAAATGGCGATTACTAGCCCACACCCACTCCCTTGAGTAAGCCTTAGTCTGCTCTGCAATGCTACCCTCTGAGAGTCAAGCGCTACAATGGGGTGTTTGGTTCCCAGTGAAGGACAAATGTCGTCATGTTATTTGTGCAGGCCTCACAGATACTGCCTCGTTTTCCAACATAACATGCTACATGGGCTACTTACATTGGGATTTCTTTTTTAAATGCTGCAATTTTGATCGGCAAGTACACATTAGCTAAGGAGGGAAATTTATATCTGTGTTTTGCTGACCTTAGCAGCGCTTTTGATTTGGTAGACCACTCCATTTTATGGCCATTATTGTTAGACATGGGTGCCCCCAAAGAGATAATATTTTTCTTGGCTAGATTATATGGGGAGCTATCAAGTAGGGTGCGGTACGGTCATTTAGGCGAATATACTCCGCCTTTTAAAGTCAAAAGAGGCATCCGACAGGGCTGCGTCCTAGCTCCATTACTTTTTTCATTGTTTATCAACGAAGTTGATGCAGCACTGAAACTGTTTGAGTCGGATGCCCCTAGGGTGGATGGGAAGTCTGTCCCAATCCTTTTATATGCCGACGATGCGGTTTTACTCTCTCGCACCCCTATTGGGCTACAGCGTCTTATTGATAATTTTACTGTTTTTATTACTAAAAGAAAACTTTTAATCAATAAATCAAAAACTTTTGTTATGGCTTGTGGTAGGAACCCTATAACATCCAGCTCTTATTTTATTGAAGGTTCCAAGGTCCAGATAGTCAAGACATTTTCTTACTTGGGTATTACATTTGCAGGGAACAGGTCATGGGCCCAGGAACAGGACAATGCCTGTTCTAAGATGCTCAGAAATATAAATGGCATTTTTAGATTTGCGGCTAAATTGGGCAACCGACGCATTAAAGATATGTTGACAATTTATGAGCTACGATGCGTCACCGCAGCTCTTTATGGGGCAGGTGTTTGGGGTCATCTTCAAGGTAATATATTACAACAAACTGAAAATTCGTTTTTAAAACGTTTACTTTGTCCCCCTTCATCTGCCTCTACGGAATTGATCCACCGTGAGGTAGGCATCAAATATATTTCAGATCTGGCTTCAATACGACCCCTTTTATTATGGAAATCTATATGGTCAAAAGAGGAAACATTATTTACTCAATCTATTATACGGGACTGCCTCAAATTGGAGAATTGTTTAAGAATACCCTGGCTTAATTATATTATTTATTGGTTTAAATCTTTATTCAATTGTGACATCAGATTGGATCCCGGGTGTACTCTCTGTTGCTAGAGCTGAGATAAAATTAACTATGCTAGCAAATAAAATAGAGGCTCGTTCACGTGTTATCAAGAATCAATCAACTTTCCTCTTTTATTCGCAATTGGACCTTAAACAGGGTTTCCAAACTTATTTGTCAGCCGTGACTAGAGTCTCACATCGATTTGTGCTGACACGTCTAAGATTGGGTATTGTACATCATCTTGTTAATTTTCCAGTTATGAACCAGTGCTCTGCCCATGTATGCCCATGCGATGGAGTCTCAAGACAAAGCTGCTGCCATATGTTATTATTCTGTATATTTTATTCCCATCTTAGGAGATTCTATTTAAAACCCTTTTTTCTACACTACAATATAAGATCTACTACAGATGCCTTGAATTTGCTCTTCAGATTGGATGACCCACGATTATGCTTTTATTTAGCTACATTTCTTCTGAAATCTATTAGTATTAGGAAATCTATGATTATTGACATCTGATTATGTGTTTTAAGGGGATCATGTATTTATATGTAATTATATGTAATTATATGCATTTGCACTTTTGAATTAGGATATCATATGATCCAGTAAATGTTTGGACCCTCATGTGAATTATGCACTTGCACTTTGTATTTGCACTAACATGTTTACGCATTTTGATGTATTCGCTTTTTTATCCCACTGTTTTATACCTTTTTGGATTTTTTTTTGTAGATTGAGCTTTTTTATGTCTGTATTGCTTATATGGCTGATTTATTCAACCGAATAAAAGCTCTAAATCGAATCGAAATGCTGCATTATGAAAGTCTGCAGTATGTTCTAGCAGAACCAACAAGTTTCATTTGCCAATACCTAACCCCAAAATGAGCTCATTTGTATGAAATGTTGGGTGCCACCACAGATTACCAGCATTTCCTTTGTCTGAAAATATTATCTATATATATATATATGTATATATATATATATCCAAATGCAAGCGCCCAAAGATTGAGGTGCCACACACAAGCGTGTTGAAACCTTCTTTATTGGTGAGTAGCAGGGAAACCAGCGACGCCCCACAGCAAGAATAACCCCAAACATGTTTCGGGCTTCCTAGCCCTTGATCACTGGTATCCACGGGAGGCACAGCTGTATATATATATATATATATTTTTTTTTTAAATGAGAAAAAGCGTTTGAAAAAAGGCCTTGTGGTAGGAGATTTGCCAACCGGTTATTGAAAATAGACTGAGCTGTCATCTATTTAAACTTATCTGGTTTACTATTCTAAAAACTATGAAAAATGGATATTAGATTCAAGGCTCCTATTGGCCTGGATAGAGTCCTTAAGCCTAACAGGATCAATACTTGAAGGTAGGACGGAGGACGATACTGACAGAAGGGTCAAAGTTCACACCTGCAACCTTCCATGTTAGGCAGAAGAGCGGAAGACACGCACTCAGGAAAATAATTTGCTGCAGATACCAAAAGGTAAAGCGTTGTTTATTTATTACATGTCTGACTTAAGTGCAACATTTGTGCAAAACTCACCAGGCACTTGTGCATACCCACAAGCAAACGGATTTAATAACCTTAGCTGCAAGACCGCAAAGGTAGATAGTTGAGAAAGACACTAGGCAAGTAAAAGTCAACAAGAACGTACATGAAACACAACGATATTGGAAAACATGAGAAGCAGATGTACCACATTATACAGAAGGCCTGTCTTTATAGCCAGAGATCTGCCCACCATGGGCAGATATCTACTGCACATGATGGACCTCACTCCCGTCTCCCGGGATAGCAAGGTTGTGAGGAAGCAACGCTGCAGCACACAGACACAAATCCCTGTGGAAGACGTATGCATCTGTCTTCCACAAAAAATGTATGCAGTCATATGTAAGAATGATATTGTGCAATGAGCAAACACCACATGACTGCAGAAACCAGGTGAGCATTTAGAGTTTCTGCTTTTGTGAGGACCTCCTCACATGCCTACAAAAAATGATCCGGCCTTACGTAGATCTCTGCAAACAAGTATGGAGGCCATGTTTGTTGTATATAAGCTGATATCCAACTGCAAAGTCATATGCAAGGTCACAAATGCCCTCAAACCCGTGTTGCAGCATTGACACATGTCTATGTACACCACAGAAGATCAAAGCCAAGAGAAGGTTCTATCAAACACTATTCCTCTCACAACAGGAGAAGTTGGCTTATATGCCTCGCTCTTTAAGAATGCCCTGGCACAACCCTCTGCCTTGTGTCTTATAATGTTGGAAAGGGTCCCCAAGCCACGCTATAGTGTGGGGTGTGTGGACCCCTTCTGTTTTACCACCTACTTAATGAATTTCCCTTCCTCTCTGCAAGATGCACTTACCGTGCACACTAGCTGAACACCGTGGCACATATGAAGACACACGACCATACACTGCGCCCCACTAAGTGAACATTGTGTGTGTGTGGGTAAACCACTCTGCTGTCTTAGCCAGAGCATAATGTATTTATTTTGTTTGTGCTCTGAGGATCACTTTTGGGTCCCTGTCCAGTCATGGTTGGTGTTAGCAAATGATGCCCAACCACAATCCCCCAAGCAAGAGTCAGGGAAGGGATCCTAAGGCCCAGAGCAGGGCACGGAGTGCATCCTTGGGAACAAGTGGGATACTGAAACATGACTTTATGAGCCTGCATGAAGGAACGTGCAGAAGCCAAGCGCATTCACCGAAGGCGAGGACCTCTTCGAGGTGTACCTCACGCTACATACATGGCAAGGAGTACACGACTCCCAATCCATGATCAACTTTGTAAATCAAGGGGGGCACTCAGCTCTAACAACTTATCCCATTTAAAGTAAAATACTTCAATCTATAAGTTCCAAAAAGCTAGTGCATTATCTGATGCATTTCAATTCCACTGAATCAGAAATCAGACATCAGTTGCAATAGTTTCATAAGAAACAACAGTATTTCGTTTGATTAGGGTGTAACATCCACATTAGTGTTGTTATTTCCACCAATGTGCGAAGAGATAGAGCTCTGACACGTGTTTCGCAACCGCATTTCAAGCCATGAGGATTTGATGTTCAGAAATGTAAAAACTATGTTTTGTTTTACTATTCAGTGTCGTATCACTTATGTAAAGATTGGCGGACATAGCAAAGCATTGATGCCCCGAAGACGTAAACTGGTGTTAATATGATTGACTTTTATGACACTTTCTGTTTATTTAGCCCCATACACAATGATTCCTTGCTTTGCTCTGACTGAACCCTAGATATTTACAGTGATTACTTAGACCTGGCTAATGGCGTTTAGTAGGTAGGTCGCATATCTGCTCCAAGCTAGAATTAAATACTAAGTTAATACTAATACTAAAAAAGTAAATGGTTCAGTTTAAAAATGGTCGCAAACAGTAGCCTTGTTAGTGCCGTAGTAAACAGGGAGAAGGAGGCCAGAAAACCAGAGGTGTTAGTTATAACATCTCTCATTCTTTCAAGGTTGGATTATTGCAACAGCCTCTACCTGAACATTCAAAAGCGACAGTTAAACAATCTTCAACTTCTGCAAAATGCGGCAGCCAGACTGCTCACCGGCACACCAAAATTTGTATCCGTCACCAAGGAAATCAAAAGGCTGCACTGGCTCCCAGTTAGACAACGAGTGCATTTTAAATCCTTGTGCACCGTTTTTAAAGCCCTTCAAGGAACAGGGCCAGAATATCTGAAACGCCGACTTTAATGGAATGTCCCTAAAAGAGCCCTCCGCTCCTTAGGAGCTATGAGGGTGTCAGTACCCTCCATTAAAACAATCAACTGGGGAGGGAGAAGTTTTGTCACCTGTGCCGCAAGGGCCTGTAATGAACTCTCTCTCCATATTAGATCTGCCACTGATCTAATGACGTTTAGGAAGGGATTGAAGTCCTGGCTTTTCAGTATATAGGATTCCCATGTCAACCCCTGTTCAGATGGCAGTAGCTAGCGCCAGGACAGCCTCTGGTAACCGCTGCGCTTTAGAAATACAAATAACATAACATAACAGGTGCAGAGGACTAGAGATAGAAATAAATGGCTATTGAGAAAGATAGAGATATTACAGGTATGTTTAAACCTCAGCTCATACACATCCCATGACCCAAAAATATGACAATTATGGTTTTGCATACTATGATGCACATTTTGTATTTTAGGCCTTTTACTGTAGATCAAATAAATCATATACAAGTAAAGGACAGCATGAAACTGTTTTCGAGCCTCTTGCAATATTTTGTCCCTTTATTGAAAGAAAATTAATTCAGAAGGTCCCTATCACCTGTGGAGTCCCCCAAGGTTCCATCCTGTCCCCGTCATCTTCAACAGCTACATGGAGCTCCTTGTAACTCTGCTCACAGATAACAACATCAAAGTACACCAGCATGCTAATGATGTGCGACTCTCATTGAACCCTACTGTGCTTCAGACCTCCAGCACCGCAAACACTACCTTCCAGTCGTGGATGTCCAGCATCTGTGCAAAGCTCAGTCCCATCAAGACAGACCCCATCTTGTTATTTGTAAAGAACAACAGGAAGAAATAGAATAGACCCGGCACAATGACATGAACCTCGACAGCTTGAAAGCTCCACTTTCACCCAACACCAAATCACTTCGATTCACCCTCTTCACAAACCTCACCCTCAAGGAACACATTGCCAAGAAAACAAAGATGGCCTGGCAGCAGCTCTCTCTGCAAAAGAGAGCGAAACCTTTGCTCTCAGAAAGCGACGACAGAGCTGCTGCTCAAGCCCTAATACCCTCGCATCCGGATGGTGGCAACACCTTGCTCCACGGCCTCACAAACTCCACACCGGCCCCCTTAAGGGCATCCTACACTCCCTAGAACATCTCATCCAAGGCCTGAAAAGATCTGATCCCATCCCCCCCATCTTGATGGAACTCTACTAGATCCCCTTACCAGTCTGCACCTTGTATCATTTACAGAACCATCTGACCAGCATCTCTGCCCCTCTGGGCGCCAAGCTCACCATCTCTGGTGGCGTTTGGGCCATGTGGAGGCAGGACACCATCAGACTGGAGACCTAACAATGTGCACAATTAAAATGAAGGCAACAGACCTTGTCCACCAATACACCCAACATCAGGAACAATATCCCGGTGTCCATCAGGATCTAATTTAGAAAAGAGTGGAAAATGTACCTCTTTAAGGAACTCTACCGAAAGTGACTCAAATTGACATAAAGGGCCTTCTTCTTTAAGAGGAGGTCTGGCCATCTTAGTTTGGGCCTTGAAATATTACAGGTGAAGCAGGGAAGAGCAGCATGACTGAAGAGGCAGCCACGTGTGGTACCATTCGGATCTTTACCTTCCCTCCAGCAGCTGCCATCTCCCCAAACTCTAGCAACAAATCAAACTCTTCAATCATGTGCACGGTCAGACTCTTAAAGGCCGTCAACCTCCATTATTTTTAGAGGTTGGGAAAGTTGTGATTAATGATGCAGACTCTTTGATATGCTCGCTAAGACCCTTGCGGTTCTGGGCGGACTCTAAACAGGAATTACATAGTCTGCTGGGAGGTGTTAAGGTGCGGTTATAAAAAAGTTATGACGCAATGCGTACAGAGTGTGATCGTAAGTTGAAGAATAAAGACGTCTGTTACAGAGCTCCGTGTGTGGCGTGTTCATTGGGGAAGACGCTACAAATGCCAACGGCGAGGTGGTCATCTAAATGTGCATCTGAAGCCCTTTCTGCACTGTACTGGCAGTGTAAACTGAAGAGATGCTGCAGAGGAGTCTGACTGAAGAGCCAGACACAGTGTGGGAGTATCTGGTACCCTGCTGTCATGCTGCTGCCGCCCTGTAGAGCCTTGCTACCACTCAGGCTCCCAGCACCGGGATCGTCAGGCACCAGACAAGACACCTACTAGCACCTTGAAGCCCATATTGCCAGAGCCGGCAAGATGACTCTGTGAGTTAACATCCAGTAATGGCATCTGCTGCAATTTGATGGTCACAAGTTTAAATACCGGTAAGGCAGGCTGAGCCTTCCATCCGTCCAGGGTTGGTAAATCCAGTATCATTACATTTGGTAATATTAATAGCTTAGAAATGGCAGATGTGTGGTTTGAAGCTCCCTATAAAAACTGCTATCACTATTGCCAACAATGATTGTTGCTACTGCACCCCATGATTGTCCTACCTCACTGTACCATCACATCAATCCCTAATGTGGTGCAAGAAACTAAGGGGTATATTCACAAGAACGTGTGATAACTACCGCAAGAGTAGCGTAACGCAACTTTCTATATCGCAGCCTATCTCGGGAAAATAACCCCGTGTCAACGTGGAATTCACAACAAGGCGGTAGCATGCGATAGTCACCAGATAACTCATCAAATGTCAGCGTAAAAATCAACGTCACGCCGAAAAAACGTGAAACGCGAACGCGAGAAATCATGCGATGAGGCCAATCGCGGTACAAAAAGTTGCGAAAAGCAGCCACAGGCCTGCAAATCCCACGCGTCTGGCGGGAAATTGCACCATAAAAACCACAGAAACAACACACCAGAAACAAGCCAAAGCACGTAGCAACATGGATGCACCCTGACCCAGCGCAGAGGTCAACGCGAACCCCACAACCCCCACAGACCACCAGCAAGGAAAAACTGGATCGGGGAAGGCCAAGGAGAAAAGGGAGAGGATGTTGGGGTGCATACCGCAGAAAAACAAGACCAGCGTCAGGAGGTGACAGAACACTACCAGCAACTGACCCACAAGCAGACCACCTGGAATGCAGTCGGAGTGCCGAGGAGGCCAATCCAGGAGGCCAAGAGGCGCCGGCAGGACGTGACAACCTAAACCAGGTACAAACCCGCTGCCAACAGGAAGGCAGCAACGGGGACAGGAGGTGGCAGTCCTGCGCCACAGGAGGAACTGGAGGATACCCAGGCCACAGTCATCAGTGTGTAGACGGTGCAAGGAGTAGGGAGTACGGACACAGCTCGAGAGGACCTGACACAACGTCAACAGGGAGTGGAACGAACAGGGACTGGGGGGTCGGGGGGAGATGGGCACAATGGCACACATGCACAACGAGGTGTAGCACACTGCACACCCACAATTATCCAGGATCATTTCCCAGATCCCCTTGGCACACTGCAGCACACACACATAGCAAGAACAGCACACCCACATCGACGATAATGTGGTACAATGCGCATAGTCGACACTGCAGAACAGAGGACACAACTGGCTCCGCACATGCCCAGAAACATGCCTACTACACCTGACAGAGCTGGAAAGTGTGAAATGGAAATGTACGCGTACGACCTCACATCCGTCATGTAGTCCAAATGTACACTGTCCCGCAGAAGAACCCAGCACCTCCCAAACAGTCACAATGTACATTGCCAGACAGTCTGCATGTAAACCAGAACAATGCGCCAACATACATTGCTACACAATGTCAACATGCATCTCCCCTGCACATTGCAGAGGGGCACACAACACCTCCAGCAGAGCACAGAAGACAACACATCTGCGATGCCAGAGAGGACCACCACACCGTCGACACCGACGCTCTACAACAGCCCATGGATATCCCACGCAACCCACCACCAGGACCCGGGCAGCCGAGCTACTCAGAGGAGAACACAGAGCCTGCAACAGACCACACAGCAGGAAGCACACGCAAGCACAGCTGGCTCACGACACTTCACCCACCCACACATGGCACCCCAATGCCAGGTGTCAGAACGCCAAAAGGAGGTGGCCCAACAGGCCTGGGTGGGGGCCGAACACCTGGAATGCGAACTAGAACACATACGTAGGTGTCTATCACCCTTCAGGGACCACCCACACCCCACAAAGGAGACCCACACTGCCATAGAGACACATGCAGATGCACATTCACAGTACAGAACCATGCCCAGGGCGCGCAAATAGCAGTCACACATCCATGTTGGCTCTGCGTACGACGGCCCCGGCCACTCCCCTTACGAATTGAGTGGGTGACGATAAAGCTACATGTCCAAGCTACAACCCGCTGCCTGCGGTGACATGTCTGCATCCGATGTACACAGCACAATGTAATGTCCTAGGGCCCAGGGCCCTCATGCATACAACAAGACCACAGGGACACACGCATATATCATGTTGAACTGGCCACGGGCACGTGCGCCCGGCCTCTTTATTGGCAGGGCCACATGTACAGTGACGCCTGTGCTGGATGTGTGTGGGGTGAGTGTAAGCCAGTCCGCACGGAATGCTTGGTGCTGGCAACAACTTGAACATTGGACACCAGTGCAACGGAAACAGAAAACACATGCATAACAGAGTCAACAGCTGAGCAACATGGAGTGAGCCGGAGAAAGTCCAGAGGACAGCCAACATGCAAACAGAAGTGTCCGTGAGTTGCAGTGCACTGGGGTTGGGGCACTAGAGATGAGCGCACTTATGTGAAGAAAAAGTCTCGGATTGTGTCCCTTCGATATATACTCCTGATGCAGGTGCAGTGGGGTGTGTCAGACCTGCATCATCTCCCCCATCAACGTACCAGGGCTCCCACACTGTTTGAGGTGACATTGCTGCGCAACCTCTACACAGCACACAACTCAATCAGTAACGGACAATGGCTTGCGGTGCACTGAGTCACTGCACCTGGAGTGCTGAGCAGGGTATCAGGCCAATGATGGCATGCACGACAGGTCTGAGCAACTCCGTAGGTCTGTCAGGACCACAGTTTCGACTCTGGCAGATGGCGGTTGGAGGTGGTGCTTGCGGTGGTGGCGTGTGCCTCCTGCAGTGATGCGACGTCCGGGCCGGTCAGGACTCAATGCTATGTGTGGGCCCTGGTGGCCCGCAGTTGAGGCCGGAGGCTGCGGACAGCGCAGGGCCACAGACACATGGCGTTGATGACCCCAAGACCATCGCTTCAGAGGCCATCCAATGTCTCAGAAGAAGGGGTCCCAGACCTGACAAGCACAGAGTCAGTGGCCCCGGATGCACTGCGGCCGGCACAGGCACCCAGCCACGGGACGGTGACTTGCAGTGAAGTCAGATGGGCCATGCGACCTGAGCGGGTCCCCATCAATGTCCGAGGTGTATGTTGCGGAGGGTTGCGGGGGACAGTGGAAGGTGTCCTCCAGGGCATGATGCGGAAGGCCTGATGTTATCTGGAAGCAGCAAATGGAGGAGTGGAAAGCGCAACCCTCGTCCTCACCAACAATTCGGTATCAGCTACATGAGGATGAAAACTAGCCCCTAGTCCATAGATTCAAACACCACCAATGTACGACCAGTGAGTGTCCATGAATGTCGGGGAACAGACTTAGTGGCACAGGTGCTGTGAGGGGATGCAGTCTGCGATGATGCCGGTACACTGATATGAACTCCACCATTGCCAAATCAGGACTGTGACCCACTGGACCGCAGTGTAGGCCGGAGGCAGCGGTCAGCAGTGGCCCACAGCCACGTGTCGTTGGCTCGCGAGGCACAGAGTTAGTGACACAAGGGCAGTTGTCGGTAGTGTTCGATCACCTCCGTAACGATGATCCTGTTCCCTCCGGACTGCAACGCGTCATCCTCTCACGCCTCTCCGTGCGTGCGATGATATGTATTCTGCCTTTTGAATTACCGATGTTCAGTTCCAAATCTGTGATCCCACTCGTGCGCAGCGTAGGCCGAGGGCAGTGGTCCGCGTAGGCCCACAGACACGTGTGGTTGTGATGCCATGCACAGACTTGTTGGCACCACATCGAAGGGAGTATAGTGAACTGTTCTCTGCCTTAAATGATGTTCACTGCCATGGTGTAATCAAGACTCAGTTCCAAATGTGTGACCTACCTGACCGTGGTGTAGGCCTGAGGCAGCGGTCAGCACGGCCCATTCACCTAGTGTCGCCGGCATAGGTTGGATGGCCCCACCGGCCTGCGTTGTTCAGGTTCAGTGGCACCACGTGTAGCCGGCTGGCGTTGAACAGGGTTAGTGGCACCACGAGTAGCCGGCTGGCGTTGAATAGGGTTAGTGGCACCACGTGTAGCCGGCTGGTGTTGAACAGGGTTAGTGGCACCACGTGTCGCAAGATGCCCATATGGAACTATGCCTCACAGATCGGGGGGGGGGTCTGGTGCTGTGGCCGCTGGCCCGGATTTGGGGTCACTGCCATTCATGACTCAGGACACAGTTTCACATATGGGACCTACTGGTCCGAAGAGTAGGCCGAAAGCGGCAGTAGAGTACGTCAACGAGAAAGGAATAAAGCGGGCCTGTGTCGTGGAGGCCGTGATGGTCTGAGGTGGCTGCCAAGGTCGCGGGCCTCGGGCTTGGAGCTTGCGCTGGCACGTGGTGGGCCCTCCTTGACACACACCGGTGTCGGCAGGTGATCAGTGTGGCCTGGCTGCGCAGGGGCGGGCCTGACGGGTTCGTGGTCCAGCGTGCCGGGGTCCGGCAGGCACACAGCATCGCAGGCAACTCCGCTCACGAGGACGGCGTCGGCCTCATGGCGGGGTGGGAGGCACCGCCCTGGCAGAGACGTGGGTCTTTCCGGAAGGGGACCACGCCCAGGCCTACGTGCTTTTTATTCACACCCCTACGCTGGCGTGGCGTACGCCGGGCCATCCCACTCCGGTGACGCTTAGGGGGGGCGTAACAGGCAACATTTCCGCGAGGTCCCCCACTGGCTGGGGTGACATGGTGGCGTCCACTACACTCCATATACCAGCGGTGTATGTCGCCATGGATAGGGGTGTGTTCTGCATACTGCGGTGTGTCCAGCACATCTCCGCCACTCTTGGCATTGTGTACTTTCCCAATCATGGTTCTACTGCATCCTTCACACATGCCTGGTTGCCACCTCTCCACACATTCGGCTATTATGTGGCTGAGGTGACATGCCGTTGCTGGCGCATGTTCAGGGCTTGCCCATGTGAACATTGTAAGTTGTTCTGTCGTGTCTGGTGGGTGGGCATGTTGTTGGGCCTGTTGTATGTGATTTTGTGACGTGTGCATTGCCGGAGTTGTGAGTTGCATGGTTGTGGAGTTGAGGTGTGTGGGGTGTTCATTTGGATATTGCCAAGGGGCTGTGCATTTCCCTTGTTGCCATCCTGGGAACGCTGGTTGATGATGGACTGTCGGAGGATGAAGGTATCATGCACACTGGCTGTGTATTTGAAGGCGACATTGTTGGGGGTTCCACGGTGTTCTGTTGTTGCCTGCACATTGATGTGAGACGTGTGCTTCCTGTTGCGGTGATTGTGTGCTGTGTCACCAGGGGGCACAGGTAGTACATGTGTGCTGTGTATTGCCCCCAACACATGCGTGCATCCTGCTTGGGCGTATGGTACTTGCTTGGTCTCCAGCGGATCCTGCGCATTGTGTTGTACATATGGGGACTGGGGTACCAGGGTGATGGTGATGTCCAGGACAGGTGTGGGGGACTTGGATGTGGCTGGCTGTGAGACTCCTCTGACTCTGGCGGGTGTTCGTTGGGTGGTACCAGGGGCCAACAGGTGCAGCCAAGCCAGCAGCTTTGTGTGGGGTGGGATGTTGGTTGTCCGCTGTGTTGGTGCCGTAGGCCTGTTAGGCGATGATGGTCAGGATGGGTAGGATGTTTGTCACTTTCAGCCTGTAGTGGAAGGTGACATTGTCAGATGTTGGGTCTGTGCGGCTGGTACGCTTCCTGGGGGTCCGCTGTCTTTGTCTGCGCTGCGTCTGTGGTGGTCCGGGGGTGGGGGGGTGTTCCGGGTGTGGGTTGGTGGCGGTGGGTGTTGTGGCCCTCTTGGGTGTCCGGGCCGCATGATTAGTGGCTCCATGGCATCTGTTGCCCTTCGGATGTGGCCCTGGGCTGTGCTCCCTTTTGTTGTGCTGGCTGCCGTCCGACTTTACACCAGGTCAGAGCAGGTGTAGATTTCCTGGTGCTAACGCGCCTTATCGCCTGTTTTGTGTTTTTATCGCCGATGTGGCTGGTCGTTGGGAATGTTGAGGTGTGATGTTGTCGCGCCTTTTGGCACGGGAACGCCTACTCTGCATCTCATTAGCGATATTTGCGGGGGTCCTCTGTGGCGATGTTGTTTGCGGCTGCTATCGCGGGTAAACTGGTGCTGTGGGCTGTTAACACCGGCTTGTGAATGGGGAGGTAAATTTATCACGACTTTGGCTGCGATAAAGTGCCGTTAATTCGGCGATAGCTCCTTGTGAATATGCCCCTAACTGTGTCCTCTGGGAGGAATGACCTCACCAAAAGCCAGCTTCGGTCACTGTTATGATTTGATTAAAGGTCGTCATGAGTCAAGTACGGAGATTTCTCACCCGTGGGTCTATGCACACCCACCTCTGCCTTTCAGAGGGTCTTGTAAACCTCGCTGATAACATGGGCTGCCTGATCGAACATCTCACGTCCCTTTTACTGTAGGACCGGAATCGTATCCAAAATGCCAACATTTCCCCACGTATATACAGAGCAAAAAACAGAAGAAAAACGCTCATCCGTCACTATATTGTAAATCAGGCTGCTAAATCAGCTGTCATATTGGATTTAGAGGACATATAAAGCGCCGCATGCTACAAAATTCGCTTCCAGACACTTGCAGTGGCCAAGGAAGAGTGGGCGAGGGTGGAAGGGGGTGAGGGACAAATGGCTGAGCTGTAAATTGATCACAAAACACAGGAAAGATGAGTAAGAGGAACATTTCTCAAATAAGGTTGTTTTCACGCACTTGTGCTTGAGACCTGGGCTCCACCCTAGTCAGCAGTTTCAGTCTGGGTGTTTACAATGAGCATTTCAGATTTAATTAGCTGGAAAGGAAGCTCCTACACCCATTGAAATCCTGTCATTAGTTCTAACAGCCGATTATTTCTCTGCATGGACACGAAGGGATGATGCATTTACATCTGGTCGGTTTCCAGCTTTCATGAACTCAGCCCCTCTGACAGAACCTGCACAGGTGAGAGAGGCTCACCTGGATGGATGCAGGACTAGATCTTCTCTAAGGCAATATTAGGTCACAGCCTTACAGTGGCACCCACCACAAATGGCCAGAAGAGGATGCCAGAGTACAACAAAAGGCCTCCAACACCTGCTTCTTGCGAGGGTAAAGGGAGCACCCAAACTGCAAAATATAATTTTTCCTGCTGACCCAATGATGCTTTCACCAGCGCTGTACAGGTTTATTTCCATCAGGTGAAAATGTGTAGCTCACGTAATGAACCCTTACAGGCTGTCTGACCGAGGAGATCCCTAATGCTGCAAGGTACACAATACATTAAGTTCAAACTAGAGAAGCCATTTACATATTGAAGGCACTTAGCATGGCCACTCTGGCATAGAAACAAGATTATAGGCATAAAGTATAATGAGATATAAAAATGTACCTCTTGGTCACAGTTTTAAATTACCTTCCTGTCAATGACCCACATCAATGGTGCTTATTTTTTTGACCTCAGAAGAATGAATGGGCAAGCAACCCCGTCAGGATTTAAACATTTGACCCACAGTTTGTGGTCAATACGAACTTTTTGAAAGGAAAAGGCTGAAGGTAAGTTTATCAATGCAAGAATTCATTGGCATCACTCTTTTCTCAGTCTCCTACCTTCTCATGTCACCACCCTCCTGCCTTATCTGTTCCTACCCTTCTGAAGTCTTCTTCAGTCCTCCCCCCCCCCGCCTCTACCTCCTTTAGTAACCACCCCGCTGTCATTTCTGCACAGTGCCCACCTCCCTCCCTCCCTCACACCCAAGTTACCACCGCATGAACTTTCCACCCACCCTGTTAATCCGCCCAGCTTCAAGTAATTCACAATCTCCTTCCCTGCCCTTCCAGCACCCCACGGCCTCCCACACCCATCCCTGTTCAAGTAACTGCCCGCCACCTCCTGCCCATCTCTGCCTCATTTCCCTCCACATTGGCAGAATCCTAGGACCACGTCACGTGAGAGGCCGGCCTCAGGGATGTGTTGATTTGCAGTAGACTTAAATATCCCAGATTTCAAGCATTTCCTGGATTTTTCTACCCTGTGTGTCCAAAACCCTGGATATCTATATTACGAAAAACACAATATCAGCATTAAACTACATTAAAGTGCAGCAACAGTAGAATACTTATGAGGCTGCCAAAATGGCTCAGTGAGTTAATACTCACCACAAACTCATTGTAGAGTCTGCCCTTCCAAGACGGTAAATTGACCGAGTTAAATTGGGCTCTAAGAACAATCTTTATTTAGAGTGCTTAGAAGCGGCAGAAGCGAGGCATGTTGCCCTATAGAAAAAGTGAATATTATTACTACTACTTTTATTAATATTGTTTTTGGAAGTCTCTGGGTTCCTATTATTTAATCATCCACCTACAAGGGAATGAGGGAGCAACCAGAAGTAACTTAATACATTTCAGACGGTTCAACAATTGCATAAAATGCTAATTTATGCATAGAACAATAAGAGGAAATTCCCATAAGCACTCGGGCTGATTACCTAAAAACCTATAAACGATCAACCCAACATACAAGGTAGTAATGGTGAGATTATAACTCTAGGAGTGATCATACTGCAAAACTTTAAGAAACTCAAGGCTGCTTCTAGGGCAAATGGGGAAAACACAAGCCAGAGAAACGGCCACGAAGAGACTCCTACCCACACCTCCATGGATATATCAAAATCAGACAAGCTTCAACACACTGCCAATTATAGGCATATGATAACTTTCGGAAACGAGAACTGCAAAGGACTAAAGGAACAGGTACAAGTGCAAACAAAACGTGATTACACAATACAGTGGACATCAGCATACAGATGGTTCCATGCAGTTCCAAAGAGAGAAGCCAAAACAACAACAAACGAAGCAGAACACTGCACTCCAGGCTTGCACTACTCATCATCAGACCACCTTACCATAATAAATCCGTAGGAGGCACTGCTTTCTCAGTACAAGCTTCTAAGCTAAGGAATTAGCTACCAGTCACTATTAGAAGCACCGAATAGTATATACTCTTCCGAAGACAGTTGAAAACTTGCCTATTTCCTAGATAACTGCACCGCATGCATCTAGGCAACAGAGCCCAGAAAACAGTCACACCCTCAAGTGCGATCCTCAGCTTACAACCCACGAATTGCAAACAACACAACTACCAAACTGCTTTCATTATACAGGTAAGCAAAAAAGGGCTGATCTATGGTTCGCTGTGACATTATATAACTATGTACTTCTATAGAAAACTGTTATGGCCCACAAAAATACTAAGGGCCTGATTATGACTCTGGCGGTCTGGGAGTGGGCGGCCACGACAGCGCCCTGCTCCCAGACCGCCAAAGTCGACTGCTGTGGGATCCAGGATCCTGTTAGTGGTGGCAGTCTTGTGGCGGTCCGACCGCCAAGTTCGTAATTGGGGGGTTGGACCACCTACTCAGTGGCGGCGTGTCCGCCACCAGTGCCATGGCAGTCCCCGGACTGCCAGTCTCAGAATTAGCCCCAAAGTATTTCTGCTATATATTAAAATAAAAGATTTCAGAATAAAAATAAAATATTTAACATTTACACTCCAACATAAATCATTTGTAAAAAACAGTTTGACACTAAAGGGGTAAAATTTACTATTCCCACTCCAATCGATACCAATTTGAGGAAGGTGTTGGACACTAAAGGGTTGCCATTTACTATTCTCACTCCAATCTAAAATGAATTGGAGAAGGCATTGGACACTAAAGGGGTGACATTTACTATTCCCACTCCAAACCAACCATACTGGGGAAAGGTGTTGGACATTAAGGGGGTGGCATTTACTATTTTAAATCCAATCCAAACCAATTTGGGGAGGTGTTGGATACTAAAGAGCTAACATTTACTATTCCCACTCTAATCTCGACCTATTTGGGGAAGGCGTTGGACACAAAAGGGGTGACATTTACTATTCCCACTCCAATCCGACTATATTGGGGAAAGGTGTTGGAGACTAAATGGGTGACATTTACCACTCCCACTCACAGCTTATCCAATTTGGGAAAGGTGTTGGACACTAAAGTGGTGGCATTTCCTTTTCTCACTCCAATCCAACCATATTGGGGGAAGGTATTGGACACTAAAGGGGTGACATTTACTATTCCCACACCAAACTAAACCAATTTGGGGACGCTTGGACTCTAAAGGGGTGACATTTACTATTCCCACTCCAATCTAAACCAATTTGGTGAAGGTGTTGGACACTAAAGGGGGTGACGTAAACAATTAAAACTCCATTACAACTATATTGGGGGAAGGTTTTGGACACTAAAGGGGTGTCATTTACTATTTCCACTCCAATCCAAACATATTGGGGAAGCTGTTGGACACTAAAAGGGTGACATTTAGTAATCCCACTCCAATCTAAGGATATTTGAAAAAAGGTGTTGGATGCTAAAGTTGTGAAATTTACAATATACACTTCAATATAAAGCATTTTAAACAAGGTAATACAATTACAAATTCAAACAATTTCAAAACAAAATCAATACTTTATACTCATACACATTTTTTTTACTATAAAGTTAAATATAATTTAATTTGAAAACAAACTAACCTAAACTACAAACCTATATATGCAAATTAGAATATTAAAATAGAATAAATCATTTTATTACTATCTAATAATGGAAATATTTTTGAAATTCTTTTTCAACTTTCCAAAACTATAAACCATAAAATAACAAACGATTAATTTCAAAGTTAACAATCATAAAATAACATTTTTTTAAAATCATTTTATATTTAGGTACATTAAAAGATGTTTTTAGACTAAAATTACAAGTTTTAAAATATATTGATAAATGTCTACAATTAAAAAAATACAAAAAATATCAAATTATAACATTTTACATAACAATATTTCTAAATATTATTTGTATGAAATAAATTGTTATATTTTTTTAAGTGTAATTTTTAAATGTTTTTATATCATTAATATATATCTTTATAAAATATTTTTTATAGATATTTAAAACAATTAAAATGTATAAAGTTGCATATCTTCAGAATGATTAACATTAACATCTTTTTTATTTTAAAATATTCATTTAAAAAAATCTCCCCACCCTTATCCACTAAAAATCCAATATACAACTGCTTTAATAGTATTTAACAATTATTTATACACATTTATACAACTAAATATACAAATTTCAACAATTTCATAACTAGACATTTATCTTACTAAAAACACTAATCTAAAAAAACTAAACAAATGCAATAAAACACAATGCAATAACTTACACACTAATTAACACTTTAATATATTACATACAATATTTTCTACATCAAGATTTTTTACAATGATATTAAAAATAATACTAAAAACGATATTTTTACCTTTGATTTTCCTGTTGAGGATATTTTTGGTGTCCTAAAGTTCTTGATACCATATTTTTGTATTACAATATTTGTTTCCGATATTCTGTCCAAACACCTTGCAATAGACTGGGTTAAAAACCATAAGGGCTGATTATGAGTTTGGCTGTCCATCGGACCACCGAACTTGTAGTGGTGTGAGGGGAACCGTTGCAATTGGTGGTCCGACCGCTGCATTACGAGTGCGGCAGTCTCTCCCCCACAGGACCTCCTTAACCACCGAGGGATCATGGATCGGTGGCACGACCGTCTGGCCTAGCAATATGCTGGAGGTGCCGCTGCAGCACCGCCAAGCATATACTGAGTTTCCGCACAGCCACAGTTTTCATAGTGGTGAGCCCACCATGAAAACTGTGGGGATGAGGAAACTAAGGGGGCCCTATAGGGCCCCCTGTTGCCTCAGGGCCATGGGGTGCATGGCAGGGGGAATATGTTGTGCCCCCCTGTGTGCATGCACCCCAGTTCCTGCATGGCATGGACTGCACCAGTCCATGCCGTGCAGGAACAGGCTTTGGTGCTTCCACGGCGCTGAACTGCTAATGCTCACATATGAGCCTTGTAACCTAAGGAAGGCTTGGGTCGTAAGCTAACTGGATTAGACCATTAATAATTATATACTTGAGAGTATCCAGTAGCTACTATTTAAAGTTTAATCAAGAAAAGAGCCAATGGAATAAATTCATAGGCTCTTGTGATTTATTTCACTATTTTTCTGGGTTATTCCGTAAATGCAACAACATTCAATTCATGTCAAACATTAAGGACAACACAAACTGATGACATTTTTCAACATAGGAAATACAAAAACAATTAACAAATATGAAACAGTATTTGCAAATGTGTATAATACATTAATAAGTTGTGTATAATCAAAAGGACAATTACAGAAACACAAGGGGGTAAATAAAGCACCAGTCCATAAATCAAAAACAGCATCAAGGCGGAGTAGGAAGTCACAGCTTACTACCACTATTCATACTCCTGCCTGTATTCACAGCTCTGGGTATCCCATAAATTTGGTTGATAGTGGCCTATGGAGGGAATGAATTAAGCCTTCTCCTAAACCAATAGGGTTTGCTTTTCCCAGACGCTGTTGTCAACGCGTTTCCAACCCCATCAGCAGTCAGGGGTTTTCGTCAGGACTTGGACGTGGTGTGTTCTATTAAGGAGTCAAAGAGACAAGGTGTGTGTTACTTACACCTATTACCTACACGGAGGTATATTGTTTCGCCATTGTCAAGCCAAGCACGTAATTACCTTATGTTGTGGAGATGTTCCTACTAATTCGAAAATTTCTGGCACTGGAGGTAGCGGTGGGGCCTGTGGGGGAATAATGCTGTATATAAGTATTATGTTTGCGAAGGAGGCAAAGTGTCCCTATTATGTTAGTAGTAAGAAACAACTTGCCTGCATAAATGGCTATTTTCAGTTGTGCAGGTTGGTGCATCAATTCAGTTGAAACTCCTGTTGGGGAAAATGTAAATACTTAGAGTCCCTTACAATCAACCCTGAACCGGCGCGCAGTAATTAAAGTAAAAACCACGAAAAGTTCAGTGGTCTTTGGTGAAAGTGAATATGGAAACACTCTGTGTTGCTATTAACATTTTAATTGCAACCAGCATGTTTGTGTCTCTAAGCTTGGGGGTTAGAACTCGGGGCATTTTCCCTGATGGTTTGGCTGAGCAGCATAGCACAAAACGATTTATAACTTGTGTTCCAGCGTGAAAACATTTGCATTTAGTTCCCTCGAGGGACAAGTTAATGAAAATACAAACGCGCATTTCTACAAAATTGTGAAGTTGAATTATTCACGGAGTGTTTATGTTAACAGGAACCGGGTGGCACATGAATGATTTATGGCTAGCGCTCCAGCGCGAACAACTTTTGTATTTAATTCCCTTTGGGGACAAAGTAGATAGGAATACTAACACGCATTTCCACAGAGAGGTAATGTTGAATTGTTTATTCACTATTTTCACGGGCGTCTTGGTGTGTTTGTGATTAACAGGAACAAAGCCTGTCTCTGCTGCTGCTGCTGCAGTGCTGCTACTATTTGGGCAAAAGTTAAAACCTGGAACGGATTTAAAAAACATTTGTAGGGAAATGAATTGTGGGAAGTGTAGTCATTAGTCAAGAAAGGTTAGTGATTGGGATGTGTGTAAGGAACATGAAAGATGTGGTTACAGCCTGGCTAATTCAGACATCTCGTTAAGCCCTGTGTGCACAGTGTCAAATTTTAGAATTAGGTACGCCTCTTTTTGTAGTAGCAACCTTTCAGTGTCTCCACCTCTAGGGTTAGGTGAAATCGAGCAGAGTATGGTCCATTTGAAGTCTCTGTCAGTGTGAGCCTTCTCAACAAAGTGGCTAACCATGGGCGCAGTCAATGTTTTATTTTTGATCCGTGATCGGTGTTGTATAATTCTTTGTTTGGCCTCTTGAGTCGTTTTTTAGGTCTCGCCTGGCGTTGCAGTGCAAAGCGCTGCTCGCTGGGTGAGAGATTTTGTAGGAGAGTAGATTTGAGAAGGGGACTTGAAGCCCCGCCCCTCATTTTCATTGGCTGGCGTCACCGTTTATGCTAAACGGTGGCCTGCCACTGGAAATGAGTGTTTTTTGTTGACGCCCTTTCGCCTCTGATCCGGACTGGGTCGCCTGCTTTGCTGCTGTCGCAAAGCACTTTCTTATCTTTATGGGGCCATGTGTTTCTAACTAGAAACACATGGCCCCATAAAGACAAGAGATCGATGCTTGTTTGACACGGCTTTAAGAGGTTCCTTGACCGCTGACACATCCTGGTACAGTCTGTTTTACGGGGTGTGGGGCTGGGTGACATTGGTATTTTGACATTGCTCGAAGCTCCCTCACGTGCTCTTATACACATCCTGTCCTTATAGAGGCGGCAGCAAATTTCTGCCATAGGTTGCTTGTTTCAAAACCTGCAACATACACGCCATTAAATACTGGATGTACGAAATCTTGTACTTTTGTTTGGGGGGACGGGGGGTGCTGTGCGTGCGGATTCATCTCGGAAATCGCCTGTATGTTGGTCCTTGTGTTTTCTGCTCCCCTCTCCCCCTTTCTGCAGCTGGTAGAACAAGGCAAGCATGCTTATCCCATGTTTCTCTCGTCGCATCAAAGAGCTCGCCTGCACACCGAAAGGTTTTTGTTTGTGTGTGGGGTGTTGAGGCAATTCTCCATGTTTTTGAAGCCACGTTTTCGTAATGAGGAGGTTGTCTCCATCCTCTTGTGTTGATTGTTTTTGGGATGATCACACGAGAAGAGGTGGGACATTAATAACTATATACGTTGTACGATCGTCCTTTTGAAATGGGAACCTATTCAGGCCAGTGGTTCCTGGGCTTTAGCCGACCCTGGAAACGCACAAAGTCGTCAAAGATTATGCTTGCATCTCTTAAAACACGAGCCCTGAATTCAATATCTCAAAGCTTGTTCAGTCTGGTCTGAGTATTTCCTGTCACCTCTGGATACTGCACGGCTTTTCCGCAGACTCCTCGTCAATAGTATTCACCTCTTCTTGTTATATGGTATTCGCTTCTCTGCGCAGCGTCTGTTTGGGCATCCCTCTCGCCCATTATCACGGTTCTGCACTTAGCGTGCTGCTGGAGACTCTCTCATCTGTCGCATCCTCTTTGGCCATTCTTCATTTAACCACACCATGGACGCAGCCAGCTGTTGGAGAGTCTTTCCCTTTGCCACGCCCCTTCCATTCTTTACTATGTCTGTTCCTTCTATACACTGACCTGCTTGTTTAAGAAGCTTTCACCTACCCATACCCCACCGCAGCCTTCTAGTTCACCATCTTGCCTCCATCCATTCTTTGGCCACAGCTACTGTCTTGTTTCTACCACAGACTGCCCTAAACACTGGCTTGGGGTGTCCTCAGAGCTATGTATACACGACAAATTTGTAGAACTTAGTTTTATACCAGTGTCAGTTCCATAACACAAGTGGTGGCGGGGAAGAGGGAATGGCAAGCTGGCTTATATTTTTACACGTTCTAAAAATTCAGAGTAACGGAAAATGTGTAGCATTCACTCAGGTTTGCTCTTTTATTGTATGTAAACAACCGTGAATTTCGCACAGATGTGATTTTTTTATTTTAATTTTTTTAATTTTTTTACGCATCGAGTCCTGAACAAATTTTACACACAGAGCACGTGTCCTTTCACTACTGTTTCCCCCCTTAGCGTGCTTCTGATTTCAAGAGGCGGTTTTCATTCTAGCAGTTGCATCATGTCATGTGATGCTGTGTGCAACGTAATGTGCAGTTTTCGCAGCTAAAAATAAGATGAGGTCGGGGGGCGTGGCTGGCCGAGCTGCGAAATGGCCGCTGAATAGGCGAGCTCCGACGGCCGAGACGAGATCCTGTATAAATCCGGACAATTGGTGAGCACTTACTGTGCTAAACATACATAATAACCTGGCGCAAGGTGTGCGGCGCCTATCGATCCTACGTGCAGTGCTGGCCGTGCCCGTACGGTGAGGCGGCGAGTCCCGAACTGCGGCGGCCCGGAGTGACCCGCTGGTGGAGTGTGTGCGAGGCCGGCTGCGGTGAAAATCAAGCCCGCGGCGCCGTGGCTGCGGCGGGCCGCGATTGCTCCCACGTAGCCTGAGACACGGCAGGTTGTTCCAAAGAGAGGAGGACTGCCCACATAGTGCTGCCGGGAGCGGGAGTGTGAGCGGTGATCCCGTGTGGCCAGCGATCCACAGTAGTATATACCCCCAGGCCGGAAATTGAGCCCGCGGCGCCGCGGCTTCAGCGGGCCGCGATTGTCTACACATAAGCCTGTGACACGGAGAGCTGTTTCAGGGAGAGGTGGACTGTCCATATAGTGCTGCCAGGTGACGGATGATCCCTGCGGTGTAGAGAGGCGACGCCGGGGTGTAGCCCGACACGACTGGCCGGACACCGAGGAGCGGGAGTTTGAGCGGTGATCCCGTGTGGCCAGGGATATACAGTAGTACATACCCTAGGACGTCGCAAACGCAGCAGGAGGCGAGAAAATACTTGGGGATACACCGCTACGGCAGGAGTACTGTCCTGGTGGGGGATAAGGAGAGCATTGCCTGGGAGTGTGCACTGCGGCCTGGTGGATGGCCTGTGCTTCACTCCGAGCCCCGCGCCGGACCGGACAAAGAAACATCGACGGAGGCCTTGGTAGCGGTATTTAGACATTGCAGGCGGCCAAGCTATCGGAGCTAACGTCTGCGGGATTGGTCCCACTGTCCCCGTTTGCTGCACCTAGAGGAGGGGTGCTGACTGTGCTGTGCGGCTCCCCCGCTGTCCGCCTGCTGAAGCTGGGGCGTTAAGTACATTGATACCAGGGGTGGTGCAACATCCTGATGAGGTGAGACCTGCTGGTTGGCCACTTGGTTGCATTGGCGGATCCCATTGACTGTGCATTTACGGATTGGGCTAAAGCCCGGGGGTGACCTGCTGGGTAGGCAGGGAATCGGGAGGTGCACGGGCCTTATTACTTCCTGCTGGACCCGCACCAGACTGGTTGATAATACGAGTCGGTCCCACACCTCTGGTTGAGACATGGGCAAACAGGACGCAAAGCAGCCGAAGCTGTCCTTCGATCAAAGGAGGAACACACGGCAAACGGAGCATGACTCGGAGGCGGAGGCAGAGCGCCAACCGGACAACCAGACAGAAGATCAAGGGGAGGATTTGTGCACCTTAATGCTCAAAATGAGGTCTAGCCTCCGAAACATTGACACCAAACTCGACACGTTGACCTCCCAGCTGGATGAAGTTAAAACGCAGGTGGGGACGCACAAAACCAGGCTGGATGTGCTGGAAAACCGGGCCTCGGACTTTCACGACTTTCAAGTGGAGACGAAAGAACAACTCCTCCAGATGGATAAAGTGCTTGAATCATCAGAGCCAAAAATGAAGATTTGGAGGCCCGGTCCCGCCGTGGCAACCTCCGAATTACTGGAATACCAGAGACAATGGCCATTAACAAGATGGAGACATACGTGGCGGATATGCTCCATGAACTATTTGACCCCCATCTTTCTTCGGTCTTTGCCATGGAGAGGGCGCACCGCGCTCTGGGCCCCAGGCCGCTGGTGGGCGCTGCCCCCAGACCCATATTGGCTAAGATCCTGAATTACCAAGATCGAGATGCTATACTGCGCCTGGCCCGTGGTAAGGGGACGATTACATATGGAGGCAACAACATTTCATTTTATCCAGACTTTACCCTGGCTGTGCAGGCGGCGCGACGGGAGTTCCTACAGGCTAAACGTCTCCTTCTGCAGGCCCACATTCCGTATGCCCTTCTCTACCCTGCCAAGCTTAAGGTCACCTATGATGGTACTGCCCACTTCTTCACAGACGCCAAATCTGCCCTCAAGTTCGCCAAGCATGTCGGAGGGAAGACATCCAAACAACCTCCCAAAGAGTCTGCTACTGAGCAAGGCGGTCTAAGTGACAACGACTGAACGTAATCACAGTCCTGATGTTCTCTTGGGTTATGTCATGGCGACCTCTAAAGTCATGGTCTGGTTTATACTTATTGACGCTGGGATGTTTGGGATTACATATGTGAATGTTGTAACTGGGCGCTAGCATGTGGCGTGAGTATGTAGGCCTATGGGGCCTGAGAACAGCGCGGCTGCAGGTGGAACTTACAGAGGTTCACGGGGCTACCTGACACTCGGTGAGTTTGCACCCTATACGGTGGCTGCACACCCCATATGCTTTCTTCAGAGGGCTGGGTGTTTGATTTCTCCAGTTGCGAGTTGTTAGGTGAGTCTCACCGATATTTGTTTCTCGGCCACCCTGAGTAATCGGGGGAGTATGCCGGTGGTACTGTGCCCCCTTGGGTGAGCTCCCACCAGTTATTGAAAGTTTTTGGTATGTTTGGGATGGGTATTCTGCAACCTTTTAAGGGGGTTGGAGTGGGTGGGGGGTGGGGGGTTGGTATCGTTTTGTCGTTTGCCAGAGACATGCTTTTTAATCTTTGTAGGAAGGTGGAATCTGACTATATGGTTGCCCCCACTTTTTTTATGGTGTTTTGCTGGTTTATGACTTAGTTGGACTGGGATCCTGCTATTCAGGGCCCCAGTCTATCTGCTTTCTCTGTAAAAAGGTTTCCATGTGCCTTAGGCACATCTCTGATTGGAATCTGGAGTGCCCTTATAAGTCCCTAGTATATGGTATACTATGTACCAAGGGCATAGGTACCTCAGAGGCCTGCCAGGGGCTGCAGCATGTATTATGCCACCCCTGGAAGGCCATCCAAACTGACACCACAGGTCTGCTACTGCAGCCTGGGTAAGGTGGTGCATGCACCCCTTACTGTGATATAGGTTACCTATATCACTAAATACATACACACATATAAACCTATAAGTCACTCCTAAGGCAGGCCTTATCAATCCTAAAGGCAGAGTGCATGGTTCCTATGTGAGAGGGTGCCCCTGCATGAGCAGGGCCCCTCTGCAGCGTTCGGAGACCATCTCTGATGCTGTTTGTAGTGCAGCCTGACCATATACTCTTAAGCGCATTATATCCTCGCGGTAAAATGCTAACTTTGGAATGGCTGCACCTAAACATGTCGTGTTTGGTGTCAAACATCTTGGAATACTACCCCCCGCCAATCCTGGCGGCGGGGGTAGCATTCCACCCTTCTAGAGGAAAGACATGTTAACTCTGGCTTACCCGGTAACTTCTTTCTGAAGCCCTGGCATCACAAAAGGGATGCTGCTGCCACAGACACAAGTCTGGCCTCCTGCTGCTGGACGAAACTCCGGCATGGGAGGCCTGGACAATAGGTTTCCTGTTGCAGGGAGGTGTGACCACCTCCCCAGACAGGATAATGTGTATTGGGGCTGGGTGGGTGCACTCTTAGAGTTCTTTGAAGTCCTGCACTGGGGGAGCGAAAGGCTCCTCTGTGCATATGCCAGTTCAAACCAGCTCAGGGGCTACCTGCCCCTGCTCTGGCGCGAAACTGGACAAAGGGAAGTGGGTGTAGCCACCACCTCCCTTGACCCTCCCATAGGTGGGGTCATAGAGTTAGTCCCTCCCTGTTTTACTGGTTAAAATGGGGAACCCTTGCCACAGCAAGATTATACCTGGACGAAACTCTGAAACTGAATCCTGGACCTTCGACGCTCTACGACAAGATTAGAGGACTGAAGAATCTCCCTTGGGGTCAAGGAGTGACTCCCCTGCTTGGCAGGCACCAAAGAAGCATCTGTCCGGTTCGCATTTCTGAAGCTCCCGTCGGACGCCGAAGTCATCGCATCACCAGAGGTGGATTCTCAGACTTCCCGAGGCTACCCTGAGTCCCCAGCAAAGCTGAGGCCTGTGGCTATCGTGGGTGACTTGAGACCGTGACCCCTGGACACCGAGCACATTTGCAAGTGCATCATCTTCTGGGTCTCCCAAGAAGTCGTGCTTTGGGCTCCGAGTAGCCCTAGCCTCCAGCACCACCTGCACCGAAGATCACTGGCCCCCACCCTACGAGTGTCCTGTAAGCCAGCTCCACGTGCGGCGTCACGAGGCTCCTTCGCAATCGCTAGCCCGTTGGCTAGTAGCCCTTAACGAAGGCCAATCTTTTTCCTACTTGGCATCCTGGTTGCTCCAGGTCTGCCCTCACTTACCCTAGTTGGGTGAGTTCCACAGACCTTGCTGGTCTGCACCATCGACGATCTACATCTTACTCGAGACTTGCCGTTGCCAAGGCTTGTTGGGTCCAATGCGGTCGCCGACACCTCAGCACTCGACAGACATTGAGTACCAGCCCGAATCCTGCACCTGGTTGCCGACAACGCCTCCCGGACCTCGTGGCTGAAGAGTCAAGACGACCGTCAACGCACCTGAAGCACTCGACATCGGTGGGCATCTGTCCATCGCCTTCCTGGTCACTGGCTAGTGACCCAGACTCTGTCCCCTCTGCTTTCAGGTTCACCAGAACTCCGATCCACTCTTGGATGCACCCGGACACTTTTCTCTTGGCCGCCAGCAGCACTTTGCAGCAGATCGCCATTCGAATCGACGACGAAACCCGACCCCGAAAGGCACCTATGCACCCGGCTTCCCTGGGTGAGGTAACACGAGTACTCCGGTGCTCCCGTGGGTAGAGACTCTTCAAAGTCCTAGATCTCAAAGGGTTTTGTCCTAGTCCTCTTTTAAGTGTCCCTTTCCTCTATTTTCCCGATCCCGACTTTCTCCATAGAAGTTAACGGCGTATCGCGGTTGTGTATTTACACTGCACGCGTCTCCCGTGGGTCCCCTGTGTCACTACCTTGGGTGGTTCCTTGTGGTCCAAGCACTTCTAGAGGCTCTAGGCCTAGTGTCTAGTTCAGTCGTGGTTCGCATACCACTTTATTGGTATATGGTTTGGTACGCCCCTAGGGCCCAAACGTGTATTTGTGCTATTACTGTGATTTAAGATCTTATAACTTATGTACTTCGAACTCTAGCCTCATAAAGAGACTAGAGGGGTGTGTTTAGTAATAAATACATATATTTTGAATATATACCTGGTGTGGTGCTCTTTCATTTGATCACTCAAGAGATTATAGACTGGTAAAACAAGCTGCTTTACATTCCTTCAAGACTTAGCCTGAAGGCTGCTCTCCATAGCTACCACTAGGATAGCTTTCAATAAGGTTGTCTTTAACCTATCTCCAATAAGGGGTTGTTTGGACTGGTGCAAGTTGCCCACTATAATTAGTGGACAGCAAATGCCAGGCCAACTTCTCACATTGGTGTGCAGCGTGTGGGATTCCAGCTTGCTATTGTTTTACCAGATAATCTCAATTGAATTGATCAACTGAAAACCACTAAAGGTACCTAAGGTACATATAATTTAAGCTTAGAATAACAGTAAGTTCTACTGAACTTAGAGTTGTGTGTTAAGGGATAGCACAACCCTTTCTACAACTCAAGAGAGTTTAGTAGGCCACACTAGAGTAGGTAGTGCATACACCACACCACACTAGTAATGTCTTTAAGGGCAGGATCCAAAGAATCCTTGCAGGAAGCCATTGAGCTTCCACCCTCCAAGTATGATACACTCCCATTCTTGGAATTGAGAGCTTTATGCAACTTGAGAAAAATAAGGACAGGCCAAAGCCCCACCACCCAACACCTCAAGGAGTTGTTGGTGGCTTATGACCTTAGTAAGCCTGTAGGGACTGAAGGGGTAGGAGCTGAGGGTGGGGCAGGAGAAGCGGAGGACGCCAGGGGTACCAATACCCCCAGCCCCCTCTGAAACTGGCCAGGAGGGTGACAATGACCCTGACCTGGATAACCCAATCCCTCCTGTGGATGATGATGAGGAGGATCAAGATGATGCCCTCTTTGTCCCCCAGGAAGGATTAAGAGTGTGCCCAGGAAGTCTAGATCTCCTTCTCAGGAGTCTAACCACTCTGGCACCTCTATAGGGAGCTCTGTCTCATCTCACAGGAGGGAATCCTCTCATGAGAGGAGAGCCAGACTGGTCCAGTATGAGGAAACTCAGCTGGAGATCAGAAAAAAGCAATTGGCTTTAGATAGGGAATCCCTAGATCTCCTTAGAGAGAGAAGAAAGTTGGGACTAGAGTCCCATGGTGGCAACAATATCCCTAGAGATAGGGAAAGGTCTTATGACCATAGAAACCTAAACAAGATTGTCCCTCCCTACCAGAGTGGGGATGACATCCACAAATGGATAACTGCACTGGAGAGGGCCTGTAAAGTTCAGAAGGTCCCCCAGAGGCAGTGGGCAGCAATCTTGTGGCTCTCCTTTGCAGACAAAGGTAGAGACAAGCTCCTCACTGTAAGAGAAGAGGATGCTGACAATTACACAGTCTTGAAGAGTGCTCTGATAGATGGGTTTGGCCTAACCACTGAACAGTATAGGTTGAAGTTCAGAGACACCCAAAAGCTCAGACTCAAGACTGGGTTGATTTTGTAGATTGTGCTACAAAGGCTCTGGAAGGTTGGATACATGGCAACAAAGTGCAGGACTTTTTAGGATTGTACAATTTGATTATGAGGGAGCAGATCCTTAATAATTGTCAAAACCAGCTTTTGCACCAGTATCTGGTGGACTCTGATCTGACCTCTCCCCAAGAATTGGGAAAGAAGGCAGACAAATGGGTCAGAACCAGAGTAAAAACTAGAAATCAGGGTGGTGACCAGAAGAACGATTCTACTAAGTCCCAAGAGAAAGGTGGGGATAAATCTAAGGATAAGTCCCCTACAGGGCCCCAAAATTCCTCTTCTGGGGGTGGGTCCCAAACTCCTTCCTCTCCTGAAAAGAAACCCTATTGCCATGTCTGTAAAAAGCCTGGGCACTGGAAAACTGATCCCAGTTGCCCCAGGATTGGCAATAAAGAAAATGTTCCTCCCACAACTACTACCACCCCTCCTGGTACTACCAGTAGTAATCCTCCAGTTGGGAGTAGTGCACCCAAAAAGTTAGGTGCTTTTGCAAGAGGAACAGAGGTGGGCCCTAGTTTAGACAGGGACCCCTCAACAGACTCCTCTGACTCTGATGGTGGTATAGGATTTGCCACCTTTACCATGGGTCCCATAGCATTGGGCAGGTACAGACTGGAGCCAATGATTAATGGTCAGAAAGCTGTGGCATTTAGGGACACAGGGGCTAGTGTCACCATGGTGGCAGGGAAACTAGTCCCCCTCACCAGTTTTTACCTGAGTTTAAGTACCAGGTGACCAACATTGATGGTGTCAGAACAGATCACCCCATGGCCATAGTCAATCTCAGCTGGGAGGGGTCACAGGCCCAAAGAGAGTGGCAGTGTCCCCCACCTTACCTGTAGATTGCCTGATGGGCAATGATTTGGAAATTTCAGCCTGGGCTGAAGTTGAACACCAAACCCATCTTAGGATGTTGGGCGTCCCTGTAAAGGTTAGTGGGGCTGTGATGGCCACAGCCCCAGCCCAAGAATTTGGAGAGATGGAGCCTGAAAGAATGGCCCACTCTCCCCCAAAGAGAGCACAAGGGTTGAAGAAAAGTCTTCTTACCCCCAGACAATAGGTAAGGGTCAGCCTCCTCAGGGAACTGACCCTACCCCTAGTGAAGGAACTGCCACAGAGGTAGTCAGGCCTGGCCTGGCCACACCCCTGATGGCAGAGGACCCTTCCAAGGTGGTACCCAGTCTGGAGCAGGTAACCTGCCCCTCTCTACCCTGCCTCAGTCAGCCCAGGGCTGCAGAGGTCAGGGAGGTCAGTGGACCCCCAGGGCCCCCTGTCCAGAGGAAGCCCCCATCAGCAGATTAGGGGCACCCAGTCTAGTAGCCCTAGCCAGGTGAAAATTCCTCTACACACTGAGGGATCCCCCATACCTTTATGTAGGGACCTCCCCCAGAAGGACTCTGGTAGGCAAGGGCAAACCTGGGACCAGAAGGTTCCAAACCTGCCATGTCCCTCCAGTGTTCCATCCAAAGGAACCCAACCCCCAGCTGTAGGCAGCCAAAGGTTGACCCTTAGAGCAAAGTGCAACTCAGTCATGGAAAGACAGGCATACATGGTGACCAGTGATCTGAGGAAGCTGAGGCCAACATTCCTAGGGCCTCACTTCCCTACTCAGACACCTCACCAGCCTTGTACTTTACCTAAGCACACCAGAGGTAGTGATTCCCCATGGTGGAGACCCTCTCATACCCTTAGGGTGAGGGATTGCTTAGTGGACCATAACATAGGGGGCAACCATGCTAGTGCAGGTGCTTCCTTATATGGCCACTTAGTCAATATAGGCTCAACTGGCCAAGGTTAGCCTTATCTCCTTTCATTTGGGGGGGTTATGTAGGAAGGTGGAATCTGACTATATGGTTGCCCCCACTTTTTTTATGGTGTTTTGCTGGTTTATGACTTAGTTGGACTGGGATCCTGCTATTCAGGGCCCCAGTCTATCTGCTTTCTCTGTAAAAGGTTTCCATGTGCCTTAGGCACATCTCTGATTGGAATCTGGAGTGCCCTTATAAGTCCCTAGTATATGGTATACTATGTACCAAGGGCATAGGTACCTCAGAGGCCTGCCAGGGGCTGCAGCATGTATTATGCCACCCCTGGAAGGCCATCCAAACTGACACCACAGGTCTGCTACTGCAGCCTGGGTAAGGTGGTGCATGCACCCCTTACTGTGATATAGGTTACCTATATCACTAAATACATACACACATATAAACCTATAAGTCACTCCTAAGGCAGGCCTTATCAATCCTAAAGGCAGAGTGCATGGTTCCTATGTGAGAGGGTGCCCCTGCATGAGCAGGGCCCCTCTGCAGCGTTCGGAGACCATCTCTGATGCTGTTTGTAGTGCAGCCTGACCATATACTCTTAAGCGCATTATATCCTCGCGGTAAAATGCTAACTTTGGAATGGCTGCACCTAAACATGTCGTGTTTGGTGTCAAACATCTTGGAATACTACCCCCCGCCAATCCTGGCGGCGGGAGTAGCATTCCACCCTTCTAGAGGAAAGACATGTTAACTCTGGCTTACCCGGTAACTTCTTTCTGAAGCCCTGGCATCACAAAAGGGATGCTGCTGCCACAGACACAAGTCTGGCCTCCTGCTGCTGGACGAAACTCCGGCAGGGAGGCCTGGACAATAGGTTTCCTGTTGCAGGGAGGTGTGACCACCTCCCCAGACAGGATAATGTGTATTGGGGCTGGGTGGGTGCACTCTTAGAGTGCTTTGAAGTCCTGCACTGGGGGAGCGAAAGGCTCCTCTGTGCATATGTCAGTTCAAACCAGCTCAGGGGCTACCTGCCCCTGCTCTGGCGCGAAACTGGACAAAGGGAAGTGGGTGTAGCCACCCCCTCCCTTGACCCTCCCATAGGTGGGGTCATAGAGTTAGTCCCTCCCTGTTTTACTGGTTAAAATGGGGAACCCTTGCCACAGCAAGATTATACCTGGACGAAACTCTGAAACTGAATCCTGGACCTTCGACGCTCTACGACAAGATTAGAGGACTGAAGAATCTCCTTGGGGTCAAGGAGTGACTCCCCTGCTTGGCAGGCACCAAAGAAGCATCTGTCCGGTTCGCATTTCTGAAGCTCCCGTCGGACGCCGAAGTCATCGCATCACCAGAGGTGGATTCTCAGACTTCCCCGAGGCTACCCTGAGTCCCCAGCAAAGCTGAGGCCCGTGGCTATCGTGGGTGACTTGAGACCGTGACCCCTGGACACCGAGCACATTTGCAAGTGCATCATCTTCTGGGTCTCCCAAGAAGTCGTGCTTTGGGCTCCGAGTAGCCCTAGCCTCCAGCACCACCTGCACCAAAGATCTCTGGCCCCCACTCCACGTGTGTCCTGTAAGCCAGCTCCACGTGCGGCGTCACGAGGCTCCTTTGCGGTCGCTAGCCCGTTGGCTAGTAGCCCTTAACGAAGGCCAATCTTTTTCCTACTTGGCATCCTGGTTTCTCCAGGCCTGCCCTCACTTACCCTAGTTGGGTGAGTTCCACAGACCTTGCTGGTCTGCACCATCGACGATCTACATCTTACTCGAGACTTGCCGTTGCCAAGGCTTGTTGGGTCCAATCCGGTCGCCGACACCTCAGCACTCGACAGACATCGAGTACCAGCCCGAATCCTGCTCCTGGTTGCTGACAACACCTCCCGGACCTCGTGGCTGAAGAGTCAAGACAACCGTCAACGCACCTGAAGCACTCGACATCGGTGGGCATCTGTCCATCGCCTTCCTGGTCACTGGCTAGTGACCCAGACTCTGTCCCCTCTGCTTTCAGGTTCACCAGAACTCCGATCCACTCTTGGATCCACCCGGACACTTTTCTCTTGGCCGCCAGCAGCACTTTGCAGCAGATCGCCATTCGAATCGACGACGAAACCCGACCCCGAAAGGCACCTATGCACCCGGCTTCCCTGGGTGAGGTAACACGAGTACTCCGGTGCTCCCGTGGGTAGAGACTCTTCAAAGTCCTAGATCTCAAAGGGTTTTGTCCTAGTCCTCTTTTAAGTGTCCCTTTCCTCTATTTTCCCGATCCCGACTTTCTCCATAGAAGTTAACGGCGTATCGCGGTTGTGTATTTACACTGCACGCGTCTCCCGTGGGTCCCCTGTGTCACTACCTTGGGTGGTTCCTTGTGGTCCAAGCACTTCTAGAGGCTCTAGGCCTAGTGTCTAGTTCAGTCGTGGTTCGCATACCACTTTATTGGTATATGGTTTGGTACGCCCCTAGGGCCCAAACGTGTATTTGTGCTATTACTATGATTTAAGATCTTATAACTTATGTACTTCGAACTCTAGCCTCATAAAGAGACTAGAGGGGTGTGTTTAGTAATAAATACATATATTTTGAATATATACCTGGTGTGGTGCTCTTTCATTTGATCACTCAAGAGATTATAGACTGGTAAAACAAGCTGCTTTACATTCCTTCAAGACTTAGCCTGAAGGCTGCTCTCCATAGCTACCACTAGGATAGCTTTCAATAAGGTTGTCTTTAACCTATCTCCAATAAGGGGTTGTTTGGACTGGTGCAAGGTGCCCACTATAATTAGTGGACAGCATATGCCAGGCCAACTTCTCACAATCTTCATGATGATTGCCATGTGAAATTGTATTTGCTCATGTGTTGCGTTCCTCCTGCCTTGTCGCATTGTGATGGTCTGCACTCCATATGACTGTTTTAAACGTTCTAACCTGGAATATTCGCGGGTTAAATGATGGTAGAAAGGCCAGGTTAGTGCACTCCTACTTGGTTAAGCACCATATTGATATTTGCATGTTGCAGGAGACACATCTTCATGTTCCCTCTTCACCTAGATTGAAACACAACAGGTGGGGATCAGTCTATTCCTCCGTTTACTCGAATTATTCCAGGGGCGTGGCTGTGCTGATAAGGAGGGGGCTAGACTGGAAGGCTGACGAAACGCACCTAAACCCAGCAGGCAGGTATGTTATAGTCCAGGGTACCCTAAGGGGTATTCCACTGGTGTTGGTCGCAGTGTATGGCCCCAGCACGGACTCCCCTGAGTTTTTTCAAAGTGTGTGGGCTAGGGTGAAAGCGACAAATTGTGACACCATTATTTGGGGAGGCGATTTCAATGCCATTCTTGATGATGAACTCGACAGGAAAGGGGTTTCAAGAGCTCTACACCCACTAGCTGGCGGGGCACTACAGGCTATATTAGCTGACGGCGATTTAGTAGATATTTGGAGACACCTCCACACAACAGTTAAGGAAGGCACATGCATTTCAGAATATCATAAAGCGTGGTCACGCTTAGATTATTGGGTAGTTTCTCGAGATGTGGTTACATGGACGAGGGAAGTCCTGCATTTACCTCGATCTTTATCAGATCATGCACCTTGCCTCCTGCGCTTGGCGCTGCCGCACTCCATTCCACGGATGTACACCTGGAGGCTGCCGCAGGAAGCACTCTTAGATGAAGCCTTTAAGGAAGAAATTATGGGAGACATAAATGATTATTTTTCCCTTAATGCAGGATCAGTGGACACTGCGGCTACGTTGTGGGAAGCCTTTAAAACCGTGGTGAGGGGGAACTGTATAGCCCAACAGGCGGGGGTGTTGAAGGCCATCTGGGGATCTCTGGATTCGCTTGAGAAACAGATTAGGGAATTGGAAACTCAATTTTACTCCTCCGGTGAACCTACCGTCTTGGCGTCGATGAAAGAAAAGTTGCTTGAATTTGAGGAAGAGGCGTGCAGGGAAGTGAGATTCTTAGGGAAACATGCCCAGGCTAGAAGGTATGGGGAGGGGGACAGGCCCGGGAAAACGTTGGCGGCAATGCTCCGAGCCCCACGGTCTACTGCCTTTGTTACTGAACTGAAAACTGCCGACCGGTCAGTAATTAGAGACAGAGAGCTATCCTCGATGAGTTCTCAGGCTTCTACAATAGGCTATATGCAACTGCACAATATTCTGCTCCCGACGACCTGGTGCCGTTTCTTGACTCCCTGGAGTTGCTTTGGCTGAGTAAAGGACACAGGGACTACCTTGATTCTCCCTTTACAGTGGAAGATATAGCAAAGGTCATTAAGGGCTTACCGCTGAACAAAGCTCCTGGGTCAGACGGTTTAACCACCGCCTTTTATAAAACATATGTTGAGGAACTCGCGCCCCGATTGTATGAGGTATTTGTGGAATCCCTTGAGTCTGGTATTCTTCCGCCTTCCATGCGTGAGGCGATAATAATTACCCTTTTAAAACCTGGGAAACCAGAGGATGAGTTGGACTCCTATAGGCCGCTCTCCTTGATCAATGTGGATGTTAAGATCTTGGTGAAACTGATTGCCAACAGGTTGCATCCTCTACTTCCACTGGTCGCTCGTCCGGACCAATCCGGGTTTATCCCTGGGAGGTCAACATCACAAAATCTCAGAACTTTATTTTCAGTATTACACTATTTGCACTCTGAGGTGCAAGCAGCCGCTGTCTTCTTAGACGCCACTAAGGCGTTTGATACCCTGGAGTGGCAGTATCTGTTTGCAATTCTAGGTCATATGGGCTTTAGTCCACTATTTATAAATTTAGTGCGATTGCTCTACACGCAGCCGATGGTATGCGTGCGGGTGAATGGTCTTCTCTCAGAGCCCTTTACCATTTCGCGAGGAACAAGACAGGGATGCCCATTGTCCCCACTGCTCTTCGCGATTGCGATGGAGCCCCTTGCAGCACGTATTAGGCAACACCATACCGCTAAAGGAATTGGATTCAATGCCCGCAGTCTTCTCATTTCATTATATGCAGACGATGTCACCCTATATGTCTCTGATCCAGCGTCAAACTTAGATCCGATACTGAGGGAATTTATAAAATTTGGTGGCCTTTCGGGTATCTCGATCAACTGGGCCAAATCTGTTATTTTCCCTTTGACGAATACTACTATACAGGCGCCTTCTGAGTTCCCTCTTCAATGGACGATGGAACCAGTCAAATATCTTGGCATATGGATTAGTAGGGATATGCAAGTGTTGTGGAATATGAATTATGGGCGTGCTGTGGCCTGGCTGGAAGGGAAAATTACCGCATGGGCTGGACTCCCGCTCTCTTTGGCCGGACGGGTAGCGTTGATTAAGATGGTGGTATTGCTGAAATTCCTTTATCTATTTGTTAATGTTCCACTTGTCCTTACACTAGTGTGTTTTAAAACCCTGCGGTCCCTGCTGATTTCTTTGGTGTGGGCGGGTGGACAGGCCAGGATCTCCTGGGAGCTTCTGACGCTTCCTCTGCGGCAGGGGGGACTGGGGGCGCCGGATATGCAATTGTATGCTTGGAGTGCGCAAGCTCAGTTCTTACATTATTGGATACACCCCACTCCTTTTCAGCCCCATGTGGCTGTGGAAGCGGACGTGGCAGCGCCTCTTCCCCTACAGGTCGTCCTGTTTGGAGCATACAAACGCCCTAGGGAGGATATAGATACAGTGGAAACCCTGCGCTGGGCCTGGCATGAACTGCGAGGGAGAGCTGGCGCGACCATTCTATATGCCCCGGCAATGCCCCTAGTAAACAATCTGCATCTGTTTCCCTCGGGTGACGGCATAGGAAGGGATCTGGCGCGGAAAATGAATCAAGCTACCCTTGGGGACCTCTATCCAGAGGGGTCGTTCGACCCCCCGACGGCGGGGGAAGATCGATAAGTGGTTTTCTCTGAATTATTTGCATATCATAAACTTAAGATGGCATGCCGGTCGTTGCATGATACATTCCCGGACGCACCGCCCACCCTGAGTGCTTTAGAAAACATTCTTACAGTAGCCTCCCCACATCGGCTCATTACTAGAATATATAACCATATGCAGACGATGGCACCAGTCTTGAAACCCCGGGCATTCATGGCGTGGAATGAGGATCTCCAGACCCCACTCACGGAAGACCAATGGCTATATTGTTGCAGCCAGCTAACGGCACTTTCCCCTAATTATAAACTCCGTTTAATTCATTTTAAATTCCTACACAGATTTTACAGGACGCCCACTAGTCTGCATCATATAGGATTAAAAGATGACGACAGTTGCTGGAGCTGTGGTATTGCACCTGCGGGGTTCTTACATATTGCATGGGACTCCCCGCGGCTGGGACCATATTGGATTAATGTATTTAATATAATACGCCAAATATCTGGATTGGAGGGGGATCCTAACCCTCTACTGGGGTTGCTTGGGTATGTGAGGGACACGCCTGTGAAGGTTAGGAAATTACACGCACTGCTACTCCTCTTTGCTAAAAGACGGGTCGCCATTCATTGGGGAAGCAGGAGGGTTCCGTCTAAAGATGATTGGATAAGAGATGTGACCTTTGGCCATTCGCAATTGACCACATTTTGGGAGCTGATGCCTTCAGCATCACGCCCTAAGGACATTTGGGAACCATTAGTAGCGTGGGCCCGGGAGCGTCAAGAACAGATAGTGGATGCAGTGCCACGGGAGTAGCTGGGAGGGAGTTCGGGTTGGGCTGTGAGGTAACACATGGAGGGTTGCTGCACATGCGGAGACGCTTGGAGTATTGTCATCCATGGGATGTTTAGAGTTCTGAGTGAGATGTGCCCTGCAGGGAACTAATGTGGTGAACTTCGGTTCATCCCTTTGTAATGGATCATGCCTATACCGCTATTGGGACTCGGCGGAGGAGAAAGTATGTATACGAATATAATTGTAATTCACATGATGGTATTATGTAACATTGATCGTGTGTTGAATCAAGCATTATCTGGCTGTTTGTTTGTCTTAATTGTGCTTTGTTTTCGCTTTTTGTTTGTACAAAATGCTAATAAACCAAAAAAAAAAAAAGTTTAGCTCCAAACAGCAAAAATAAATAAATAAATAAATAAATAAATAAGATGAGGTCGAAGGTAGCCTCTCTGAAAGGGACTGGTGGGTTTTGCTTGGTAATTTTCGTTAACCAATCAGCCTTTTAACATCAAATGGCCAGCGCCAGGGCGGTTTTCTTCATTCCCTGCTATTGTCAGGATTCTCTCTAGGTTTCAGTAACTATACTTGTGAAAGGTACAGATAGTATCTCATTGTTATCTTATTAACTTATTAGGTGTGGGAAATACAAACATGAGACAAAAGCTAGCACTTATGGGTTATATGTAAGAGCATTTTCTTGGCGAGTAAACAGGCCTAACATTATGGCTCGAGCGAAGTAAGTGCAGACTCGCCAAATGTGTGGCAAGGTCTTGAGTGACCATTCTGATTTTATGTTGAATTATAGTTTTGAAAACGGCCATGATGTTGATGGTAAAATAATCCGGGGCACGCGTAGCCTGCTCTTATGAAGAGTGCTGTCACATTGATAACCTTGGCAGATTGCTGGCAAATTACATTTGTCCGAACCCAGCTATAGTATGGTGAGTGCTTCCCCCAGGTACTATGTACAAGGCTTTTCGGTGGGATTGACACCTAATGTGAATACATGTTTGTGTAATAAGCCTGTCGCTCATCTGCGTCAGTTGTTGATGGCAACTTGTGCTATGCCTTACTAAATCATACGTGGCTTACATATCATCAGCCTTAATTGTCTTCATGTGAAATGGCTAGAATGAAACTGGAGTCCCTTTACTTCTGCTTGTCACACCACTTAACCTAGTACTCAGTGCTGCAGTTAAACTGCAGATTGGGCGCTACACACACAAACTGTGACATAATTGACATTTTTGCTGTGAGTCGAATATCATTTTTTAAATGGACCGATATTTCCTCAGCAGCCATAGCCAGAAAACTGCCTAATATTGAAGTACATTTGTTTTCCTTAATCTACTGCACCATGCTACTTTAACACCAAAGACCCCCTAATCTTCAAATTCCTGCTTAAACGTCTTTCTGTGTGAAACGCCCACTGCATGTCCTAATGGAACAACATAGGCGAACATAATGGCATCTCACATCCTGATAGGAACACCAAATGTTCAGCAGAACTATCTGCACTATTGTACGAGGACCTGTGCTTGACATTTGACGCTATTTTGATCTATCACTATCCATCATAAGCTTTTATCCTCTCCCTCTCATCATTCAACCCATGGTTGAATACCCTATCACAACATATTTCTACTCCAGTATTTTGATCGGTGTCGCTGTGTGGTTTGCAGTCTGTTCATTTCTAGCTGCACTCTTTCTGACTGAAGTCTTTGACTAACAAATTGGTTGGAATTGTGTACTTTTGACCTTGGTAGCATTTTGATTACACGCAGGCCTTAAGCCAGCAAACAAGATTTAAGATAAATATTTTGTTTTGCCCTTTAACTTTCACATTATACCCTATAGTTTTGGTTTCAGAGGATTCAACTTACCATGTCACTTATAAAAAGTGGGTGCTTTGTCTGAGACGCTGATTATTGTTTATTTTTTCAACTTTACCATAAGTTTTAACGTTTTTCTTTTGTCTACCTTGTTGACAACCCTGCTGGTTTATAACGGATTATATCCGCAGAACTTCCTCAGTACTCTTCCTGTTCAGAGATCCAAGGAAAGCCATTAGGTTAGTCAGTGCTTCATCGACCCAAATTTGTAACTCCTTTGAACTACTTACTTGGGGCCTTGCAGCTAGAGCAGCATTGGTTTGAAGCACAAACAGGCATGCATGTTTCTTGTACCTCGGTCGACTGATAAGTGGAGAGCACTGCAATCAGTGGCTTATTCAGTTATTCTGCCTTGACCGAAAATGCCTTCCGCTTCCCTACCCATCCCCTGTCCACAACAGGGTTGTAACAATTACTTTTCCTCCTAAAATGTATTCTGAACTGAAGAAGACTCCACTGAATTGAAGTTCAGGACTGAATAGTCTTTGTTACCATATCCGTACCCCTTTTACCTAATCTTATCATGGATTAGTTTCATGAAACATTTATTTCATAACCAAACTTATCTAAACATACATTGAGGTATTTTTTGTCAAATATTGATCAATTTTTATCGCTTCACCTTTTTTGAGTTGCACTGCATCGCTTTTTGCCCAGTGTCCTCGATCCTTGGGTATCACTGCACGAAATACAATTTGAAAGCACTCCTCAATTAAAATTTTAATTTAATGCATGGTTTACTGCAGCTTTTCTCTCATTCCTTATCTTCCTTTGATATAGAAGTCCTGCCATTACTCTGTGAAAAATATTTTGAATATCTGAGGAGTATTCACACGTGATATTGTTTCGTGTAGAATACCTAGTTGCATATAACAGTCAACCCTGTGAATAAACGTTGTTTGATTATTTAAAATCATTACAATTAGGCAACACTTTGTGGTGAATAAAATAAAAAAAAAGATAAAAAATGAGCCGTTAATACAAAAGTTAAAAACTATGATATTACAAAATTACATTGGGGCAGGGAATCCCAGATTGAAGTTTACATGATTTTACAATGACATACATGATCTGAAAAAGGCTGTGTGCCCGGGGGTACAAAAACTTCATTATTAAAAAGGGTGCGGTGCCATTAAAAAACTTTAAAAAAAGAAAGAAGCAAACTTAGCAACTTAGTTAACCCCGCCCCCTAAATCCCCCATCACTGGCCCAACTTGGCCCACAAACCGTTTACACCATACGTGAATGGCACACAATTGAGATCAGTGGCCCGTAATGTATGAAACGGATCACACACACATGTGAAAGAAATTCAGTATGTCACGAGACTTCGGCTGTGAATGTATGTAATCATGCCAAAAATATTATTTTATTAAACTGTGTATTTAGTGGCCGATTCTGGGGAGATGGTAGGCAGTTGTATTCATCGCTTGGGCAGAGCTCGGTGTGAACAATATAATTGTTTGTAAAACTTACTTTATTGCACTGTGTTTGCTGCAGTTTTGCAAAAACCCGCGATTCCAGTAAAGTCCCCTTCGCTTCAGTCCGTTTGGGAGAAATGCATTAGAAAAGTTTCATTTGAAAGGCCTTCCATGTTAGCGCTTGACCTTGTGCCAAATTTCTGTCTTTGCTCTGATGAACATCTAATTTTTTCCTATTTACAGCCTAAATATTCCACTGCCCCCAGAAGGCTGGT
The DNA here is from genome assembly GCA_963921515.1 of Calotriton arnoldi. Taxonomy (NCBI): domain Eukaryota; kingdom Metazoa; phylum Chordata; class Amphibia; order Caudata; family Salamandridae; genus Calotriton; species Calotriton arnoldi. The sequence continues at coordinate 1,525,220 of CAWUFW010003926.1, read as the reverse complement.
GATTAAGGACTATGCTTAACATAGCGGAAAACCCCATCTTGGACTCATGGTTATACCTAGATCACTAACTTTCTATTGGAATCTCAAGGTGGAGAAACGTTCCACCAAACTGATAGAATCTAACAACTTGGTTGACAAGCTGGTTTAGGGATGCTGATTTTTAACATTTGATCAAATGTTTCTTGAGAGAAGCCCTTTAGCAGGTGTGTTGGAGATATTCTGTGCATGGCCCATGGGCATCAGTCATTTCTGCTACGTGGCAGAACAATATGGGAGCTGGGTCGAAGGCTTCGAAAAATAAACTAAAGTAGGAGGCGGGTGGGTGCAAAGGACGTGCTGGGTTAGGGGGGGAAGCAACGCAAAAAGAACTGAATTTTGAGGAGGGCGTGGCACACAAGGAGAGTGCAACGAAACGTGTGCTTCCATTAAATGTTTATATGACAAGGAAAAATATAGCTCTGTGCATGTAAGCAGTGAAAGCATCCAAGTCACGCAATCAAAGGCATGGCAGAAGAGCTATGCTCCAGAGTAAAGACCAACACAAGAAGAGGAATGAAAGCCATCAAATAAGAAACAAGCCAGTGAGTTTGACAAGAAAGCCAATCAGGGTTAAGCATTGGACTGAAACCTAAAGCCCACTGTAATTCTTACCTTGTCCACAATAGTTCTTTTTCAACATTTAAAAGCTGTCGTTAGGCAAGACCTAGAAAAGGAAAGGTCTGACTAGAATAGAGCATGCTTATTCATTAATGAAGTCTGGTGTTAACCGGGACCTATTAATTCTACAAAAGTTATAGCTGTAGCATACTTTTAGGAGCATTCAGCCAGCCTTTTTTCATCCATTGTTGCGTTATTCACATTTTCTTCCGCCCACTACAGTATTGAGCTTAGGGCAGTGGGTCAGGCCACTTCTGCCTCTGGCTAATTTCATTGTGAGTAACAGCATTTTGCTTTTCCTCAAAGAGCACACCTACACACAAAGGTGTTTTCTTCCATGCCAGGGGCTACCATGGCAATGCGTGCATTTTTAAGCCAAAAAAACCCTTTTTTGCATTTAGTCATTTTTTTTGTATTGATGAGGCCTAGCAGTTAGGAAAAGAAGCATTTGCAATGCAATAGGTCTCGTATTTGCGAGAGTTTAAGTTATTGGCATTGTAAATGATAATGCCTTTTATTTATGTTTGAAAAACTAAAACATAAATAAAAGGCATTGTCATTTACAATGCCAAAAGCTCAAACTGTTGCAAATGCGAGACCTATTGCATTGCAAATGCTTGTCCTTTTTAGGTCTCGCCTGGCGTTGCAGCGCCAGGGCAGCTGACTTCAGAGCACAGGGTTCACAGTTCAATCCCCGGCTCTGGCGGCAGCTCATCTCAGCACCATGTGACTCTGGGCAATAGCTCACTTAATTTCCACTACGGCCTCCAGCGCCTTGAGACCCGTAAGGGTGAGTAGCTGCGCTATATAAAAACGGACTTACATTTACTGCTCGCTGGGAGAGAGATTTTGTAGGAGAGTAGATTTGAGAAGGGGACTTGAAGCCCCACCCCTCATTTTCATTGGCTGGCGTCACCGTTTATGATAAACGGTGGCCTGCCATTGGAAATGAGGGTTTTTTGGTGACGCCCTTTCGCCATTTCGTCCGGCCGATCCGGACTGAGTCGTCTGCTTTGCGGCTGTCGCAAAGCACTTTCTTATCTTTATGGGGCCATGTGTTTCTAATTAGAAACGAAACACATGGCCCCATAAAGACAAGAGATCGATGCTTGTGTTTGAATGGATCCAGGGACGTGCTCCTCTGCTGGAGACAAGCAAAACAAAACAAGTTTATACGGAATTCCCCCCTCTTCCTCTGGAATCCCCTCTGGGGGCTTGTGTGTTGGGGGGGGGGGGGGGTTCTGCTCCATTACAAATGCAACTTTGTGCAGCTTTTTTAAAACAAAGCCGATATGTGGAAACATGTTTCAAGTAACGTCTCCATAATGATCTTGAAATAACAGAGAAAGCTAGGCTAATGAATTTGGGATGTGCACGAGTCCTGTGTTAGTATATCTCTATAGCGCTGCAAACCCAGGAGCCCTGAAAGGTTCGGGGTTTAATCAGCAGCTGTGCGGCACATCTGGTTTTACGTATGAGGTGCAGGACCTGAACACCTAGCACGTTCCATCTCGCATTCCAGGGCACGTGATAGACGCGCGCAACGCCATCCGTTGTCACAAATGGTGCTCTGAGCAGGACGTGCAGTCAGTCTTGCCTTGTTTGCAATACAAAATCGAAGCTGCTCTTTATCACAAGTCGTGCACGTTTGGAAAGCTTAGGTTGTCGGTTGTTACTTAAGTGCCTCAGCTTTGTACCGTGACGTTTACTTTTGTAATTTAAATGCCGTTAGTGGATATTTTATTTTGTAAAATAGAACTATCAAAGATGAAACGAGAAGATGATCAGTTCGACTGGCTCTTAAACTAGCACCGGCTTTCAGGCTGTGGCGCGTGGGGCCTTCGTTATTGTGAACATATGACGGTCCCAGAATGCCAAGCGCTGTTGACTAAAAGTTCAGGAGTGGGTGACGCGGGTGACATTTGCCTCTCTGGCAGCGGTTTGATCCATCTTTTAAGAGAGTCACTTGCAATAGTTCGCCATGACTTTGTGGCCTTGTCTGCGTACCCTGGACCGGTACCTTGGTTCACCTGGTACCAACAGGATAGCATTTAGCGAGGCCTGTTTTTCCCCAATTATTTTAATAAGCGCTTAGGGACAAGTTGGCCATACCCATGATAGATAAAGATAAATCTACAGTTCCCATCGTGCATAGTACTATTAGTTGAAAATAGGAACTTCATGGATTCCGGGGGCCATTTCCTGACATGGGGAACAGGTGAGAACCGTACCAAAGCATCGAAGACATCCCTAGGCGTGGCAAAAACTTCCGAAGCAGCGAAGACATAGCTTTGAATTGTCAAAAAAACACACGCAATTAAAACAGGGTTATGGGGTTTTTCTACCTGCATGTGGGGTGCATTAATTGCAAGTACTGGCGACAGAGATATGCCCATTTTTATCGGGGTGGGCGTGGCATGCAGGCCCTGCACAAAGACCTACTTTGCTGTGATGAGATCACGAGACAGCCTAGAACTACACATGTAGGAGATCCAGGCTTGGACGGGCCCCTGAGGTGAAAGTGAAAAGCAAAAAGGTTTAGAAATTAAAGTGAAGACATACCTCGAAGGGCAGAGATTTATGAACCGGCCCTTTGAGCATTGTTAACTGGTTCCAGTTAGATCCGCTTTGATCTCGGTCTTGGTGCTTTTTATACAGTAGTGTGGGAGGCCTTCCTTTCAAGTGACAAGGTGATCATTAAAAAGGGGTCACTCTTCTTTACGCGTAATCTACTGCTGTTTGAAGCCCACATTGGTTTATTTAAGAGGCGCATTGAGTGTAAAATGATGCCGGAGGCTGTTTCTTGGAATTTGATTTACTCATGTTCTCAAAATTTCTGAACATTTAAAGTCCTCCCCTCCCCTGCTCGATCGATCATTAGTTCAGCCATATGCTATTCATTCAATCACCCATCAAAAGCATTCTTTCCATTTTATTCCTGTGGATGAATACTTGGATGAATATGTGTGTATTACGTGCTTCTGCGAACAGAGCTGCCTCAAACATTGCCCAGAAAGAAATGATGATCCTTGGTTTCGGTTTGTCTCCTCAGCTTTTGCAACACAAGACCAAGTGCATGCTTTATTTTTCAAGCACTTTCGACATTTATATTGTATTATCCTCTTTCGAATTCTTACAGTGTTTTAATAACGTGGCTGAAGTGGCGTGAGTGCTACTTATAAACAATTCGTAAATAAAAAGTGAGTGTGTAATGCTCTTTCCATTGTGCACCAACAGCTTTAACCAGGGTTGTTTTAACATTGGTCGAAGAGGGCCTGATCCATTGCAGATTTTCAAGAGAATCACTGAATATGTAAATAATGGGATTTTAGAATCTTACAATGTTTACGGAAGCCAAGCACTGCAATTTTACACATTTATAGTTAAAAGCAGTGCTTGAAATGGAAAAATAGAAGTGCAGGTATACTGTGCCAGAGTACCTGCTTGTTTCTGAGAAGTGCCGGTACTCTCCAATTAAAAGTATTATGTCTCTCTTGAGAAGTGCTGGTACTCGCTCTCTCAAAATAAAACAAGCATTTGCAATGCAACAGGTCTCGCATATACACGAGTTTGAGCTATTGGCATTATAAATGACAATGCCTTTTATTTATGTTTTGGTTTTTGAAACATAAATAAAACACATTGTCATTGACAATGCCAATAGCTTAAACTTGCGTAAATGCGAGACCTATTGCATTGCAAATGCTTGTCCTATATAGAGTTTAGGACATGGGCATTGTATTGCATAAACTACGTTCCGTGTCTTACAGTTAGTGAATTCATTATGTTGCCAGTTCGTATGGCCATCTGAGAAGGTGTTACCTTCAATAGTCATATTGCAAACGGAACAATTCCCACATTTGCGATGTCCTTGTATGGGATTCAGATTCAGCATGGAGCGAAGATTATCAGTACGTTTACTTGCAGACTCTGTTGCCCGCACAATTTGTTGACCTATGCTGCGGTTCTTTTTTAGTGCAAATAAAGGTTGTCCTATATTCTTTATGGAGCCTTCAATCAGATGCCAATCACTTTTGATGATTTTTTTCAAGGGATTAGTGTAAGGGCCGAAGGTGGTTACGCAAACCAATCGATCCAGTGGTGACTTCTGCTTCTTGACTTATAGATGTTCTCGGGGGGTATACCATGCTCGTTTCATCGAGTACTTTAACAATTTTTTCGGGTATTCTCTCTCTCGTAACTTGGTAGTCAGGGCATCGGCATGGATTTCAAAGTCCTCCTTTCTTGTACAGTTGCGCCTGATGCGCAAAAATTGGCCGTATGGTAAATTGTCTTTTAAATTTTGTGGTTGATGGCTGGTGTAATGTAAGGCATTGTTCTTGTCTGTTGGTTTAGTATGCAAAGTTGTTATAAGTCCCGAGGGTGAAACCTTTACTTCAACGTCTAGAAAAGCAAAGGTTTTTTTTGCTGTGTGTGAGGCTGAATTGAATGTCAGGGTTGCCATTGTTTAACCATGTATGGAATTCCATCAACAGCTGTTCATCGCCATTCCAGATGCACCATACGTCATCGATGTACCGATGCCAATTAACAATTCTTGCTTTGTAAGGGTTGTTGTTATAGATGAAGTGATGTTCATATCTGGCCATGTACAGTACCGCCATCTCCGGCGCGATGTTGATTAAACTTTAAATAGTAGCACATATGAGCCTTAGCACTGCCCCGCAGTAGGACCGCCAAAGCACCGCCCGCCAGACCAAGATGAAACTCCTAATCTGGCAGGTGGTGAGCAGATGGCTTTGGCGGTATGGGAGTGGGGCGGTGGCATGGCAGCCCGCTCCCACACCGCCAAAGTCGTAATCAGGCACTTAATGTCCTAACCTACACTATCCAGTTTGCATGCAGCTCCTTGATGACAGTTCATAGCTCACTCTGTCAAATTAGGATTATGACTTATGAACTGCAAGTAACAAAATGCTCTCAGTGACAAAAGCAGCAACCCACTGAGCTATCCACATAAAATAGTTCTGTGAGCTTCATGCTACACGTTCTTTCTCCATTACTTTATGATGAGTCAAACTGCCTCTAGACAAAACTCTTACCAGCAGGTACATTAATCACCAAAGTTATCTTGACATTTTTATTGTTGCCTGAAATCTTCTGTAGACACAGGAAGCTCTGCAGCAGGTGCTTTTAAACCCATAAGAAATTTCTTGCCCGTGTTACATGAGAAAGGATGCTCAGTGCACATGGGACCCACCCAACAAAACTACAAGAGTCATCATTCTGAGTCCACAGGTAGGACAGGATGGGAGTGGGCATCACGGTAGTAGCCTCAGCAATTCAGTGGTAATTTGTGCTGTTGGTGGGCAGACATCAGCACTCATTTGTAGGGACATGGACTTATTTTTCATCATCAAACTTTTGCCCAGAACAAAAGAGAAAAGCTGAAAAGGAAGAGGAGAACGGGGACCAAGGCAGGGAGCTTTGTTGAAAATGACCCTTCAAGAATAGGATAAAGAGTATGGTTGCGTAAGCAAGAGGCATGTGGTGGAATCAAGACTAGGCAGCCTAGGTATTCAGCATTCCCAGCATTTGGCAGCGCCGGTGGTGGTATCCTAAGAAGAACTCTGGGTTGTGCACCTATTTTTTAGAATTCAAGCACTGAAGATACCCGTAAAGAAGTAGATGGTGCCATGCGTGCACAACAATACCAGGACCACGGTGTGGTATGTGCGTTGAAGGTGCAAAGGAGCACCTAGTGGTGTGGCTGAAGGTACTGCATGCTTAGCCTCATTGGTCTGCATCGTTCGCAGAGACGTTTTAAGGCATGGGCAAAGTGGGCTCTGGCCCAGGGCTCCAGCTTTCCAGGGAGCCCCCTGAAAGACCCAGATCTGTTCTGTAGAAAGTCTTGCCATGGTGACTTTGAATAATTCTTACACAGATTGTTTTAAATGCCGTTTTCTTTTAGTTTACTTTTAATGTGGTTGATTTGTGAGAGTCTATTACAGACATTTTACAGAGAAATGTGTTTATGTTTCATGCAACATCCATAAAAAACTGGACCTCACATATGAGAAATGGGAGGGTGTCACCGAGATAATTTGCAGTAATATTAGTGAGCTGCTGCTGTATTATAATATTGAAAGCATATGTCACTATCCATGAATATTAGATGTAAACACATTTAGAATTTGGGCCCGTGTGCTTGTGCACTGACAGTGACCTGGCCAAAGGGGGCATGAAAGAGCTGAAACTGGATCATAAATTCAAAGCTGTTCTGAACAAGGGCCCCCAAAACACGTTTGGACCAGGGCCCCCAAAAATCCCTAAGATGTCCCTGATCAGTTGGGTGACCTTCCAAGCCGGTGTGGTAGGAACTCACAGCAGATAAGACGTCTCCTCCAAACCCGCGAGGACACCATGTCATGAGTGCTGCCTGCGACACAGCCCCACCCCCACCATCTCCACTGTCTCCTGCGGGGTGCACAGGAAGTCAATATTAGGTTCAGTCATGCCTTCTCTCGCCCAATCACGTTTGACCTTTGGGAAGAATGTTACCATCCTCAGTTGGAAAGAGATCAAATGGATATTTTTGCACCAATAAAGTCTCTCACGTAGCAATCAAAATTCCTTACAGAGGCAGTAAAGCACACATTCATCTCTGCCAACAGATACCTTTTGTTTATTCTCCCATTAAAGCGGATTCTGAGGATGTTTCCATTATTAATACTATACAAAGAACGTATGTACAGCCACGGGGTGAGAGTTCAGCCTATGATTAATCTAACTCTGAAGCAAAGGTTATCATAACCAATCATGCGCGGGGATGGGGACATCAGGTGCAGAAAATGATCCCCTTTATCATGAAACATGATGTTTGCCTTTTTCAAGTGATTAAATGCAAGGGCCATTTTACATAGTAATATAATGCAAGGTGATTGTTTCTGCAGGTGTCAGCTTGAATCAATGAGGCTAGAACAGCAACACTGCAGACCCCCTCGAACCCACTTCACACAGGGGGAAACGGCCTTTAAAATGCAGTCTTTACCACGCAATGCCTTTACACGCAGCTAAATACCACACAGGTAAGTATATATATATATATATATATATATATATATATATACATACATATATATATATACACACACACACATATATACACACACAAACACGTGGGGATTGGGGAGGTCCGCCTCACAAAAATATAAATTAAGTATTTATAAAATAAAAATGATATAAACTTACCTTTTATAGACTTACCATGTGTGGTAAAAGTATCTGCATGATAAAGGCTGTGTGTAAAAGGCAGGCTTGCCAATTGCATGCGGTGCAAAGTCAAGGATTTCACACAGCATGCCATATACTGCCCCAGCATTGTAGACACTCTAGAACCCACAGCACTCTCTAAGCTACCCCTAAATTGCTGAGACCTGAAACTTCATTTGAGGGTTTCCATTGGAGGCCTGCTCTCACTTGTTAATGTGAATTTGTGTTCATTATAATACACTTACATTGCAGTTACCTGAACATTAACCCAAGCGTTAACCCTAAGCCTAGCCATAACTTCACCAAAAGACTGTCCCTAAATCTAACCATAATACTTACCCAAACCATCACTTCAATTCTCAATGCAGGCCCTAACCATAACCGTGACTTTGACCATAACCTTAATCGTAACACCAAACCTGACCTTAAACTTACCCGTGACACTAAACCTAACACTTACTCTAATGTTACCCCTAGCCTTAATCATAACCCAAAGCGTAACTTCACCGTAATGCTATCCTTAAATCTAACCATAATACTTACCCAAACCGTCACATCAATTCTCAATGCAAGCCCTAACCAATAACCGTGACTTTGACCTTGGCCTTAAACCTAATCATAACACTAAACCTGACCTTAAACTTACCCATCACACTAAACCTAACACTTACTCTAATGTTGCCCCTAGCCTTAATCATAACCATAAGCGTGACTTCCCCATAATGCTTTCCCTAAATCCAACCATAACCCTTACCCTAACCCTCACATCAATTCTCAACCCAAGCCCTAACCCTAGCACAGTCCAAATCCCAGATCTTCATTGTATTTTACCTCTAGTTCACACCTTAAACCTGGGTCAACATAGTTCAGCCTTGATATAGGAAATGTACTTGGCTGGGAGACCACAGGCTTCACGCGTGCTGTGACGAAGCCCCCAGACACGAGCATCAACTGGCTCACCTTTCTGTTGCCTGGCCAAGCACAAAGACTACTCTTCAGCACTATGTGATGAGCCTGAGAGGTAACATGCTTTAAACATCAACAAAATGAAGGTGTGTGCTACTTAAAGTTCAAACTGAAGTGTTAGAAAGTGGCTTTGCGAGGTGGATGCAGGATGCGAGGTCATCGCATATTCCTGATGGCTTCCCATGGCTGGTTCACTTTCACTAGGTTTCTCATAGCTCAAGCATGCCCAGCTGTTGATGTACCATATCCAGCGGTACCCACGCTTGGCTCCACAAGCTTAGATTATGATTACAGGCGCTCACACTGGGAAGGTTTCCTAGATGTGAGTTTACTCTGAGCTGAATGAGGCACCTATCCGATCCGGGCAGGTCACCTCTTCTTCAGACGCGTGCCGCTAAAGGCTCCCAGTTCTATGATGGTGCTTCTGCAAAAGATCAATTTAGTGTCATCAGCTGGATCATTGTCTGCCCTGCAGTATTTGGGCAGAAGTAGTGGTCCTTCCTACATTCATTTCATACATTTTGAGTACTGAGTCTACTGGTTTTCCACAAACTCTGCAAAGGGCCACAAGCTTCTTTGAGTGTCAATCACGCGTTTGTTAAGCGCTACTACTCACCCGTGAGGGTCTCAAGGCGCTGTAAGGTCTGGGCCCCAGGACTTCTTTCCTTTAGGTTGCATAGTTCCTGCTCTGCAGGATCATAGAGCTCCCAGGCAGGCACTTCCAGACTTGAGACCCTTTGGGGCATATGTTCAAGGAAGTAGCGGAGTGAGGTATTAGCCATCAAGGCTTAACACCTCACTCCGCCACTTCAGAAACGCAAGACTGCACCATATTTACAACGATATGGTGCAGCCTTGCGTTTCCCCCTACGCTGACGATACACTTAGCAGTGTAGCGCCAATGCAGGCACCCTTGCACCATAGTACAAGGGTGTCTGCGTGCAGGGGAAAGATTGTTTATGTACAGGAAGGTCCCCCTTCCTGTACATAAACAATCTTTAAATGCCATTTTGTCACTTCTATGTGTGCTGCTTAATGCAGCACACATGGAAATCACAAAATTGCATTTTTAAAGATTGTTTATGTACAGGAAGGGGGACCTTCCTGTACATAAACAATCCAAGGAATTTTGCTTTTTCAATGTGCTGCACAAGGCAGTACACATGGAAAAAGCAAAAAAGAGGAGAAATAATGCATTTATCCTCGTTTCGCCAACTTAAGACCAGGTTTTCCATGGTTTTAATTTTGGCGCTGCTTCCTATTTATGCCTCCCTTGTAAATAGGGGGCAGCGTCAAAATCAATGGGTGTTGCGGCGGAATGCCTACTGCAAAACTCATTGCCTTTCCCTTTCACGCTAAGTATAGCGTGAAAGGGGGCCTTATTTACAAGGCAGCATTAAATCACGTTAAGTGCAGGGGCGGCTCCTCCATGTGGGCGGAGGAGCGTCGCCTCACTGCTTTCTCGCAGTGCGAGAAACAGAAACATAAAATGGTATTATAAATACCATTTTATGTTTCTGCTTCTCGCAGTGCGAGAAAGCAGAAGGGTTTGGTTGGGGGCGGGTCTGCTCGAGGGCAGGGGAGGAGACCTTGCACAAATGTTGCGGGCCCTACTGTTTGGTTGGCCCTCTGGGGCCGACCAAACCAGTCATGCACACTCTCCCTTTTCTCCATGTAGGCTGCAGCAGCCTACATGGAGAAAATGGCCTCCCCATAGACGCCTGTGTGGTCAGCATTCCAACCAATCACAATGCTGCCATTGCAGCATTGTGATTGGCTTAGGGGAGGGGAGGGAGGCTGCCTGCTTTCTGTTCCTGCGGAGGCAGGAAAGCAGGAGCAGACCGAAGACGCGGGACCCGGGAAAGTACATACGTTTTTAAAATGTTATTTATTATTTAACCCCCCTCCCCGCGTGACCCCCCCTTCCCTCGTGAACACTCGCTCAGGCCCGTCCCCCCACACCCCGCACCCGCCCCCCCACCCGTGAGCCATGCCGGCCGTGACTGGTTAAGTGGCTTAACGCTGCCTTGTAAATAAGGCACAGCCCCTATCGCCACAGGAACGTCGTAAAAAGTGACGTTGTGGTGGCAATAGGGGCTTGTACATATGCCCCTTTGGCTCTAAACAGCAGGCACTATACTAGGTCAAGGACTTCAAGGCTCCTGCTTGCTGTGCAAGTCTTCAATTGTAGTTTGATGTCACAGGGAATTCATACATACATTTATACAGCGCACTTTAATAGGTTAAAACTCTAGACACTGGTAATGGCTTTTATCCCCACTACAGGAATCTGATTAAGTTGGAAAGATTCAAACTTGAAATGTTCGAAGGATTTGGCTCAAGCAACTTGAGAAGAATGCAATGATGTTTGGCTAAATAGTGCTTAAAACTATTCGAAAATTAATATTAAAATAATCTACTCTCAAAACATGGAGAGAAGAATATACCTGACTCACAATGACTCTGCATGCCACAAAAATCTTTGGGGGTTATTTACTAGAAGATGCACAGGCACTTGTGATGCGCTGCTCAATTGTGTGCTTCGACTGTAAGCTTTCATAATATTTCAACCAACTCAGTGTTTGGTGTCACTTTCCAATGCATTGTGTTGTTCTGCACTACATGCAAATGTTTACAAAATAATTCTCTTTGCCGAGCCAATAGGGGGTCAGCACAGTGAGGTGCATACCACTAATCTCATTAATAGTAATGTGGTGGGGCGTGACTGTACTCTTTGTAAATGACATAACATAACGTAACATGTTTGCATGAAGGTTCTGCCCCTATGCTCGCTGGCCCTCGCTGGCTGACTGTTATATGCCTCTCGAAAAGACAGAGACATAATCAGTGCTTCATTTGAGCTGGTGATTTCCGGTGCTCGGCACCGGCACTTAATTGCCAATACTGGAACTTATAACAATGTGCCACATGGTGGCGCCGTTTGTCATTTTTAGACATGAGCACAATAGTAGTTGTTTATTAATTCAAAATGCATTAAAATTACTAACTCCTGCCACCCAGGTTATTCTTACAGCTTTTGGGGCCTGGAATAGTCTGAAATGTCACACTTGGCGGAATGTCATGGTTAGTGTGTGTGTTGGTTCTGTCAGTGGCAGCGCTGGCAGGGGCAATGGGGGTCGCAAGCTGCTGTGGCCTTCTGTTGAGGGTCCGGTACTTATTTGTTTTTACAATTTAACCACTGGACATAATACAATGAAGACTGGCCCTGCTTCCTAAGCAGGCTGGAAACTGAAGAACATTGCAGTATGAGCTGGCATGTGTGTGCCAGGCTATTAGAAAACTCCTATTCGTGGCATTTTGGTGCTAAAGTAGACCTTAACTAGATGCTAAGAAGTAACGTAATCCATCACAGATTGATGTCATCTAAATATTACCATCTAATATGTTGCTGATTTTTGTCTTTTGTTCATGTATTGCAAATATTCTATTGACCATAATTTTTAGGTCTCGCCTAGCGACGCAGCGCATGCGCTGCTCGCTCCTGGCGAGATCTATTGTCGTCGCTTTAGCTTGCGAAGCGAGGGTGGAAGCTCCACCCACGCTTCTTATTGGCGCGCCTGCCAAATCCGTGCTTTCTATTGGGAGGGAAGCATGTTTGGTTCCCTCCCTGTCTTCGTTCGGCGTGCCTGCCCGGACAGGGCATGTGCACGCGCCTGGACAGGACATATGCATGCGTATGTTGTACGAGCACAGCGCGCTGCTTTGCTTTCAATCTGCAAAGTTCCCCGGGCGTTTCGTGTAATTACAGCGTCTTAGCAGATCGCGCGCATGGCGCGCTTTCACTTTCTTTACTCCCCGCGTTCACTTTCTTTACTTCCCGCTTTCCTTTTATTTTGCATTGGCTGCTTCTATTTATATTTATGCCCTTCACCCTCTGCTACTTTTGTACTCCCACCGCTGTATATACGCATGGTAGACACCTCCATGCGTCTGTGTGATTTACAACAGCGCCCCCTGTGTGTGCTCTCTTCTTGTAGCGGCAAAATATGGGATACAAATCGTTGGTGTTCTGTGCCGCTACTGCTTTTAAACTGCTAATGCAAAACAAACATTACCCCACAGGGTACTTCTGTTCGCTCCTTACTGCCTTTGTCTCTCCGTCGGACCCATCGTCCCTTTATTATATGCAAAATATAGGATACAAATCGTCGGTCTTCTGTGCCGATACTGCTTCTAAGCTGCTAATCCAAATCAAACATTTGCTCATCCGCTTCTGCACTTTCGACTTTGGGTATAATAAATAATTGGGACTTACGTACTTTACATGGCCCAGACGCATGCCCATGCAGTTTTTGATGTGCCTCACACGGTGATTTAAATCAGCTTCCTGCACACACTTTAAATCCACCTCCGTTCGCTCCGTTCGCTCCGTTCGCTCCTTCCCTCCCACCCACTCCTTCCTCCCTCCATTCTGGGCCCGTGTTGGTTACATTTTAATGTAACTATTAGAAACGGTGTAAGGGTCTCAAGCCGCTCCCCAAAAACCACTGCATTATACATATAGCAAGCGCACAGTTTTGCATCTCCACACTATGCTACCGCAATCATCTTGCGCACAACAATAGCCCACAGCGTCCCACTACCCATTTACTAATACGCTCTTGCCGCGTGTATTTGCCCTTATTACCTATATTTCTCTTACAAACTGTTCGCGGCACATACACATGCCTTATAGTACTCTTTTTTCCCCCATATCTCTGTAAAATTTGGGGGGCCTTAAACCACAGATTTTTGTTTCACTTTGCGCGTACACTTTCTCTCCTCGGTCCAGCCCCTCCTTCCTCCACTCGATTGGTGCTAGTCACACGCCGACGCAGCTATAAACAGTCGGCTAAAATGTCTGTTTGCCTGAGGCCACAGAAAACCTAAAAGCAGCTTTTTGGAGCACTTTCAGCCCATTGATGATTTGGGGTTGTAACCCGACATACACTGTGTTGCAGTAGTAAATGCAGTGTTTGATATTGGTTGCTAGCACACTAGGTTTATTGAACCTAGAGAGACAGGAGAAGATGTCCTTGAGATTGTGCCCTAGAGGCAGTTAGAGTAAGTTTAGAACCATTGTAGGGTCAGTTGGCAGATATGTGCTATTAAGACCAGCCTTTTAAGTGGACTACAATAACAAAGTCAATCTAAAGGTCAGGAGGATTTGGTAGTAACAATGACTATAATCAATGGCATGTGTAGGGTGGCACCTCGCTTCAGGTGATTATGGACGCTCTTTCCAGTCCTGGACGTTTGTTTGATAGTCATATGCATGCTGGGTGTTACAGTCTGGTTTGTTTTGCTTCTATTTAACTAATTAGACTAACACACTTGAAATCATTGATTTTTAAGTGTAAAATGCAGGACTGGAGACAGTGCCCATAATAATTTGGAAAGAGATGGTCAGACTAAGCCTTTGAATGGCCCCTCCAAACAGTAACAAGAGTTGTTCTGAATGAATTGGGGTGCAACATTGATGGATGTCCAGATTGTGTTACAACACTAATAGCACTAACCTACCTAATGCGAGACCTGTTGCATTGCAAATGCTTGTTATATCTACAATTACATTTATTCATATACTCTGCACTAGAATAGGGCCTTAAACCATCAATAAATTATTTTAAATAATGGTGTGTAGTTGTCTTGTGTGGTAATTTTTTGTGGAAAGGTAAACCAGCAATCCACTTTAAATAAATATATTCCTGTAGTCTCTGGCATTACTAATCATTACTTGATGTGCATGATCTCCTCTTAAGTTGTGTGAGATGTGTGAGTCACACCTCCCTGCCTTTCCTGCTTAAGCCGGTGAGTTGGATCAAACCTGCTCTTGCCTAAGGACCACGAGGCATCCAACTGGGCCTTATGTACAGACAGACTTGTAAACACAGATCACTACTTAGAGCTGTCACTATATGGATCTGAGGTGTTGGACACCAATTCAGGCACTGGTTGCGGCATCTCTGCAGAGGTGAATAATACTCCGAACATCCAAAAAACAAGGGCAAACCTAAGATCACTAGGGACCTGGGGTGTCAATCAAGTCATCACTGTCTTTGATTACTGGACATCAAGCCACATAGGAACTGAATGGGAGAAACCCAGTGCGTGGATCCAACAGCCATGCTTACGGCTGAGTCTTTCAAAGATGTCTTCTCTCTCCTGGAGCATTTTCCTAATCTCAAACTATCTTCAGTGAGTGCAACCAGCCACCACTTCAGCAAATTCGGGGCCTCATTTATGAAAAGTGTTGCGTTGCTGGTTGAAAACAGCGATGCAAAGCTTTTCATTGCGCCCTCCTTGTGACACCTGGGATGCGCCATATTTATAGTACGGTGCTCCATGTCGCAAGGATTGACCAGATACGTCAGGAATCCTGATGTATCTGGTGGTGCAGTAATGACACATTGTTGGAGCGTGCCGCAAAACAGTCGCAACTCCAGCAATGTGTCATTACACGTGGACGAATCCCATTAAAAAGGCCTGCGTCAGTCCTTATGCCTGCTGTGAAGCAGGCGTAAGGATATGATGCAGTGACGCCCTAGAAGTGTCGCATGAAATCTCAAAGATTTCACTGCGTCACTTCTACGTGGCTTTCCCGCATTGGGACGCCCACCCTGCATACATTATACCTGACACATCTGCCTAGATAAGTCACTTTGTAAATATGGCGCATTGTGGCGCATTTATTACGCTGCTGCAGCATCACAATAAGTGACGCAACGGCGGCATAAGTCCTTCATAAATAAGGGCCTGAGCTTTTGTTGTTCAGCGTTTGAAAGTATATTTTTGCACCGGCCAAAACTCACAGCTGAGGGTTGACCATATCATGGGCCGGACTGTCTTTCCATGTTGGTTCAACTATAAAAGAGACATAAAATAGCTTAAAATATTTGATCATTTATGTCCTTCCTTGACTCCAATGGCCTTTCATTGTGGACATTATTTACAAGGTCTCTAGATGCCGGGGGTCATTTAGTGATGGAGAGGCTGGACTCCACACTACTAGGTTGGCGGAGGCTCCACCTACACTACCCTCACCACAGCATTCTTCGATGCTGGTCTGGTAGTTTTTTATCCCTACATGGCTCTTGCAAACACAGTAGGATCCACTTTACAATCAAAAGAGTGACTGCAAATCAGCCTTGCCAGGCCAGTCAACATTTTTCTACTGAAGCAAGGGCCTCAAAGCTGGGTCTGTCTTTGGAAAAAACTAAACTAATGTCCCTCGTGTGCTGGGACTTTTCTTCCCGCATGTGCAGGACACGTGTCTGGGCCCTACAAGGTTTAAATGGCCGATTAATGGCAGTGAGAATTACACTGGAGCGGCAGACCAACATAGGGTGGTTCCTCCAAAGCCATTCTTGCTGACATCAGTCCCGCCCACCTTTTTTCCTGATAACAGAGCTGACGTCAGGAAAACCACCATCCCATTCATCTAGTTTGCGCTGCAAATGAGCCGGGCGATGTAAGAAGTAGACCAATTTTTGGTGGCTGTTCCATTTTCAGCCACCTATATAGAACAGTAGATTCATCGTTGTTCTCATAGTTTCATCAATAACCTTTTGGAATATGTAAGTAATCAGTCTTTATTATTTTTATACCCAACTTAGTCCAAACCTTAAGTATTTCTTCCCTTGACTATGTTACATTTTGTTTATTGATTTCTGAATCACCATTGACTCTGGCTTGAGGTTGGCTACCTAGAGGTGGAGCCAAGGGTACCGTAAAGATTATTGGGCTAATCCTTGCCTGTAGAAGTCTGGATTAGGAAGTGGTGGAGATTCTTATGTAGCACATTAAGCCTTTAGTTTCTTTTCCTTTTCCATAACTGAAGTGTTTTTATTGCACCCTCAAGCGCAATTAAATACCACCAGAAGGCCATGAATAGACATAATAGCTTTAGCAATGAATACTGTACCTACATGAGTTTGTCAATATTAATTTCAAACTTATTAATCCATTAGTGGAAAATATCAAGCATTGGTAAAGCCAATAGGTTTCGCCTTTGGGCTGCCAATGCAGACCTATTGGCTTTGCCAAATATTTTGCCAATGCTGTACAGCATTGGCAAAAAAAAAAAAAAAAGAGAGAAAGAGAAAGGTTGGATTACATTTAGGCCTGCAATGCATCATCGTGCACCAGCAAATGGCAAGGGACTGCAGCCATTGTGTTTATTTTTTTATTTACTGTTCCTAGATTTCAGATGCCTATCTTGGAGCAGTAAATTTTACAAAAACAATTTAAACATGAACTTTCACAATCAAAAAGAGCAAGTCTACAGGCTTTGTCAAGTCTTTTACAAATGACAAGCCTAATACATTTGTCTCCATATTTCATAATTAATGAGTAAAAGCCATTTAACTTAAACATAAACATGACAATGTTGTATCTGCCTAGAGAGATACCTCAACAATTGAGGCAGTCCCAAAGTATACATTGACATGAACATTAACTCTCCGTCCAAATATTTTCTGTGCAGGGACCTCAAAAGTGATATTTGTACTTCCTATTGCATTTGTCAGGGAGTTGATAATGTAACACCCATTCTTATTGTATTTGTCAAGTACTTGAAAACATAAAGACTCTTCCTATGGTGTTTGTCATAGAGTTCACAATGTAAACCCCTTCCTATTGTATTTGTCAGAGTTCACAGTGTAAAGTCACTTTGTATGACTTTTGACACGAAGTTCAGTGTAAATCCCTCCCAATAGTGTTTGTCAACGATTTGATAATGTACAACCGCTTCCTACTGTATTGGTCTTGGGGGGTTACATGATGCAACACCTATCCTACTATATGGATTCTGGGGTCTGCATTTACAATGTCCATGTCAATTAGGAGCTGTGGCAGACTTACACAACTCTTTTTCAATCAAATGCTTACAGAGAAGAGCTACACGAGGGCTGAGCCACAGCCCTTCACTAAGTAGTGCGTCTTACACCTCCTTTTCTGGTGATCACATAACCCCTCCCACCACACACACACACACAAGACACCCACACTGTGAAGCCAGGCCTAAAATATAATGGAATTCCACAACACAGGATTTGTCAGAGTGGGTAATCAAATCCCTTGCCTACCACAGTAATCCATATTAGAAAATACTTGTCTACTGGCTATAACACAGTGTAAAATCAATCCATCCATAAAAGGCCTATTGGCTTTAACAGGATTTCAACATAATGTTTGCAATAAATAATTCAAGCTTACTGCTTTTGTCGTAAATGTTCATGATAAATAGATCAGACACCTGGCATAACTGTTCCAAATGAAGCAACCATACCTACAGCCTTGATGATTGGCACGTCACCATAATCAACTCAGTCTTAATTGAGCCTAATATGTGCAATACAATCAGTCTTTTTCAGTGGAAGCATCCACCTTCTGCCTAATCAAATCCAGTACAGAGTAAAGTCAACATGCGGGTGGAGCCAAAGCCCCACTCTCAGCAGTGCTTCTTAAAGCTCTTTTTCTAATGCTCACATAAGGTCTGGTGAAAATTGTGTTGCCAAGCCAGACCTAAAGAGTAGTTCCCTGAATGTGAGCAGAGGAAGGACACATCGTCCAATCAAATAAGCTATACTCCAGAGGAGGAATAAACACAAGAAGAGGAAGGAAAGTGATCAATTGAGAAGCAAGCAAATCAGATTTACAAGAAGCCATCAGATGGTGAGCAGTGAGCTGGTCCAAAGCCCACTGTAAGTATTTGACTTGTCCACAATAGGTCTTCAACAACAGATAGCCAAAATCTGTCTGTAGGCGAGACCTAAAAAGCTTGTAGTACTCCACGAAAAGGGGTGAAAGGAAAGGCAATAGGCATGACCCCATTTAATAAATTCAGCAGCGCTGTTTTGAATAATTATAGGTTTTGCAATGTCAGAGAAAGTATCTGCTCTATCTTATTCACATCACTTATCAGGCTAGGCAGCATCAGCACCGGTGACGCAAACTGCCTTTATCAGAGCAGAGTGAAACATATCAGGATTCGCACATCTCTGATATGTGCCCACTCTGTTCATCTGACAAGTACATTAATTCACTTTATTGGAATTTGAGGGCTATCTTCATTTTTATGATGCAAAGTTCTGTTGTAATTTCCGCATTAATGTACCTGTCTGGAGGCAATTGAAAAGGGATCAAAATGTTTGTACAAAATGATTTACTAAATGATGGTATCAGGCAAAACATTTCTTTACGGCTCATTGCACAACATCCTCCTTAAAGTTATGAAAGGCTCTAAGGTGAAGGCTGTTTCCCCTATCTTATCTAATACACAATGTGACGAGCTGGCCAATTATTTTATCCACAAGGTGGATAATATCTATAACAGCTTTGCCCCTAGCACTTATTTAGTTGGAGAAGAATGCTGTGAAGACAAAAGGCCCTCTAGGGGCGATAATATACTTTGCTCCTTCCCTCCACTATCGTTGACTCAAACTGAATCTCTATGCAGAAAGATTAAATCTGGTTCGGCAGCTGACCCTTTGAGACCAGCCCAGTTTCATCAAATACAGAGTGTCGTTTTACCTGTGGCACGGGAATTGATCAATCTGTCTCTGTCCTCAGCGTCTGTACCTTTAGCGTGGAAACATGCCAAAGTGATTCCTCTTTTAAAGAAACCTTCTCTTGAACCCTCTGACCCGGGCAATTACCGCCCTATTTCCCAGCTCCCTTTTTTGGCTAAGGCCACTGAATCTCATGTTAACACCATTCTCACTGAGTTGGTGGAACGCAATGATATTCTGGATGCTTCTCAAAATGGGTTTAGGTCCCATCACAGCACTGAATCTGCGCTGATGGCGGTGACCGAAGATATCCGTGACAGGCTGGATGAAGGAAGCTCAGTGGCCTTGATTCTTCTTGACTTAAGCGCCGCGTTTGATACGGTGTCTCACGGAATACTTCTGCGCAGGCTGGAGGAGATTGGGATTGGGGGTCTGGAGTTGGCCTGGTTCCGCTCCTTCTTGGAAGGCAGAACCTTCCAGGTCACTGTGCCCACGTTCCACTCCCAGGAGTATAATATCAAGCATGGGGTACCCCAGGGTTCGATCCTAAGCCCCATGCTTTTTAACATCTATGTACAACCTCTGGCAGTGGTAGCTAGGAGTAGAGGGCTGTCCTTGGTGTCTTATGCGGACGACACCCAACTAGTGATCGCCTTCTCAAAGAAGTGTGATCTTAACCTGGTGAAATTCAAGGAGGATATGCTGGCAGTATCTAATTGGATGTCAGATAACTGCCTGCAGCTTAATGCGAGCAAATCCGAAATTCTTTTGCTGGGCAAAGACAGTGACTTATGGTCTGAGCAGTGGTGGCCGGAGGAACTCAAACCAGCCCCCACGCAAAAGGAGGTGGTTAAAAATCTAGGTTTCTGGATAGATAGTAGTCTGTCCTTCGACACCCAATTTAAGTCAGTCGCAGGGACCTGCTTCGGGCTCTTGAGAGGTCTCAAACCTTTGTTGTTTTTTTTTAATCCCTCTATTCGACAGACCATTTTACAGGCCACGATCTTGTCCAGACTGGACTATGGAAATGCCCTATATTTAGGTGCTAATAAATCTTGCATTCAGCGACTCCAAAGAATTCAAAATGCGGCTGCTCGCACTCTGCTGGCCCTCCCAAGATCCTGTTCTGTGTCTAGTCCTCTGTCCAGGCTTCACTGGCTGCCGGTGGAGAAAAGGATTCAGTTCAAGACTTTGTGTGTTGCTCATAAAATCCTGAATCATCAAGCCCCCAAGGTCTTAGCGAATTGGCTAGTGCCATATATCCCGAGGCGTACTCTTCGCTTTGCAGATAAAAGGCTAGTCTGCATCCCCCGAGTTCGTAGAGCCAGAGCAGGCGGACGCTCATTTAAGGTATTGGCAGCTAGGCTTTGGATCTCCCTTCCCTCTGGGATTAGAGACTACAGAACCTTCTAGAGTTCCGGAGAGCCATAAAGACCTGGCTCTTTCCGGGGTAGCCTCAAGGTCTTTTTTTTCCTTCTCCGCTTCATGAAAGTTTACCTGGTAGCGCTGGGACGCCCCGTCGCTGGGGCAGCTATGCGCTGTACAAATTTGGTAAATAAAATAAATAAATAAACATAGGTTATAGTTTACTATAGGAAAACAAAAAAGTGATCTGTGGAATGCTTAAATTAATGTCCTCTACTGGGACTCTGGCTGCATTACAGTCCTTTGTTCAATCCAACACAGGTGAGCCATGTGCAAACCAGGCCTGGTCATACCCCAGTAGGAGCAGTCCAAGAGTTGAGCTAAGCCACTTTTCTCACCTTGAGCTGTGATTTGCTATCTCTAGTAATTAATTTGTAAAAGGGGAGCAGCTCAAAGCTTTTCTTAGGAACATTGCTTCAGAGGTGAATGCTGGGGTTGCAGGACACCAAAACTGCCCAGTTGTGATTCCACGTCATGGCTCTTCCCCCCATCACCTCCCCTCCTGCCTCTTTATCTCACTCTTTGGCCCAGATTCATTATGATTTTGTGTCAGGGCTGTGTCACTTTTGTGGTGCAGCCCCACGCCAAATTAGTTTTTGCATTTACTAAGCCACACAAAGCCACTTTGCGTGGTTTAGTAAATAAAGAGTAACGCAAGGCACGCATAGTGCATCTTTTTTTTTGTTGCAGATTGATATAGCTCGAACTCAAACCGAAGGCATTGGAGTGCTTTACATGAGCACCAGTTACATTAAACAAGGACAAATTCATTTTTTTGGCAGGCACGGGGAGATTAAGTGATTTGCCCAGAAACACAGGATATTGAGCCAATGTCGAAACTCAAACCTCGTTCGTCAGTTCCAAAGTCGGCAGCTCTGACAGTTACGCCACATGCATTGAATAGGCTTTACATAGGTGGAGCACGGGTATTCTGATGCATCTACCCATGTTTTTTGATGCAAACCCAGATTTACAATGACTTGTAAACCTGGGTTTGCGTAAAAATGGTGTGCCCTCCCGACAGAGGCGTAATGAAGAGAAATACTTTTATTTCTTCTTGTTACTTCCTCTTTCCATGTGTGCTGCATTCTGAAGCACACATACAAAAAGGAATATTCCTCTTATGATTGTTTCTGTGAGGGGAGGTGTCCCTTCCTGCACAAAAACAATCCTGCTCATATCTCAGAAACCCTTGCACCATGGTGTAAGGGTGTCTGCATTGGCGCTGGGCAGCATGCAGCGCAAGGAGGACTGCAGAAACGCTCCTTATCTCTGCAAATATGAAGCATTGCTGCTCTCTCCCTTTCATGCAACGCAGTGCAGAAAGTTCCCTTGCTGTGCTGCGTTGCGTGAAATAATAATAAATATCTCCCTTTGTATTTTTTCATTTTCTCCCTTTCTCATTGTTTTCCTATCTTTCTCTTTCTCCTCCTTTCTCTCTTTTCTGCCTTTCTCTTTCAAAGTCTGATGACGAAAAATAAGTCTCGGTCCCCAAGGATGAGAGCCAGTGCTGACCACCTGGCACAAATTAAGCACTATCCTCGAAACCTCCCTCAAAACATGATGCTCCATTGGGCTTCCTTGTGATAGGTTCAGCAGGTCACACGTTTATCCTAGAGACACTTGTGTGAGCTTTGCATAACACAGTCCCCTCTGTTACAGGAGAGCAAAGGGTGGACAACATAGGGTGGGGAGTCATCCGGGGTCAGAGAGAAAATAGTTTGCAAAAAAAAGAGGTATGGAAACAAAGATCTAAAATAGGTTTAAAAAATAATTGTAAATTGAAAACAGCTGAGGGCTCAGCTGTGGGGTGCTGTCAGGTGCTGAGCTGATCATTGGAGAGGGTGTGCTTTGGCAGGGGGGTGGCTGGGTATCAGTTGAGATCCTGTTTGTGAAGGAATAAGTATTAGCCAAGAATGTAAAAAAGTAAAAGAAGCAAAGGTTGGTTTGTTTTGGAAACTCCTCGTGCTCAATGCTTATCTATACTGGGCTGTGTCACATAGCCAAACACACACACTGCTTAAACTTAAGGAATGGAAAGGAATGCATACCCAAGGAGTAAAGACCATATACAATGTGTGAGACCACGCCAGTGTTGGAGATAACTTTGTGGTAGGTTTATTATTCGTAGTAACATTAATGCGTTAACTTACGTGCGATCCAAGGCCAGCCAGCGACGTTGAGCCCTATGCTGGCTGCCTGCCTGACTAGCCAACCAACCCCAGGACTTTATTGCATCTGGTGCTACAGCCCCAACCCCTGCACCCCAAAGCCTAGGATTGTACGTGCAGGCTGGAAGGTTACAGGGAAGATCCCAAGTTGCTTGGGGTTACATCTGCCTGTGGGACTTACAGGGTGCCGTTGCTATCATCAGATGGCCTGCCATAAAGATACCCAGGGTATTGGCCCGAAGTGCCCCCTCTGGGCTCCTTCCTGTGGTTGCTCTCGGTACCACATCCTTTGGCTTGCAAATGAGAACAATGAAACAAAGAAAGCTTTGCAATATATAATATAACATGTGTATTTGTAAATCGCAGGTTCACCCAAGGGTATCTTGGTGGTGGATAACAGATGTTTATTGTTACCCAACGGTACTCATTTTATCAACCTCAGAAGGATGAAAGGCTGAGTTGACCCACTGGGATTTGAACCGGAGACCATGACTACAGTGAATGCATCAGTCCACTAAGACCCCACCAGACCCGGCAATATATGCACAACTTTGCCCATCCCAGACTTAAGAAATAAAGGGTAGGTGTTGGGGCATGTTCACCTTGCAAACTGCCAAACAGGAGGATGCTGGCCAGTACTTAAAGCCCCCCACTTCCCCACTACAACCCTGAAGTGACCTCACTCAAGGGGGTTGGTCTGCTGCCACAGGAACTACAGACTCCTTATCCTTAAACCCTAATGAGTTGTGTAGGGGAGGGCTGTGTGACTGGGCAGTGGAATGAGATGATATGCCACCGCCCGCTAAGCCCCTATCGCCCATATGAGGGTGGCGTGGAGATCTACATTCTTCTACTGTGACTGTTAGAAAACCATATTCCATTATGAAGGAGTTCAGAGTCTGCTCTGAGTGCAAATTACTCTTGGAGCCGATATTTCTACCTATGGAAATCCCTTTAACAAGGGCTGAAAGTGGGATAGTGTGCATTTTACCACCTGGTAAGAACAAAACCACACTTATTTTGGCAATTAAACAAGGACAATGTGATGCAAACAGTATGCAGTTTCTAAGGGGGGAACAACAGGAAAACAGTGGCGGCTGCTGCAGAACGGGGTTGGTGAGGCATGAAAAATACAAATAAAGATGACTTACCTGTTCACGCTACATGTTTCTCGTCGTCAACTAATAACAAAATTAATCATGCACAATGAGGACGATGAGAAAATATCCAATGTAAACAAATCAATCCAGTGAAATCATCAGTAGAGATTTCTTATCCTTTATTACTGTCCAAAGATTAAAAATTCCCAGCACACGATAGCCGACACGTGTTTCGTCTTTACTCAGACTTTTTCAAGGCACGAAAATAAGTATCTTCACCACACCTGACATCCGTCAATATGAATGGTCCCAAGGAAACGGAGCTGTAAAGAGCACTAATAATACCCGTAGGGTGAGCTCCAATTGATGAAGTGGAAATGACGAAGACCATATGATGTTGGTACACACTGCATAAGTAACAAACGCTAATAAAGTGTAGCAGAAATCCAAGGTACATCCATTGACCATGGATACCACGGGGCACAACCCTGATAAGTCCCCCCTCTCGGCGACCACCTACACGTGTGTGTCCGGACGGATTACTCGCCCTTGGAGGGGTGACTTATCAGGGTTGTGCCCCGTGGTATCCATGGTCAATGGATGTACCTTGGATTTCTGCTACACTTTATTAGCGTTTGTTACTTATGCAGTGTGTACCAACATCATATGGTCTTCGTCGTTTCCACTTCATCAATTGGAGCTCACCCTACGGGTATTATTAGTGCTCTTTACAGCTCCGTTTCCTTGGGACCATTCATATTGACGGATGTCAGGTATGGTGAAGATACTTATTTCGTGCCTTGAAAAAGTCTGAGTAAAGACGAAACACGTGTCAGCTATCGTGTGCTGAGAATTTTTAATCTTTGGACAGTAATAAAGGATAAGAAATCTCTACTGATGATCTCACTGGATTGATTTGTTTACATTGGATATTTTCTCATCGTCCTCATTGTGCATGATTAATTTTGTTATTAGTTGACTTGATTTTGGACCAGTACTATTTCTGGATAATTAATATATCTA
This sequence comes from Calotriton arnoldi, assembly GCA_963921515.1. Classification (NCBI taxonomy): domain Eukaryota; kingdom Metazoa; phylum Chordata; class Amphibia; order Caudata; family Salamandridae; genus Calotriton; species Calotriton arnoldi. Next base: position 1,500,134 of record CAWUFW010003926.1, on the reverse strand, counting down.
AATGGTGTGCTGTTAGTAGCTTCTTTTGTTGTGTTGAGTTATATGCATGTTAAGTTTTAATGTGCAGTTGACACCTCTAGGTAGTAGGTGTGTGAAGCTGATTTAGCACCTGGTTGCCAATTTAGCAACACTTACAGAATATTTCACGCCAATTATTGATGCTTTGAAATACGTGTACTTATTGGATGTGCAGTTATTTCCCTTAAAGGGAACACTACTACCTGTTTCTTTCTTTGAATGTTTCTCGTCGTCCTCTGCTCTTCCTCACTCCCGGGAGCAGGAAGCACCAAAGCTCCCCTAAGCCAATCACAACTGTTAAATCATTTTCCACACTCTTGTTGGAAAGTACTTCTTTATTCATAAACTTCCTTTTCGTAAGGGCCAACACGTTTGCTACAGCTTACAGGCAACCACCAACTGCTGCTCGCTCGTAGCATTCTCAATTCCACTCCCCACAGTACATGAAATAGTAAACATTCTCAGAATATGACATGGGAAAATTCTAATAAAACTTAAGGATAAACACACACATCTCCCTTCTTTATACAACCGTGATTTAGAATTATTAAAGCAAAATTATGCTAATAAAAAATAGGGTAATAAACATACTTGACAACACAATGAAATGCAATAGTACTATTTTACAAACTTATATTACAAAATCCTGAAAATACTTTGAGCGTTATAACTCTGTACTATATTTACTGCTGGAAGATATTTCTGAAACTGCATGAAGCTCCTCCCTCTGACAACTTCCTTGTAAATCTTCCTCTTCATTACAACACATCTCTTACCCTGTTTCTAGCAATTCTGACCCAGCCACATATGGTTGTGACTCCAGCCAATTGTAATCTTTCAGAATCATACAACAACTCCTTACCACCACTACATTTCACAAAACGACTCATATGCCACACACGTCCATCACTCAATTTTGCTGAATTAGCGAAAATCCCCAATGGTCTTGACTATTTGCTTTCTCCTTTCCTTACTTTAAATGGTAATTTGACACGAACCACATCACCTTTTTAAAGAAAAGAATATTTAGCCCCGCTCTTCTTATCCCTGTACATTTTGTATTTCTCCTGGGATTCCAAAATATTCTTCTTTACCTCCGTCAAAGACCACTGACTCAACCTAGAGTTAAGCAACCACCCTTGGTTATCTTTGCTGAAGGGAACTCTCCCTCTCATAATCGTAAAAGGACTAGATCCAGTCACCGTAGGCATAGTGCAATACATCTACACCATTCTCTTGTCACACTTCCTCCAGTTAAGACTCCTCTGCTTATCCAACTGTATAGAATATTTAACCACACAATTAAACCTCTCTACTTCACCATCCCCACTAGGATGGTAAACTGAGATTAACATTTCAAAAATGTTTCCATTTGCACACTTTTAAACTGGACGCCTTGTCCGTAATCATCCTGTTGGGTAAACCTTCCCTCTGAAACAATTCATCCATAAACAAAATTACACTCTCCAAATCAGCCTTATTTACAAATTTGACATCAGGCCATTTGGAGAAATAATCCATCGCTGCTAACACATACCAATTCTCATGCAGGTCGTTAATCGGCCCCATGATATCAATCCCCAAGGATTCCCACGCCATTTCTGGACAAGGAATGGGAGAATATGGTGGAGGTTTCAATAATGTATGAGATTTTTTTGCAGACATACACAGAGTACAATGCCTAACAACACTTTCCACCTCCACATATTGACCAGGCCACCAATAAACGTCTTTAATTCTTCTCTTGCTTTTAACTATTCCTAAATGTCCATCGTGACACAGTTTTATCTAATCTTCTCTTAAAGTCTTGGGTGGAATAACTCTCTCTCCCCTCAAAATGCTGCCCTCTATCAGAGATAACTCATGGCGTACCTCCCAGAAATACTTCAATTTAGCATCTAAGGTCCTCTTTTTAGGCCATCCTTGAATAACAAAATTCTTTATGCTAGATAAGTTGCTATCCTGTAAACATGCTTCTTTCCATTCTTTGGCACTGATGACTTCATTTCTAAATTTCTCAGCAGCCCAGGCTACACTAATTTCCTCCCACATTCCAGGATCCTCTTCTAATGGTAAGGGTAACCTACTTAAGCAGTCTGCTACACGGTTTGTTACACCCGGCAGATCATTTACGGTATACCTATAATCTAACAATCTCATAGACATCTGAGCTATTCTAGGTGTAGCTTTCGATAATTCTTCAGTAGACAACACCTTGAAAAGGGGTTTATGCTCAAACCTCACTTCCACATGGAATCCCCATACAAAATTTCTGAAGTGCTCCAACCCCCAGACCACCGCAAGGGTTTCTTTTTCAATAACAGAATACTGTTCTTCTGCTGGTGATAGTGCTCTAGAAGCATAGGCCACAGTGTGCTCCTTACCATCTACACCCTTTGGCAGAGTATAGCTCCAATCCCTTTATTACTAGCATCTGTAGTAACTACACATGCCAGTTTAAGATTAAATACATACAATTGTTTTGCCTTGCAAATATCCTATTTCACACTCTCAAATTCACTTTGTAACACTTCATTCCACACATACCTACATTTGTTTTTTAACAATTATCTTAAATGATATGTTTTGTCTGAGAATCCCTGCACACATTTCACGTAAACTTCCACCAACCCTAGGAACAATCTCAGTTTATCCTTGTTCTTTGGGGAAGGGGCATTCCTCACTGCATTCAACGGATCTTTTTTAGGTCTGATACCTTCAGCAGAAATTTCATAGCCCAAATAATCCAATGAATGCACTTCAAACCTGCTTTTGGAGTACTCAGCTGTTAGCCCATACTTGTGCAACTCCCCTAACAACCTTCCTCACTCTCTCATCATGCTCTCTTTTTTACTCCCCCATGACTAATATATCATCTTGAAAGAAAATGATGTCTGGCATGTCTTTAAATAATTTGTTCATCAGCTTTTGAAATACAGCAGCCACCGACGCTAATCCAAACGGCATGCACACATACTGGTAGCAGTTCTGTGAAGTCATAAAGGCTGTTAAACTTTTGCTTTCATCATGCAATTTCACGCCAATTAAAGGTCAGTCGATGAAAACCAACTCATATCCTTTGTCATTGCAAACATTTCACAAATGTTTGGCAGAGAAAACTTTTCTACCACAATGTTTTGGTTTAGGTCTCTCAGGTCAACACATAAGCAGACCTTCCCATTAGCCTTGCGAACTATGACTAATGGTGCAATCCACTCTGAGGCATCTTCTTCTTGAATGATACCTTCCTTAAGCAACCTATCCAATTTCACATTAACTTCCTCTCAACATCCACGGAATTTCTCTAGACTTATGCACCTTGGGTTCAGCGTCTCTTTTCAAAATAATTCTATCAGGGTATCCCTCTAGCCTACCAATCTTTCCTGAAAACACTTCCGGAAATTCCTTTTCAAACTGAATTCCACAATGCTCACTATCATTCATCACCAAACCTTGTTCAGCTCTATTGGGGTCCAAGATGATATCTAATTTCCTTTGATCAATCCAACCCAAAACCTATGGACCCTCCTCTGCAATATAACATTTTCCAACTGCCTTTTGCCCTTTAAATTAAGAGGTTACCTCTCTATAACCCATCATAGGAATGGGTTCACCAGTGAAACTCTCAGGAGCTATATCCGACGGCATTAAGGATGCACCTAACACTCCTACAAATTCCTTGTCCCATACCTTTTTTTAATCAATTATAGTATAAGGAGACCCTGAATCTGCAACAATAAGTATTTCAACTCCCCCAAATTTATCTTACAAATGGGTTTAATTCTGGACTGTATAAATAGGTGATTAACAGCAACCTGAACTTTAATTTCCTTAATACCCAGAACACACTCATATTCTTTGGACATACCCTCCCCGACTGACTCTTCTGAGTCTGATTCACAATTCACTTCATCCTGAACTATGGAAACTTTTTGCCAATCTTTACTTTCTTACATACCTTAGCATAGTGTCCTTTGACACCACACTCCCCACATGTTTTATTCCTAGCTGGACACTTATTACTGTACGCTAGTTGATCCTTACTTCCATACCTATAGCATTTCTTTTCTCATGCCTTAGAATCATCTTTCTTCCATCCCCTCTGATTTTGTACATCCTTCTTAATCTTGTGTTCAACTTTGTTGACCATCTCTTTTTGGTTTTCTTTAGTATTACTAGATATTGCTTTAGCACACTTGTTTGAAATCTCTGCTTTCTTAACTAAAGCAACTACCTCCCCCTGCTGAGCTTCACCATACACCCATAGTCTCTCCTGTACATGCTCACTGTTTACATATATAATGATTTGATCACAGATCACTTCATCATGCAATGACCCAAATCTGCATGTTAATGTTAATTTCTTTAAATCGACTACAAATTCTTCAAAATTTTCCGATTTGCCTTGTTTCCTGACAAAGAATTTGTGCCTCTCAATAGCTATACAAACAGATGTTGAATAATACAAGTTTAGATCTTCCAAGGCACTCTTGAAAACATCTATCTCACTTGCATGTCGAGCTGTCTTTTCTATTGAAGTGTACACTTTAAGACCCTGCGGACCCAAGGAATGTCAAAGAATTTTCTTCTTCCTGACTTGTGAAAGCTCCTCCTCCGCATCCTCAATATTCCCTCCATTCTTGCCATTTGATGAGAGGATCCCCAGGTGTCGCCAAGAAGGGTTGTGGAGGTGTTAAAGAAAATGTTTATGAAGCACTCATCTTGTATGGATACAATTAAGTTTTAAATATGCATCTGTATCCAACCGAACACAAAGACAGGCTAATGAAATAAAATGTCACTGATAGGTGTGCCCGTCACAGATCACCATTATACGTGGTGTGCTTTCCACCATAAACACGATGACAGGCTAATTGTAATACCTCAATCGCTATTACATGAATGCCAATCGCCACTAGTCACCTCCTAATAAATGTAGACAGGCTTAAAATTGGTGTGCACGTCACCGTACATCCACTCACCCACGCAACAACAGGCCTGGGCTGTTGTGGCTGGCACTGATACTCTGTGATCACAAGGAACAAACCTGTTTTCTTTCCTGAAAAAAGCAACCGATGCACGCACCTCTGCAACACAATGTGACGTGTCTGTCCCTGCTGAAGTGTTTCCTAATGTTAAACAAGCATTTGCAATGCAATCGGTCTCGCCTTTGGGACCTTATATGTATTTAGCTATGCAGCACATTAGCCTGGGTGCTGAAACATCTACTGTTCTTTAACATAGAGGGAAAGTAAGCACCAAACTGCATGACATGCCAGGTATGGGAACACATGGAGAGAAATATTGCCTTTCAGCGGGAAATGGTATGCTCCAAAGCTCTGTTTTTAATATAAAATCAGCACTTTTGTGGTCATATCACTGAAAATCCAAGATTTGAAAAAAATATTATTGTCTACGGGTGCTCGTGGAAGACAATTTCTATGGACTGGAATCTACAGAATGCTAAAGTGATTCTGGTATTTTACTGACCTCTGCTGGTCGTTTTCTATCAAGAAAGTTAAATAGAGGCAGTTGCCAGAAAGATTAAAAAAAGAAAGTCCCTCAGCAGAAAGCAATTCTGGTATTTTACTGACTTCTACTGGTCGTTTTCTATCAAGACAGTTAAATAGAGGCAGCTGAACAGAAAAAAAAAGTCACTAAGCGGAAGCAGACAAGTCCTAGGGCTGATCTCCAGAGCCCACAAAAGTACATACACATATAAGTATATATAAGTATATACTAAAGTATATACAAGAGGTCTCGAATGCTCGACCTGAAAGGGTCATCTCCGGGTTACATAAAGTGCTTTGCAACAGACATATTAACCCTCTCTGCTACTCAGATTCAAAACTGGTACTAGACAAAACACAGATCTCACCAGCAAATATGTTAACCTCCAGAGAATCTTACCATTATTTATATTCCCTGAGATTTAGTTGGCACACAAAGATCTCTGCAGCAGGTGCCTGAACCCCATAAGATATTTTAAAATGCAGACTTTGCAACCAATTAAGCAGAACAGATTTACTGCCTCATTCCTACAGTTGTGTCACTTTTTTGGAACAACCCTGACTCAAAATTTAATTTATTAAATACGGTAATGCACTCATGATAGATTTGCTAAACATGTGTGAGGTCTTTAGATCTGATGTCACTTCTTGTGAGGTCATGGGTTGTGATGACCAGGGCCTGTCTTGGGCATGGGCGAGCTGGGCCCAGGCCCAGGGCACCAATATTCCGAGTTGTGCAGCAGAGAGCTGCTTGACTTAATGAAATGCAAACAGCAGCTTGTCCATCCCACTTGGTCTCAATAGGGTCCAGCTAAAGACTTTGTAATTAGCCCTGAATGTATCTCAGCGTAATTGTTAGCACCCCCTCAACCCCATACCCGCCTCCATTCTTCCTCACACTTTCTGCTGTCACACCGCAACGACCCCCCCACCCCGCCCTCACAACAAACAAATTTTCTTTACGCCCAGGGCGCTGTCCCTGTCAATCTGATTTAGGGCCATCCCTCGTGATGCCACTTCCTGTGATGCCATGTGCAATGTCATGCACGGTAATGTCACACGCCATGATGTCACTTGCGTACTACCTAACTTGGTTAGTTCCCCACTTCTTTATTTTTAGGACCTGTGCCCGTGGTAGCAGGATGGGAATCTACGAAAGTGGAAATAGGACGAGGTGAGAGGTAGCAGGATAAACTGAATTAGGTGCAAATAAGTATACCTTTGTGTATTGTTAAAAAATAAATAAAAGTAGAGCCTTTCTAGTCGTTTGGCTGCATTCACTTACTTTCTCGATACGTGTGAATGAGGCCAGTGGTTGGGGCGCCCAGACTTTGAAAGGATGACAGAAGACTGTCACATGGCAGTTCATAGCTTTGCAGTTAGGCCTTATAATGGAGAGGAGCAAGTAGGTTCTGCTGGTAATTAACGAAATGTTAAAATAGCCCAGACTGCCTGCCATCGTTCCTGAGCCAGAAAGCAATGTTTTGGAAGTGCGGGACTGGAGCACACCCTATCTTCAGTCTTGGGTGAGTGTGTATCCAAAGGAGTAGGTGGTCCCGCAGTACAATCTGTCATTCTCTAGCAATGCGTCTGGTAAAATATATGGGTCTCGGAAGGCAAGCTGGTTTGGACAGTTTTATGAAGCAGAAAAGGACTTATCACAAAATAGGCAATACGAAGAACATATAAACTGCTCAGAGAATAAGTTTAAATGGGGCCTGGGAAGAACGGGATACCATGTGCAGGACACAGGGTAGGAGGCGGAGCTTCTCCAGAGTGGGTGAACAGCAGCTAGTGAGGGGGGGCTGATACACAAAATGACCACGGACCGAAGCTGCAAAAAGACAGTTGCTGTGGACCAGGAAGAAGCGCTGAGTCACAGCTCTGTGGAGTGACACCAGCACAGCCACCGCCAGCCGAGTGCAGACAGCTCCAGAATCTGGCCAAGAACCACACTCACCCGGTAAAGAAAGATGCAGGCCTGCAGAACCCATGGAGGGACCTAGTAACAGAGGGCTGCAGCTGTCGGCTCACACACAGCATACCCCGGACTCAGCAGCATAGAACACAGCCTCCGGCAAGCCCTGAAAACAAGGTGCTGCTGCCCCATTCCACTGACAGAGGCGCCATATCCGCTGCATAGCCAATCCCACTCAGCAGCCAACCAGGTCGGCCTTTCGAACGAGAAAGAGTGAGAAAACCCTATCATTCGCAATGTATGACACACGAAGCGCAGAGGTAGTTGTCAGTGTCAACAAAAAACAAGCATTTGCAATGCAATAGGACTCGCATTTACGCGAGACCTATTGCATTGGAAACGGGAGTGCGGGCGGGCGAGAAGGCAGGAACGGGAGTGGGGGGGGGCGGGGGGCCGAGAAGTCACGGACTGTGGGAGGGGGAGGGAGGTGGGGGGAGACAGGGAAGAAAATAGTGTTAGGAGTAAAGAGGCCAGTAGCCATGGAAGGATACTATTGACAACATGGCCGTCATGAGGCGGGACTAACAAGCCTAAAACCAATCGGAAGGCAGCATTTAGGACCTAACCAATGAAAAAGATGGGCTGAGAGTGGGCGGAGATTCCACGAAGCTTCCACACTATACTGTATACTGCATGCCTCGCAAAGCGAGCAGCGCATGCGCGGCAACGCTAGGCTCGACCTAAAAATGGCCGTCTGACGTTGTACGCCTAATGTCTGTTTCTAAAACAGATTCAGCTTGTTTCACAAACTTGACACCAACATTGCACTGCTCCCCAATTCAAGATGGCCCCCTATGCATCGCCCTCCTGACACATATCCTGACTGCGCTGCTCCGCCACTAATTTGTTGTAAATGGAAACTCACACCCAAAGTGTTCACGCGCGGTAATAGAGGGACCGCTATACAGGTAAAACTTCAAGCGAGTGAAACAGTCTCCGTAGCGCAGCACTTTGGCTCCTTAAATTCAATGGAGCTCCATATGCCTCGCAGCACAGCCTCAATAACTCTGTAGATAAATAATTTGGGCTTGTCACAACTGCGTGCTCCTAACTGTGATTTCCCGTGTTGGCCCCACCGTAACAATTAGGGTGCGTAGGAACAGCAGACGAGATTACTCATGGCACCCGAAAAGTTAATAACCAGGCTGAAGTGCATTGAAAGAACAGTATTAAATCCCCCACCTTGACCTTCCTCTACACTGTAGGTGTTACTGCTGTGAAGTACGTCGGTTTTTCCTCAAGTTGTCACCAAATTGTTAAATCATTTTCCACACTCTTCTTGGAAAGTACTGCTTCCTTTTCGTAAGGGCCAACACATCTTACAAGCAACCACTAACTGCCACTCGTAGCATTCTGAATTCCATCCCCACATTACATGACATAGTTAACATTCCCCAGAATGTGACATATTAAACATTCTAAGAATACTGCAGCATAAACACAACGACGCTGCTGTCACCATGACAGCAGTATCGTGATTGATCTGAGCACCCTGGTTCAGCGCTCACATGGGGACTGCAAGCCTGTGCATGATCTCCACCCAGACTGTGCTTTACAGCCCGGTGGAGAAGAATCTAGGTGCGCATGATTGTTTGGCAAATGTATTAGTGTCCTGTGTGTGAACCTGTCATGGATGGGTCCTGGTCCCTCACCAACCACTGATGAGGAATTACCTCTTCTTGTGGTCCTCACACCACCAAAGAAGTAGAAAAAATGGGTGGGGAAGAAGACAAGATAAAGTGGGAGCCTGATGCCCTATGCCTGGGAGTGGGCAGAGCCTGACCCTGCCATCCCAGCCTTTGTGACTCAGAGCAGTCTGCTGGTGACTGCTTTTGCTTCAGGTGCAATAATTTCATCCCGTGGCCCTTTGGTGATACACATACACTACTATAGTCTGATGTCTTCCCAGAGTTTCACATGGTGTGTTTTTTTACATTTTCTTTCAAAATGTATAACCCCTGATTTTAATCTTGACTTTTCTCATTAAATATTTCTTCTTTATACTACATTAGTTTGGAAATCTCACTGTTTGATTTCACAACTTATGTGGTTTGAGTGCTGCATAAATGATGTACTTGCATTTTTCTGAGGAAGGCGTTAGTGCCAAAAGCTATTGGGAGTATCTGCCGGAGTATGTGTCTTACATCTTTTTATTGCCATTTTTGCAATATCATGTGAGATCATTATTACATTTCAGTTACAATTGGACATAGTCGTTTGTATAGATGTCATGGTGCATTCATTCCAACACAATTCCTTTATCACAATGTGACATTTGTCCTCCACAATGCAATCTTAACTTTTCAACTTATACGGAGTGTCTCTTCGCTTTATTCATCTTATAACCTTATATGTACCAGTATCTGCCCCCTTGCTGTTTAGTCTGACACTCTATGGAGAAGGACATAAGAGGAAGTAGGCTATTGTCCCTCAAAGGTAATGCTCTCATTGAGAAGATCCTGGAGGGAGTTAGAAGGGTCCTAAGCTATCCCCTGTGCAGTTTGATCCCATGCTCAGCAGCAGTCCCTCACTCCTTATCTTCTCTCTGTCTGTCCTGCATTTCCCTTTCCATCCTAAAAATGGCGGTGGGGGAGGGTCATGTACGTCATTCTGCTTAGCTAACCCCACATCCAATCAGTTGTCCCATGTCCTATTGTGATGTCTCAGGTCCTATGGTTTCTGCTCCGCATTTGCCTCACTGTTGCCAGACGGTATAGTAACATTCTCCAACTCCATCGGTATCTGTACCTCCTATCTGTACCTCCACTAACCCTTTTAGCATGGGCTGGAGAAACACTTGATTTCCAATGCATAGTAATTGATCATTGGCCAGTAATCTGGCTAAGTTGAAGAACCTATCCCAGGTCTTGTGTTTCTTCGACCTAGCCATTAGTTCTCGGAGGCAGGTTTTTGTGTACAAGAGTCGAAACCTTCCTGTAATCTCTGTGAGGTCTCTACCACTGTGGCCCAAAAGGCAGCAATTACTGGCCTCTCCCATACCAAGTGAACGAATCTGGCTTTCAGCTCCTAGCATTTAGGACAGGCATGTACAGCCACTTGCAATATGTTTTGTGTATGTAATTTTATTAAGGTAGGTAGAAGCTAACCCTGGGTGTAGTTTGCGTAGTAGCACTTCACGTAGCTACGCGAAGTACATTTCAAACTACACGTAGCTATGCAAATTGCGTAGTGCGTAGCTGTGTGCTTGACTGCACTGTACATTAATTGCCTAAGGCATCTTGAACAGTGCAAGTTAAGATAAAGTAACTATCTCTGTCTTTATATGCTAAAAATGCATATAGTTATTTCACAAAAGTGAAAACGATAAATTGACAAGCAGTGAGAGAGGTGATGATTTTGAGATCCTCCCTAACCTAGGGAGAGAACCAAGCAGATGCCTTGAAAACAAAAAGCACATCTTTTGAATGATTCGGTGGTGGTCCCATCCTCTTAGGACCACCCCAAGCACAGTTATTGGCAAAAATACAATCCCAACCAAAGGCCCTGCAAAGCATTATGGGACGAGATTAGCAGTGGGCAGTGAATATTATAGTATCCAATATCAAAATAATTCTACAAAGAGCTGCAGTTCCACTAGTCGTTACTAGATGTCCCTCACGAGTCAAATGCAAAAGCTTCATGAAAGGGTTTCAATGCTTTTGCATTTGACTCGTGAGGGACATCTAGTAACAACTAGTGGAACTGCAGCTTGATGTATTAATAATTTCAATGCTTTTGCATTTGACTCGTGAGGGACATCTAGTAACGACTAGTTGAACTGCAGCTCTTTGTAGAATTATTTTGATATTGGACACTATAATATTCATTGCCCACTGCTAATCTCGTCCCATAATGCTTTGCAGGGCCTTTGGTTGGGATTGTATTTTTGCCCATAACTGTGCTTGGGGTGGTCCTAGGAGGAAGGGACCACCACTGAATTGTTCACATGATATGCTTTTTGTGTTCAAGGCATCTGCTTGGTTCTCCCCCTAGGTTAGGGGGGACACCAAAATCATCACCTCTCTCATTGCTTAATATTTTGTTGTCAAAGTTCACTTTTGTGAATTGGTTATATGCTATTTAGCATAGAAAATTGCTTTATCAAAGCATTTGAAGGTGTTTATTTTACTGCTGCTACGCTATGTCAATTAGCACAGTTTTTCACTCTACTATGTGCAATTTGCGTAGTAGCACAAACTTTGTATGCTCCGTGAGCGTAGCAAAGTAATAAGCCCAGGGTTAGTAGAAGCAGCCATTCCTCAACAAACTAAGCATAAACGCTAGCTTTGCTCCCCACTTTCTATCGCTAAGTTCCCAATATATGTCAGTCCTCCTCATCCACGTAATTCCCTACTACATCATTTTAGCAGGCTCACATATACTATTGTCGCCTGTCTTTTACGTCTCCATCCCTCTCCTCAGCAGTGTTTATCCATCACCTTGAGTCCCTCTTCCTAGCTCCCCCAAATGTCACATAGCAGTTTACCCCTATTGTAAGATGTACCCATTGGGTACCGCGCTCCTCTGCTAGTTCAGCAAATATTTATCGCCATCATATAACTCCCCGACTATCTCTTCTCCTTCTGCGCCCCACAGTGCCCAGCATCTGCCCATCCAGCTCTGCTACCCCAACTGGGCTACTCCACTTCCAACAATTTTGGGGTGACGCTCTACTGACTTCGACTCTACAAGAGCACTGTGAAACTGCTATCACCCAGTTCTCTGGCTGTGGATGGATCTAACAGCCATCCGACCACCCCCTGCGATTATACAGTGACATAAGACAACTCTACGTTTGGTGCAACCAAGTGCCCCCTCCAATGGCAACTGAAGAATTTGCAGGGCGACTCTGCAGGGTATTGGACTCCAGATAAAGTCCCTGCGGGTTAAGTTCAGTTCCCCGAATAGCACCGTTTGGAGGGACGTAGGGCTTGTTGCAAAGTAATAGAGCAATTGTCTCAAGCCTACCATTTCCAACGGTGCATCCCTGCCCACTACTTACAGTGGCAACTTTTACTAAAAGGCGATGTTGCCCACAGGTACTCTGACATTACTCATGACTACATCTGTTTTCTTTCTATACACTTGCACTTTTAACCAGAAGAATGTATTGAATTCCCATGCTATGTTGTTTCTGGGTAAGCCTGTCCTAATTTCAGCGACCACAGGCGGCAGCGGAAACATGCATAACTTCTCCCAATTCACTCTTCCACTGTGGTGAGCAAGATAAGTGTCCACAAGATCCACTCGGGATCATGCACTGGGGAGTGAAAGGAGTATTCTGGGCCCACCTTGCATCTACGAACCCCAGTGTGCAGTCTACTCGTTAAGTGCCCTTGAACCCTCACCTTGAATCATGAAGGGGCAGGTGTGACTGACACAAGGAGATATCTGTCACATAGTTGCAATTCCCCCCAGTATCATAGGCAAGTGTTTATCTAGGAAAGCCACCTGATCACAGTTGGGTGCTTACCAACAATATCTGCACCGCATTCAGTATACTCATAATCAACACATACCAGCCCTCAGAGTCGATAAAGGATTGTCTATTCAAAAAGAGATACTTTGTAAAAACACTCCTTGCATATGCTAAGTAAGTACACCAATTGCCCCCTCCATTTCTTGCTAAGCTTACTTCCTTGTAAAGCTCTTTGGTGCATTTCCTGCAGTAGGGCAATGTGAGCCCCCCCCTCCTCTTTAGATATTGATATATTTTGTAATGCTTAGTTGCATTCCTCATCCCCTGATGTTACAGGTAACCCACTCATAAATATTCATGGATCGTGTACTCAATGAGCGGTAATATGTGCCTGGAGAAGTGTGTTTTACTCCCAAGTTGTCCGTCCTCACTTCTTGGCCTATACATGGCTTTATGCCCCATCCTCACCCCTTGCAGCAGACAGCTGTCAGAATGAAAGCTCCCTCTGCATTGATCCCAGTAGCTCCCTTCCCAGAGCAAGTCAGAAACATCGAATCAACCAACCCCAAGAAACAGTCCGAATGTAATATTTACATGTAGGAACCAAAAATAGGGGAACATCATTAGCCTGTACACTGTAGCCTGCAGTCATTGTTTTACAGTGCTCATTGCACTAATCCACATGTTGTTTGACCTCACTCCAACCTATATTAGGAGGACAGGGTGGCAGAGGCATGGGCCCTCCCGATACATTGCCGGGTTAACCCATGTCCTCCACTGTCATCGAAGAAATATGTAGTAACTCCTATCGCAAAGGATTGTCCAGCATTTATGGCTGGACTGTTCTTTCTGCCAAGAGATGCTGCCACCTCCGCCACTAGTGCTGCATCCCTAGCTCGTAAAACTTGTTGCCTTGTGGGCATTCGTCTCAGTCCAGACATCTTCGCCCTCCACATCTTCTTTTTGGTCCTAGCTCACCTATCGTCAGACCAGACTATGGCAGATTCAGTTTTGGCACAATTCCAGACTTCCTTCAGGTACGTAAAGAACAGTGTTTGGTCTCCCTCGATGATTTTTAAATGTTCCCAAAACATTAGCATGCACTTCACTCGTTTCACTCTCAGCTTCCTCTTCACTCCAAGTAATGAGTTACATTGTTTTTGCAATGCTTTGTGTAATAGGGAAAGATATTGACTCTGCTACTCTTAACCTTGAACGGGCCATGTCCTTATGGATGTGTTTCTTTTATCAGAACAGTGTGTGTGTGTGTGTGTGTGTGTTCAACAGAGAGAGAAAGGTGGACAGGCCCCAGTGCACCCCAGCAGTTGTTAGCCCCTTCCCTAAGTACAATTATTTGCTCTGGCCCACCACCTTATCAGGCAGGCCCATGATTCATTCATTATTCCTTCTCAAGTGCCCCTCTGCATCTTCTAAATCTGAGTAATCTCACACAAGCTGTTAGGTCACAACTTGCTTCTGTAAGTCACCCATAGCTGGCTTTTCTAGTCATCTCTTAGGAGGCTACTGTCAGGCACAACACAGTCTATTCATGTTCTAGTGCCTCAGTGGTAGCCTTCAAGGCATCTAGCAGTGAATCCAGATTGTCTGCGCTGGTCCCAGAAGGCCCTCCATGAATGGCTGATATTACGAGTTTGTTTCCACCACTAAATATTACCTTGTCACTGGTGCTGTACACACTTTCAGTTTTCCCATAATGTAAATTGTCCTGTGGACCAGAGTGATCCTTCATGGACCATCACCTTGGACGTCTCCCAAGCCCCTTAATGTGTCATCCAGATAGCTAAGTTTAATCTATGTGCTGCAGTCAGGCATCTTACTGATGAAAGGTGATGTAAGGTTCCACTTTTTTCCCCCTGCTCCAAGTTAGTGGTTCCTTCCTTCCCCCCACAGTACGAGCAGCTAGTGTGCTCAGGAAAATTGAGACTAAAGCGCCTTGTTCTGGGTCCCTGATGGTCATCCTCTCACATGGTTGGCTATGCACGTTCTGTGGGGTGAACTCGCTCCTTGATATAGAAGATATAGAAGAACAATACTTAAAAAAAATAGAAAACCTTCTACCCAGTCAAAAAAAGACAGCTTTTTAGCTAACCTTTAGATTGCACAAATTTGAACCCATACCCTGGTGTGCATGAGGACTCTTGTGAAAATTTGGAGGACTGGGTGGCTGTGCGAAGAAGACTTGTGTAAAAATCTGGACGACTGGGATAAGGTCCAGAAACCACAACAAATGCCAACTTCATCTTGGAGAAGAGGTTTCGTGTCTCTGATGGGTGGGCAACGAGAGGCACATGAGCTAGGTCAAGAAAGACTTCATATCCCAAGCATCCACAGCACTCTCACAAGACTTGCAATGGTGGCAGCCATCTTGAACCTTTAGAGTATAAGTTCCTCATGGTCCTATGGTTGTTGTTAAGCTGTTGAGATACCAAATTGCTACATCCAGTACCTGGTTGTTAGAGTGTTTGAAACTTTGCAGATTATAATTATCTTCGGAAGTCAATGAACAAATGAACTGGATATAGTCAATTATTCTCGGACAAATCCTTAGTGTTTAAGGATTTCATTACAAGACCAGAGGCTACCATTATGCATATTTCTTTTAATACTAACTCCAGCAGCCACTTAGAAGCAATACATCATAAAGTAAAACAGTTCCAGAACAGAATCTTCTTCATGTATAATAGCCATGAGCATAGAACAAGCTGCCTCTTTTAAATGCGGCTCCAGGCAGATAAGTACTATTTTAATTACTCCTTGTCCATGACCTCTCTTAAAAGAGCGATTGATTTATATTGTTTTTCTTATGTTATCATGCTTCCGCTCCTACTCATAACCCCTCTGTAGGACCCTTTTCACCATTACCTGATCTCCAATTTACAGAGATCAACTCACCATCCAGATGCCACCGCACCCCTCTCCCCTCCAAAATCGGGACTCTCACCCTGACGTTATCACTCCAAGCTCCATGCTTCAGGAACCTCCCTAGCACCGTATTAACTCACTGCACGGGCCCTGGGTCTGAGAGCCTACTCCCAACAACTCGCTCCGTTCTCGGAAGGCTCTCCCTATCTCCCTTCCTTCCGATTACCGTTCACGGTAGCCCAAACACACAGCAAGGGCCAAAACGTTCTCTCCGCCTTGGCCCCGACACCTTCTCAAGGCCATAACATATTAGAGAAAAGAACCTGGGCAACTGTCTCGTCAACCTGTGACCAAGGATAAATAAATACAAAAAAAGGGGATAAACAAGTGGCATGCCCACCCGAAACCTCCACGTAACGAGGTTTCCATGGTAACGTACAGCAGCAGCTGATCGCACAAGCGTTTTTCCCAATGTCAGGTAAATCGCCTCGACAATCAGCTGCTGCATAATGACCGCAAGTACCCTTTTAACCTCAAGCTCAAATGTATTTTCCCTTTCTCATTCAGAGCCATATGAGCCTTTCATACTCTAAGGTTCTGAGCCACTCTTATCTAACTAGTGAAGCTTCTGAGCCACTCTGAACTTTCCACTCTAACACTAACTGGTGACACTAAAACTTAAAAAAAGATAAGAAAAAAGGCATGATGCCTTTAAAAGAATTATTCAAAAAGAAATGCGTTCCTGCATGCTTGAGACCCTAAATCAAGTTATGTCAAATAAAAGAACACTATCTGTAGAAGAAGAGGACATAGAAGAAATCCCAAACCTCCCAAAAAATGAGGAGAATATTAATAATGTTAATAAAAGGGGAAAAAGGCTAAAGAAAACTAAGAATATACAAGATCTAAGCCCTCTGAGCACACTGGGAGGTCCGAGCACCTCAAATAAAATGGGAGGTCAAAGCACCCCAACCTTCGCTCCTCAAAGATATTGGGTGCCCTAAGCGGCACAGCTTATCAAGGTGTCCAAAGCGGCACAAACCATCCAAGTGCTCATTACAACATACAAAATATTGAAATGGAGGAAGAAGGGGATACCAATACCAACCTAATGTATGAATATGTACTTGACTTAGACGAGGATGATTTAGAGTTCGACAGTCAAGATACAGAGGAAGAATTTCCATCATCCTCAAACGAAATCATAACTAACCCCTTAGGTGAGGAGATGTTCTCCCCATATAACATTAACCCCTTGCGTGCGCACGACGGCCGGGAGCCGTCGTGCGCCACAGTGCTCGTGTGCGCAGGACGGCTCCCGGCCGTCCTGGCTCATGGCACTGGAAATCCCTCTGGTGCAGGCACTAGAGGGATTTCTTTCTCTCCCCAAAAGCCTCGGGAGCTGGGGAAGAGCTTCCCCAGCTCTCGAGGCCCCCCTCTGGTTTCTGTGAAATGACCATCAGCGCGCACGTCGCGATGTCGTCATTTCATAGAAACCGAAACTGAAATGAGCCTTCAGGTTCATTTCAGTTTCACTTTCTATGTGCTCAGGGGGCTATCTCAGCCCCCGAGCATGTAGAAAGACGGGAGAGGTATCAGTGGAAAGGGGAGAATCTCCTCTTTCCAATGGTACCCCTCCCCAGTGGATCCCTGCTTGGGGATCGCCCCAGAAGGGTGATCCCCAAGCAGGGGCGATCCCCAAGCAGGGATCTATCCACTAGACACCAGGGAGGGGGGAGCGGCCCATTGGGCAAGGGCCTTTGCTCCCCCACCCACAAAATTGGCTAAATTCAGTCTTTCTGCCCCCCCCCCCGGGGGGCAGAAAGCCCACTAGAAACCAGGGATTTTTTTTTATTGATGTTGGGGTGGGGGCTGCCCAAAAAGGGCATGGCAATGCCCCCCCCAGAGAAATGTCAGTCTTTCTGCCCCCCCTAGGGGGCAGACGGGGGCAGTAGCCCCCAATATGCCGCCCCGGGGGGGTGGGGCAGAAAGCCCACTAGAAACCAGGGATTTTTTTTAATTGATGTTGGGTTGGGGGCTGCCCAAAATGGGCATGCCAATGCCCCCACCCCCAGTGAAATTCCAGTCTTTCTGCCCCCCGGGGGGGGGCATAAAGCCCACTAGAAACTAGGGATTTTTTTTATTGATGTAGGTGTGGGGGCTGCCCAAGATGGGCAGGCCAGTGCCCCCACCCCCCCAAAAAAAATGCAACAGTCTTTCTGCTCCCCCAGGGGCAGATGGGGGCAATAGCCCCCAATCTGCCCCCCGGGGGGGGCAGAAAGCCCACTAGAAACCAGGGATTTTTTTTAATTGATGTTGGGGTGGGGGCTGCCCAAAATGGGCATGACAATGCCCCCCACCCCCAGTCAAATTCCAGTCTTTCTGCCCCCTGTGGGGGGGCATAAAGCCCACTAGAAACCAGGGATTTTTTTTTATTGATGTAGGTGTGGGGGCTGCCCAAGATGGGCAGGCCAGTGCCCCCACCCCCCAAAAAAAAATGCAACAGTCTTTCTGCTCCCCCAGGGGCAGATGGGGGCAGTAGCCCCTGATCGCAGAAAACCCACTAGGTACCAGGGATTTTTTTTATGTTGTAGGGGTTAGGGCTGCCCAGAATGGGCATGATAATGCCACCACCCCAAAAACAATTACCACAGTCTTTCTGCCCCCCCGGAGGCATATTGGGGCAATAGCCCCTTATCTGCCCCCCGGGGGGCAGAAAGCCCACTAGGCCTCAGGAAATATTTATTTTTTAATTCAGGGGTGAGGTCAGCCCAGAATGGGCATGCCAATGCCCACACCTCCCCAAAAAAATGCCACAGTCTTTCTGCCACCCCTGGGGGGCGATGGGGGCAGTGGTCCCTGATCTGCTGCCCGGGGGGCAGAAAGCCCACTAGGCGCCAGTGAATACGCTGGCTTTTTTATGCGTGGGGGTGGGGCTGCCCAGAATGGGCATACCAATGCCCCCACCCCCCATAAAAATAGCCACGGTCTTTCTGCCCCCCTTGGGGGCATATCGGGGCAAACCTCCCCCCCCCCGATTCCCCCCCAGGCCGGCAGAATGCCCGCTAGGCACAGACTTGTTTTTAGCAATGTGCCTACCTGTGGATTTTTGGCCCTAGCACAGCCGGCACATAGAGAAACCTAGCAAACCTGTACATTTTTGAAGACTAGACACCAAGGGGAATCCAGGATGGGGTGACTTGTGTGCCTCTCTCCAGGTTCTGTTACCCAAAATCCCTTGCAAACCTCAAACTTAGTTAAAAAAAACAAATTTTCCTCACATTTCTGTGATGGAAAGTTCTGGGATCTGCGTGGATCCACAAAATTCCACCCACCCCGCATTCCCCAGAGTCTTTCTGAGAAAAATGGTACCTCGCTTGTGTGGGTAGGCCTTGTGCCCGCGACCGGATACGGCTCAAAACGCAACTTGGACACACCACATTTTCTCAGTGAAAACTGACCCTTTTTTTGCAAAGTGCCTAGCTGTAGATTTTGAACCCTAGCTCTGCCGGCACCTAGGGAAACCCAGCAAACCTATACATTTTTGAAAACTAGACACCCGGGGAAATCCAGGATGGGGTGACTTGTCTGGCTCTCACCAGGTACTGTTACCCAGAATCCCTTGCAAACCTCAAACTTTGTAAAAAAAAAAAACATTTTCCTCACATTTTTGTGGTGGAAAGTTTTGGAATCTGCGTGGATCCACAAAATTCTACCCACCCCGCATTCCCCGAAGTATTGCGAGAAAAATGGTACCTCACTTGTGTGGGTAGGCCTAGTGCCCGCGACAGGAAACGGCCCAAAACGCAACGTGGACACCACATTCTCAGTAGGAAAACTTTGGGGGATCCAAGCAAGCCATACCTCGCTGGACTCCCCCGGGTGCCTAGTTTTCAAAAATGTGTGGGTTTGGTAGTTTCCCAATATGGCCACCGAGCCAGGGGCCAAAAACCCAGGTGACCCCCCCCCTTGCAAAACCAGGTTGTTTTGTGATAGGTAATATTGATGTCTCCTCAATACGTTTTGGGCCCTTGCCTGTCACGGATACTTGACCCACGCACGCGAGTGAGGTACGATTTTTATCCGGAGACCTGGGGGAACGCTGGGGGGTAGAACATTTGTGTCAGCCCAGTGATCCCACAACTTTCCCACACAGAAATTTGAGAAAAATTTGATTTTTTTCAACTAAATTTGAGGTTTGCAGGGGATTCTGGGTAGGAAAAGGTTGGGGGGGCCCATGCAAGCCATACCTCGCTGGACGTTCCCCCAGCTCTCCTGATAAAAATTATACCTCACTCGCGTGGGTGGGTCAAGTACCTGCGACAGGCAAGGGCCCAAAACGTATTGAGGAGACATCAAAATGACCTATCACAAAACAACCTGGTTTTGCAAGGGGGGTCACCTGGGTTTTTGGCCCCGTGCTCGGCGGCCATCTTGGGAAACCTACCAAACCTACCAATTTCTGAAAACTAGACACACGGGCGAGTTTAGCGAGGTATGACTTGAGTGGATCCCCCAACGTTTTTCTACCCAGAACCCCCTGCAAACCTCAAATTTAGCTGAAAAAAACACATTTTCTACATATTTTTGTGTGGAATCACCGTGCCGGCACAAATGTCCTACCCCACAGCATTTCCCTCAGTCTCCCGAGTAAAATGATCATTTTTCTCGGAAGACTTTGGGGAATGCGGGCGGGTGGAATTTTATGGATCCACGCAGATTCCAGAACTTTCCACCACAGAAATGTGGGAAAAATTTGCTTTTTTTTACAAAGTTTGAGGTTTGCATGGGATTCTGGGTAACAGAACCTGGTGAGAGCCAGACAAGTCACCCCATCCTGGATTCCGCTAGGTGTCTAGTTTTCAAAAATGTATAGGTTTGCTAGGTTTCCCTAGGTGCCAGCAGAGCTAAGGTTCAAAATCTACAGCTAGGGACTTTGCAAAAAAAGTGTCGGATTTCACTGTGAAAATGTGGTATGTCCACGTTGCGTTTTGGGCCGTTTCCTGTCGCGGCCACTAGGCCTACCCACACAAGTGAGGTACCATTTTTCTCGGAAGACTTTGGGGAATGCGGGCTGGGTAGAATTTTGTGGATCCACGCAGATTCCAGAACTTTCCACCACAGAAATGTGGGGAAAATGTGTTTTTTTGTTTACAAAATTTGAGGTTTGCAAGGGATTCTGGGTAACGGACCCTGGTGAGAGCCAGTCCAGTCACCCCATCCTGGATTCCCCTAGGTGTCTAGTTTTCAAAAATGTATAGGTTTGCTGGGTTTCCCTAGGTGCCGGCAGAGCTAGGGTTCAAAATCTACAGCCAGGAACTTTGCAAAAAAAGGGTCAGTTTTCACTGTGAAAATGTGGTGTGTCCACGTTGCGTTTTGGGCTGTTTCCTGTCGCGACCACTAGGCCTACCCACACAAGTGAGGTACCATTTTTTTCGGAACACTTTGGGGAATGCGGGCTGGGTAGAATTTTGTGGATCCACGCAGATTCCAGAACTTTCCACCACAGAAACGTGAGGAAAATATGGGGTTTTTTTTAGGAAGTTTGAGGTTTGCAAGGGATTCTGGGTAACAGAACCTGGTGAGAGCCAGACAAGTCACCCCATCCTGGATTCCCCTGGGTGTCTAGTATTAAAAAATGTATAGGTTTGCTAGGTATCCCTAGGTGCCGGCAGAGCTAGAGTTCAAAATCTACAGCTAGGCACTTTGCAAAAAAAGGGTCAGTTTTCACTGTGAAAATAAAGTGTGTCCACGTAGCGTTTTGGGCCATTTCCTGTCGCGGGCACTAGGCCTACCACACAAGTGAGGTACCATTTTTATTGGGAGACTTAGGGTATCACAGAATTGTAGAGCAACTGTTATTACCTATTGACTTTCGATGCATTTCTGCCTTCCAAATGAAAGGCAATATGTAAAAAAGGAGTCCCTTTGAAAAATGTCCTATAATTCTCATGCTAGTATGGGTACTCACAATTTCGGAAATGTGCAAATAGCTACTGTTTATAAACTCTACATTTTGTTCCAATTTCAGAAATACATAGGTGTCTTTCATCCCGATTTTTCACTATATATATTTTCCCAAATTAATTGCTAGATACCCGGTACATAAAAAAAAAACATTTCAAGACGCTGCTCAGTTATTGGCTCTGGGTTCATCGGGCTCTTGGTGAACCTACAAGTCCTATATATCCGCACAACCAGAAAGGTCCTGCGGATGTAACGGCATATTGCTTTTAAACATCTGTCATAATTAAAAAAAGTTACAGGTGAAAACGTTGGCACAAATGGCTGTTTTTTTCAACTCATTTTCAATTTTTCCTGTTTTCAACTGTTAGTTTCTATAAAGAAACCTTGAAGGATCTACACAAATGACCCCTTGCTGAATTCATAATTTTGTCTGCTTCTCTAAAATGTATAGCTTTCCAGGATCCATTATTGCTTTTATACCCATTTCTACCATTAACTGGAAAAAGGTTGAAAGCACAAAAAATAGCAAAAATAGACTATGTCCCAGTAAAATGCCAAAACTGTGTAAAAAATGTTGGTTTTCTGACAAAAGTCTGTCAGTCCCTGAAAGCTGGGAAAATGGTGGTTTCAGCACCACAAACCCTTTGTTGATACCATTTGCAGGGAAAAAACCAGACGCTTTCATTTGCAGCACTTTTTTCGCATTTTCCCCCCAAAAAACAGAATTTAGCTGTATTTTGGCTAATTTCTGGGTCCCCTCCAGGGGAATCAACAAACCCCAAGTACCTTTAGCATGCGCATGATGTTGGAAGAAAAGGACGCAAATTTGGCGTGGATACCTTATGTGGTCAAAAAGGTACAGGGGCCTAAGCGCAAACTACCCCAAATAGCCAAAAAAAGGCTTAGCACAGGGGGGGAAAAGGCCTAGCAGCGAAGGGGTTAAAGACCCAAGAAGCTCTGAATGGTGGCCTCAGGACCACGTGGCCAAATTCATTAAAAAATGTCTCAGAAATCCACTAGAAAGAGAAATGCGGAATATCCTGAAAGCAGAATGCTCCAGACCTGCCAGTCAAGAAAAAGTTTGCCAGACACCCAACCTTGACCCCGAATTAATCAAGTTCCTCTTTAAACTTGGAAGAGATCCCAAAAAAGGTATTTCCCTAGATGTCTAGTTTTAAAAAATGTATAGGTTTGCTAGGTTTCCCTAGGTGCCCCCAGAGCTAGGGTTCAAAATCTACAGCTAGGCACTTTGCAAAAAAAGGGTCAGTTTTCACTGTGAAAATGTGGAGTGTCCACGTTGCGTTTTGGGCCGTTTCCTGTCACGGGCACTTGGCCTACCCACACAAGTGAGGTACCATTTTTCTCAGAAAACTTTGGGGAATGCGGGGTCGGTGGAATTCTGTGGATCCACGCAGAATTCAGAACTTTCCACCACAGAAATGTGAGGAAAATGTGTTTTTTTTACAAAGTTTGAGGTTTGCAAGGGATTCTGGGTAACAGAACCTGGTGAGAGCCAGACAAGTCACCCCATCCTGGATTCCCCTGGGTGTCTAGTTTTTAAAATGTGTAGGTTTGCTAGGTTTCCTTAGGTGCCGCCAGAGCTAGGCTTCAAAATCTACAGCTAGGCACTTTGCAAAAAAAGGGTCCGTTTTCACTGTGAAAATGTGGTGTGTCCACGTTGCATTTTGGGCCGTTTCCTGTTGCGGCCACTAGGCCTACCCACACAAGTGAGGTATAATTTTTCTTGGAAGACTTTGGGGAATGCAGGGTCGGTGGAATTTTGTGGATCAACGCAGAGTCCAGAATTTTCCACCACAGAAATGTGAGGAAAATGTTGTTTTTTTTTACAAAGTTTGAGGTTTGCCAGGGATTCTGGGTAACAGAACCTGGTTAGAGCCAGACAAGTCACCGCATCCTGGATTCCGCTGGGTGTCTACTTTGCAAAAATGTATAGGTTTGCTAGGTTTCCCTAGGTGCCGGCAGAGCTAGGGTTCAAAATCTACAGCTAGGCACTTTGCAAAAAAAGGGTCAATTTTCACTGCGAAAATGTGGTGTGTCCACGTTGCGTTTTGGGCCGTTTTCTGTGGCGGCCACTAGGCCTACCCACACAAGTGAGGTATCATTTTTCTCGGAAGACATTAGGGAATGCGGGTGGGTGGAATTTTGTGGATCCACGCAGATTCCAGAACTTTCCACCACAGAAATGTGGGTAAAATGTGCTTTTTTTGACAAAGTTTGAGGTTTGCATGACATTCTGGGTAACAGAACCTGGTGAGAGCAAGACAAGTCACCCCATCCTGGATTTCCCTGGGTGTCTAGTTTTCAGAAATGTATAGGTTTGCTAGGTTTCCATAGGTGCCGGCAGTGCTAGGGTTCAAAATCTACAGCTAGGCACTCTGCAAAAAAAGAGTATGTTTTCACTGTGAAAATGTGGTGTGTCCACGTTGCGTTTTGGGCCGTTTCCTGTCGCGGCCACTAGGCCTACCCACACAAGTGAGGTACCATTGTTCTTGGAAGACTTTGGGGAATGCGGGGTGGGTGGAATTTTGTGGATCCACGCAGATTCCAGAACTTTCCACCATAGAAATGTGGGGAAAATGTGTTTTTTTTTTTTACAAAGTTTGAGGTTTGCAAGGGATTCTGGGTAACAGAACCTGGTGAGAGCCAGACAAGTCACCCAATCCTGAATTCGCCTAGATGTCTCGTTTTCAAAAATGTATAGGTTTGCTAGGTTTCCCTAGGTGCCGGCAGAGCTAGGGTTCAAAATCTACAGCTAGGCACTTTGTAAAAAAATGGTCAGTTTTCACTGTAAAAATAAAGTGTGTCCACGTTGCGTTTTGGGCCATTTCCTGTCGCGGGCACTAGGCCTACCCCAGAAGTGAGGTACCATTTTTATTGGGAGACACAGAATTGTAGAGCAACTGTTATTACCTATTGACTTTCGATGCATTTCTGCCTTCCAAATGAAAGGCAATGTGTAAAAAGGAGTCACTTTGAAAAATGTCCTATAATTCTCATGCTAGTATGGGTACTCACAATTTCGGAAATGTGCAAATAGCTACTGTTTATAAACTCTACATTTTGTTCATAGGTGTTTTTCATCCCGATTTTTCACTGTATATATTTTCCCAAATAAATTGCTATATACCCGGTACATAATAAAAAACCATTGCAAGATGCTGCTCAGTTATTGGCTCTGGGTTCATCAGGTTCTTGGTGAACCTACAAGTCCTATATGTCCCCACAACCAGAGAGGTCCAGCGGATGTAACGGTATATTGCTTTCAAACTTCTGTCATAATTAAAAGAATTTACAGGTGAAAACGTTGGCACAAATGGCTGTTTTTTTCAACTCATTTTCAATTTTTCCTGTTTTCAACTGTTAGTTTCTATAAAGAAACCTTGATGGATCTACACAAATGACCCCTTGCTGAATTTATAATTTTGTCTACTTCTCTAAAATGTATAGCTTTCCAGGATCCAGTATTGCTTTCATACCCATTTCTACCATTAACTGGAAGAAGGTTGAAAGCACAACAAATAGCAAAAATAGACTATGTCCCAGTAAAATGCCAAAACTGTGTAAAAAATGTTGGTTTTCTGACAAAAGTCTGTCAGTCCCTGAAAGCTGGGAAAATGGTGATTTCAGCCCCACAAACCCTTTGTTGATACCATTTGCAGGGAAAAAACCAGACGCTTTCATTTGCAACACTTTTTTCCCATTGAAAAAAACAAAACAGAATTTAGCTGTATTTTGGCTAATTTCTGGGTCCCCTCCAGGTGAATCCACAAACCCTGAGTACCTTTAGCATGCGCATGATGTTGGAAGAAAAGGACGCAAATTTGGCGTGGATACCTTATGTGGTCAAAAAGTTACAGGGGCCTAAGCGCGAACTACCCCAAATAGCCCAAAAAAAACTTAGCACAGGGGGGGAAAAGGCCTAGCAGCGAAGGGGTTAAAGACCCAAGAAGCTCGGAATGGTGGCCTCAGGACCACGTGGCCAAATTCATTAAAAAATGTCTCAGAAATCCACTAGAAAGAGAAATGCGGAATATCCTGAAAGCAGAATGTTCCAGACCTGCCAGTCAAGAAAAAGTTTGCCAGATACCCAACCTTGACCCCGAATTAATCAAGTTCCTCTTTAAACTTGGAAGAGATCCCAAAAAAGGTATTCCCCTAGATGTCTAGTTTAAAAAAATGTATAGGTTTGCTAGGTTTCCCTAGGTGACCCCAGAGCTAGGGTTCAAAATCTACAGCTAGGCACTTTGCAAAAAAAGGGTCAGTTTTCACTGTGAAAATGTGGAGTGTCCACGTTGCGTTTTGGGCCGTTTCCTGTCGCGGGCACTAGGCCTACCACACAAGTGAGGTACCATTTTTATTGGGAGACTTAGGGTATCACAGAATTGTAGAGCAACTGTTATTACCTATTGACTTTCGATGCATTTCTGCCTTCCAAATGAAAGGCAATATGTAAAAAGGAGTCCCTTTGAAAAATGTCCTATAATTCTCATGCTAGTATGGGTACTCACAATTTCGGAAATGTGCAAATAGCTACTGTTTATAAACTCTACATTTTGTTCCAATTTCAGAAATACATAGGTGTCTTTCATCCCGATTTTTCACTATATATATTTTCCCAAATTAATTGCTAGATACCCGGTACATAAAAAAAAAACATTTCAAGACGCTGCTCAGTTATTGGCTCTGGGTTCATCGGGTTCTTGGTGAACCTACAAGTCCTATATATCCGCACAACCAGAAAGGTCCTGCGGATGTAACGGCATATTGCTTTCAAACATCTGTCATAATTAAAAAAAGTTACAGGTGAAAACGTTGGCACAAATGGCTGTTTTTTTCAACTCATTTTCAATTTTTCCTGTTTTCAACTGTTAGTTTCTATAAAGAAACCTTGAAGGATCTACACAAATGACCTCTTGCTGAATTCATAATTCTGTCTGCTTCTCTAAAATGTATAGCTTTCCAGGATCCATTATTGCTTTTATACCCATTTCTACCATTAACTGGAAAAAGGTTGAAAGCACAAAAAATAGCAAAAATAGACTATGTCCCAGTAAAATGCCAAAACTGTGTAAAAAATGTTGGTTTTCTGACAAAAATCTGTCAGTCCCTGAAAGCTGGGAAAATGGTGATTTCAGCCCCACAAACCCTTTGTTGATACCATTTGCAGGGAAAAAACCAGACGCTTTCATTTGCAGCACTTTTTCCCATTTAAAAAAACAAAACAGAATTTAGCTGTATTTTGGCTAATTTCTGGGTCCCCTCCAGGGGAATCCACAAACCCTGAGTGCCTTTAGCATGCGCATGATGTTGGAAGAAAAGGACGCAAATTTGGCGTGGATACCTTATGTGGTCAAAAAGTTACAGAGGCCTAAGCGCGAACTACCCCAAATAGCCAAAAAAAAACTTAGCACAGGGGGGGAAAAGGCCTAGCAGCGAAGGGGTTAAAGACCCAAGAAGCTCGGAATGGTGGCCTCAGGACCACGTGGCCAAATTCATTAAAAAATGTCTCAGAAATCCACTAGAAAGAGAAATGCGGAATAGCCTGAAAGCAGAATGTTCCAGACCTGCCAGTCAAGAAAAAGTTTGCCAGACACCCAACCTTGACCCCGAATTAATCAAGTTCCTCTTTAAACTTGGAAGAGATCCCAAAAAAGGTATTCCCCTAGATGTCTAGTTTTAAAAAATGTATAGGTTTGCTAGGTTTCCCTAGGTGACCCCAGAGCTAGGGTTCAAAATCTACAGCTAGGCACTTTGCAAAAAAAGGGTCAGTTTTCACTGTGAAAATGTGGAGTGTCCACGTTGCGTTTTGGGCCGTTTCCTGTCGCGGGCACTTGGCCTACCCACACAAGTGAGGTACCATTTTTCTAGGAAAACTTTGGGGAATGCGGGGTCGGTGGAATTCTGTGGATCCACGCAGAATTCAGAACTTTCCACCACAGAAATGTGAGGAAAATGTGTTTTTTTACAAAGTTTGAGGTTTGCAAGGGATTCTGGGTAACAGAACCTGGTGAGAGCAAGACAAGTCACCCCATCCTGAATTCCCCTGGGTGTCTAGTTTTCAAAAATGTGTAGGTTTGCTAGGTTTCCTTAGGTGCCGTCAGAGCTAGGGTTCAAAATCTACAGCTGGGCACTTTGCAAAAAAAGGGTCAGTTTTCACTGTGAAAATGTGGTGTGTCCACGTTGCGCTTTGGGCTGTTTCCTGTCGCGGCCACTAGGCCTACCCAGACAAGTGAGGTACCATTGTTCTCTGAAGACTTTGGGGAATGCGGGGTGGGTGGAATTTTGTGGATCCACGCAGATCCCAGTCCTTTCCACCACAGAAATTTGCGGAAAATGTGTTTTTTTTTTACAAAGTTTGAGGTTTGCAAGGGATTCTGGGTAAAAGAACCTGGTGACAGCCAGACAAGTCACCCCATCCTGGATTCCCCTAGATGTCTCGTTTTAAAAAATGTATAGGTTTGCTAGGTTTCCCTAGGTGCCGGAAGAGCTAGGGTTCAAAATCTACAGCCAGGCACTTTGCAAAAAAAGGGTCAGTTTTCACTGTGAAAATGTAGTGTGTCCACGTTGCGTTTTGGGTCGTTTTCTGTCGCGGCCACTAGGCCTACCCACACAAGTGAGGTACCATTTTTCTAGGAAGATTTTGGGGAATGCGGGGTGGGTGGAATTTTGTGGATCCACGCAAATTCCAAAACTTTCCACCACAGAAACGTGAGGAAAATGCAGGTTTTTGGACGAAGTTTGAGGTTTGCAAGGGATTCTGGGTAACAGAACCTGGTGAGAGCCAGACAAGTCACCCCATCCTGGATTTCCCTGGGTGTCTAGTTTTCAAAAATGTATAGGTTTGCTAGGTTTCCCTAGGTGCCGGCAGAGCTAGGGTTCAAAATCTACAGCCAGGCACTTTGTAAAAAAAGGGTCAGTTTTCGTTGTAAAAATACAGTGTGTCCACGTTGCGTTTTGGGCCATTTCCTGTCGCGGGCACTAGGCCTACCACACAAGTGAGGTACCATTTTTATCGGGAGACTTAGGGTAACACAGAATTGTAGAGCAACTGTTATTACCTATTGACTTTCGATGCATCTCTGCCTTCCAAATGAAAGGCAATGTGTAAAAAAGGAGTCACTTTGAAAAATGTCCTATACTTCTCATGCTAGTATGGGTACTCACAATTTCGGAAATGTGCAAATAGCTACTGTTTATAAACTCTACATTTTGTTCCAATTTCAGAAATACATAGGTGTCTTTCATCCCGATTTTTCACTATATATTTTCCCAAATTAATTGCTATATACCCAGTACATAATAAAAAATTATTGCAAGACGCTGCTCAGTTATTGGCTCTGGGTTCATCGGGTTCTTGGTGAACCTACAAGTCCTATATATCCCCACAACCAGAGAGGTCCAGCGGATGTAACGGTATATTGCTTTCAAACTTCTGTCATAATTAAAAGAATTTACAGGTGAAAAAGTTGGCACAAATGGCTGTTTTTTTCAACTCATTTTCAATTTTTCCTGTTTTCAACTGTTAGTTTCTATAAAGAAACCTTGATGGATCTACACAAATGACCCCTTGCTGAATTTATAAATGTGTCTACTTCTCTAAAATGTATAGCTTTCCAGGATCCAGTATTGCTTTCATACCCATTTCTACCATTAACTGGAAGAAGGTTGAAAGCACAAAAAATAGCAAAAATAGACTATGTCCCAGTAAAATGCCAAAACTGTGTAAAAAATGTTGGTTTTCTGACAAACGTCTGTCAGTCCCTGAAAGCTGGGAAAATGGTGATTTCAGCCCCACAAACCCTTTGTTGATACCATTTGCAGGGAAAAAACCAGACGCTTTCATTTGCGGCACTTTTTTCCCATTTAAAAAAACAAAACAGAATTTAGCTGTATTTTGGCTAATTTCTGGGTCCCCTCCAGGGGAATCCACAAACCCTGAGTACCTTTAGCATGCGCATGATGTTGGAAGAAAAGGACGCAAATTTGGCGTGGATACCTTATGTGGTCAAAAAGTTACAGGGGCCTAAGCGCAAACTACCCCAAATAGCCAAAAAAAAACTTAGCACAGGGGGGGAAAAGGCCTAGCAGCGAAGGGGTTAAAGACCCAAGAAGCTCGGAATGGTGGCCTCAGGACCACGTGGCCAAATTCATTAAAAAATGTCTCAGAAATCCACTAGAAAGAGAAATGCGGAATATCCTGAAAGCAGAATGTTCCAGACCTGCCAGTCAAGAAAAAGTTTGCCAGACACCCAACCTTGACCACGAATTAATCAAGTTCCTCTTTAAACTTGGAAGAGATCCCAAAAAAGGTATTCCCCTAGATGTCTAGTTTTAAAAAATGTATAGGTTTGCTAGGTTTCCCTAGGTGACCCCAGAGCTAGGGTTCAAAATCTACAGCTAGGCACTTTGCAAAAAAAGGGTCAGTTTTCACTGTGAAAATGTGGAGTGTCCACGTTGCGTTTTGGGCCGTTTCCTATCGCGGGCACTAGGCCTACCACACAAGTGAGGTACCATTTTTATTGGGAGACTTAGGGTATCACAGAATTGTAGAGCAACTGTTATTACCTATTGACTTTCGATGCATTTCTGCCTTCCAAATGTAAGGCAATATGTAAAAAAGGAGTCCCTTTGAAAAATGTCCTATAATTCTGATGCTAGTATGGGTACTCACAATTTCGGAAATGTGCAAATAGCTACTGTTTATAAACTCTACATTTTGTTCCAATTTCAGAAATACATAGGTGTCTTTCATCCCGATTTTTCACTATATATATTTTCCCAAATTAATTGCTAGATACCCGGTACATAAAAAAAACATTTCAAGACGCTGCTCAGCTATTGGCTCTGGGTTCATCGGGTTCTTGGTGAACCTACAAGTCCTATATATCCGCACAACCAGAAAGGTCCTGCGGATGTAACGGCATATTGCTTTCAAACATCTGTCATAATTAAAAAAGTTACAGGTGAAAACGTTGGCACAAATGGCTGTTTTTTTCAACTCATTTTCAATTTTTCCTGTTTTTAACTGTTAGTTTCTATAAAGAAACCTTGAAGGATCTACACAAATGACCCCTTGCTGAATTCATAATTTTGTCTGCTTCTCTAAAATGTATAGCTTTCCAGGATCCATTATTGCTTTTATACCCATTTCTACCATTAACTGGAAAAAGGTTGAAAGCACAAAAAATAGCAAAAATAGACTATGTCCCAGTAAAATGCCAAAACTGTGTAAAAATGTTGGTTTTCTGACAAAAGTCTGTCAGTCACTGAAAGCTGGGAAAATGATGATTTCAGCCCCACAAACCCTTTGTTGATACCATTTGCAGGAAAAAACCAGACGCTTTCATTTGCAGCACTTTTTTCCCATTTAAAAAACAAAACAGAATTTAGCTGTATTTTGGCTAATTTCTGGGTCCCCTCCAGGGGAATCCACAAACCCTGAGTACCTTTAGCATGCGAATGATGTTGGAAGAAAAGGACGCAAATTTGGCGTGGATACCTTATGTGGTCAAAAAGTTACAGGGGCCTAAGCGCGAACTACCCCAAATAGCCAAAAAAAAACTTAGCACAGGGGGGGAAAAGGCCTAGCAGCGAAGGGGTTAAAGACCCAAGAAGCTCGGAATGGTGGCCTCAGGACCACGTGGCCAAATTCATTAAAAAATGTCTCAGAAATCCACTAGAAAGAGAAATGCGGAATATCCTGAAAGCAGAATGTTCCAGACCTGCCAGTCAAGAAAAAGTTTGCCAAACACCCAACCTTGACCCCGAATTAATCAAGTTCCTCTTTAAACTTGGAAGAGATCCCAAAAAAGGTATTCCCCTAGATGTCTAGTTTTAAAAATGTATAGGTTTGCTAGGTTTCCCTAGGTGACCCCAGAGCTAGGGTTCAAAATCTACAGCTAGGCACTTTGCAAAAAAAGGGTCAGTTTTCACTGTGAAAATGTGGAGTGTCCACGTTGCGTTTTGGGCCGTTTCCTGTCGCGGGCACTTGGCCTACCCACACAAGTGAGGTACCATTTTTCTCGGAAAACTTTGGGGAATGCGGGGTCGGTGGAATTCTGTGGATCCACGCAGAATTTAGAACTTTCCACCACAGAAATGTGAGGAAAATGTGTTTTTTTTACAAAGTTTGAGGTTTGCAAGGGATTCTGGGTAACAGAACCTGGTGAGAGCAAGACAAGTCACCCCATCCTGAATTCCCCTGGGTGTCTAGTTTTCAAAAATGTGTAGGTTTGCTAGGTTTCCCTAGGTGCCGGCAGAGCTAGGGTTCAAAATCTACAGCTAGGCACTTTGTAAAAAAAGGGTCAGTTTTCACTGTAAAAATAAAGTGTGTCCATGTTGCGTTTTGGGCCATTTCCTGTCACGGGCACTAGGCCTACCCCAGAAGTGAGGTACCATTTTTATTGGGAGACACAGAATTGTAGAGCAACTGTTATTACCTATTGACTTTCGATGAATTTCTGCCTTCCAAATGAAAGGCAATGTGTAAAAAGGAGTCACTTTGAAAAATGTCCTATAATTCTCATGCTAGTATGGGTACTCACAATTTCGGAAATGTGCAAATAGCTACTGTTTATAAACTCTACATTTTGTTCATAGGTGTTTTTCATCCCGATTTTTCACTGTATATATTTTCCCAAATAAATTGCTATATACCCGGTACATAATAAAAAACCATTGCAAGATGCTGCTCAGTTATTGGCTCTGGGTTCATCAGGTTCTTGGTGAACCTACAAGTCCTATATATCCCCACAACCAGAGAGGTCCAGCGGATGTAACGGTATATTGCTTTTAAACTTCTGTCATAATTAAAAGAATTTACAGGTGAAAACGTTGGCACAAATGGCTGTTTTTTTCAACTCATTTTCAATTTTTCCTGTTTTCAACTGTTAGTTTCTATAAAGAAACCTTGATGGATCTACACAAATGACCCCTTGCTGAATTTATAATTTTGTCTACTTCTCTAAAATGTATAGCTTTCCAGGATCCAGTATTGCTTTCATACCCATTTCTACCATTAACTGGAAGAAGGTTGAAAGCACAACAAATAGCAAAAATAGACTATGTCCCAGTAAAATGCCAAAACTGTGTAAAAAATGTTGGTTTTCTGACAAAAGTCTGTCAGTCCCTAAAAGCTGGGAAAATGGTGATTTCAGCCCCACAAACCCTCTGTTGATACCATTTGCAGGGAAAAAACCAGACGCTTTCATTTGCAACACTTTTTTCCCATTTAAAAAAACAAAACAGAATTTAGCTGTATTTTGGCTAATTTCTGGGTCCCCTCCAGGGGAATCCACAAACCCTGAGTACCTTTAGCATGCGCATGATGTTGGAAGAAAAGGACGCAAATTTGGCGTGGATACCTTATGTGGTCAAAAAGTTACAGGGGCCTAAGCGCGAACTACCCCAAATAGCCAAAAAAAACTTAGCACAGGGGGAAAAGGCCTAGCAGCGAAGGGGTTAAAGACCCAAGAAGCTCGGAATGGTGGCCTCAGGACCACGTGGCCAAATTCATTAAAAAATGTCTCAGAAATCCACTAGAAAGAGAAATGCGGAATATCCTGAAAGCAGAATGTTCCAGACCTGCCAGTCAAGAAAAAGTTTGCCAGACACCCAACCTTGACCCCGAATTAATCAAGTTCCTCTTTAAACTTGGAAGAGATCCCAAAAAAGGTATTCCCCTAGATGTCTAGTTTTAAAAATGTATAGGTTTGCTAGGTTTCCCTAGGTGACCCCAGAGCTAGGGTTCAAAATCTACAGCTAGGCACTTTGCAAAAAAAGGGTCAGTTTTCACTGTGAAAATGTGGAGTGTCCACGTTGCGTTTTGGGCCGTTTCCTGTCGCGGGCACTAGGCCTACCACACAAGTGAGGTACCATTTTTATTGGGAGACTTAGGGTATCACAGAATTGTAGAGCAACTGTTATTACCTATTGACTTTCGATGCATTTCTGCCTTCCAAATGAAAGGCAATATGTAAAAAGGAGTCCCTTTGAAAAATGTCCTATAATTCTCATGCTAGTATGGGTACTCACAATTTCGGAAATGTGCAAATAGCTACTGTTTATAAACTCTACATTTTGTTCCAATTTCAGAAATACATAGGTGTCTTTCATCCCGATTTTTCACTATATATATTTTCCCAAATTAATTGCTAGATACCCGGTACATAAAAAAAAAACATTTCAAGACGCTGCTCAGTTATTGGCTCTGGGTTCATCGGGTTCTTGGTGAACCTACAAGTCCTATATATCCGCACAACCAGAAAGGTCCTGCGGATGTAACGGCACATTGCTTTCAAACATCTGTCATAATTAAAAAAGTTACAGGTGAAAACGTTGGCACAAATGGCTGTTTTTTTCAACTCATTTTCAATTTTTCCTGTTTTCAACTGTTAGTTTCTATAAAGAAACCTTGAAGGATCTACACAAATGACCTCTTGCTGAATTCATAATTCTGTCTGCTTCTCTAAAATGTATAGCTTTCCAGGATCCATTATTGCTTTTATACCCATTTCTACCATTAACTGGAAAAAGGTTGAAAGCACAAAAAATAGCAAAAATAGACTATGTCCCAGTAAAATGCCAAAACTGTGTAAAAATGTTGGTTTTCTGACAAACGTCTGTCAGTCCATGAAAGCTGGGAAAATGGTGATTTC
This sequence comes from Calotriton arnoldi, assembly GCA_963921515.1. NCBI lineage: Eukaryota > Metazoa > Chordata > Amphibia > Caudata > Salamandridae > Calotriton > Calotriton arnoldi. The sequence continues at coordinate 1,465,682 of CAWUFW010003926.1, read as the reverse complement.
AGCCCCACAAACCCTTTGTTGATACCATTTGCAGGGAAAAAACCAGACGCTTTCATTTGCGGCACTTTTTTCCCATTTAAAAAAACAAAACAGAATTTAGCTGTATTTTGGCTAATTTCTGGGTCCCCTCCAGGGGAATCCACAAACCCTGAGTACCTTTAGCATGCGCATGATATTGGAAGAAAAGGACGCAAATTTGGCGTGGATACCTTATGTGGTCAAAAAGTTACAGGGGCCTAAGCGCAAACTACCCCAAATAGCCAAAAAAAAACTTAGCACAGGGGGGGAAAAGGCCTAGCAGCGAAGGGGTTAAAGACCCAAGAAGCTCGGAATGGTGGCCTCAGGACCACGTGGCCAAATTCATTAAAAAATGTCTCAGAAATCCACTAGAAAGAGAAATGCGGAATATCCTGAAAGCAGAATGTTCCAGACCTGCCAGTCAAGAAAAAGTTTGCCAGACACCCAACCTTGACCCCGAATTAATCAAGTTCCTCTTTAAACTTGGAAGAGATCCCAAAAAGGTATTCCCCTAGATGTCTAGTTTTAAAAAATGTATAGGTTTGCTAGGTTTTCCTAGGTGACCCCAGAGCTAGGGTTCAAAATCTACAGCTAGGCACTTTGCAAAAAAGGGTCAGTTTTCACTGTGAAAATGTGGAGTGTCCACGTTGCGTTTTGGGCCGTTTCCTATCGCGGGCACTAGGCCTACCACACAAGTGAGGTACCATTTTTATTGGGAGACTTAGGGTATCACAGAATTGTAGAGCAACTGTTATTACCTATTGACTTTCGATGCATTTCTGCCTTCCAAATGAAAGGCAATATGTAAAAAAGGAGTCCCTTTGAAAAATGTCCTATAATTCTCATGCTAGTATGGGTACTCACAATTTCGGAAATGTGCAAATAGCTACTGTTTATAAACTCTACATTTTGTTCCAATTTCAGAAATACATAGGTGTCTTTCATCCCGATTTTTCACTATATATATTTTCCCAAATTAATTGCTAGATACCCGGTACATAAAAAAAACATTTCAAGACGCTGCTCAGCTATTGGCTCTGGGTTCATCGGGTTCTTGGTGAACCTACAAGTCCTATATATCCGCACAACCAGAAAGGTCCTGCGGATGTAACGGCATATTGCTTTCAAACATCTGTCATAATTAAAAAAGTTACAGGTGAAAACGTTGGCACAAATGGCTGTTTTTTTCAACTCATTTTCAATTTTTCCTGTTTTTAACTGTTAGTTTCTATAAAGAAACCTTGAAGGATCTACACAAATGACCCCTTGCTGAATTCATAATTTTGTCTGCTTCTCTAAAATGTATAGCTTTCCAGGATCCATTATTGCTTTTATACCCATTTCTACCATTAACTGGAAAAAGGTTGAAAGCACAAAAAATAGCAAAAATAGACTATGTCCCAGTAAAATGCCAAAACTGTGTAAAAAATGTTGGTTTTCTGACAAAAGTCTGTCAGTCACTGAAAGCTGGGAAAATGATGATTTCAGCCCCACAAACCCTTTGTTGATACCATTTGCAGGGAAAAAACCAGACGCTTTCATTTGCAGCACTTTTTTCCCATTTAAAAAAACAAAACAGAATTTAGCTGTATTTTGGCTAATTTCTGGGTCCCCTCCAGGGGAATCCACAAACCCTGAGTACCTTTAGCATGCGAATGATGTTGGAAGAAAAGGACGCAAATTTGGCGTGGATACCTTATGTGGTCAAAAAGTTACAGGGGCCTAAGCGCGAACTACCCCAAATAGCCAAAAAAAAACTTAGCACAGGGGGGAAAAGGCCTAGCAGCGAAGGGGTTAAAGACCCAAGAAGCTCGGAATGGTGGCCTCAGGACCACGTGGCCAAATTCATTAAAAAATGTCTCAGAAATCCACTAGAAAGAGAAATGCGGAATATCCTGAAAGCAGAATGTTCCAGACCTGCCAGTCAAGAAAAAGTTTGCCAGACACCCAACCTTGACCCCGAATTAATCAAGTTCCTCTTTAAACTTGGAAGAGATCCCAAAAAAAGTATTCCCCTAGATGTCTAGTTTTAAAAAATGTATAGGTTTGCTAGGTTTCCCTAGGTGACCCCAGAGCTAGGGTTCAAAATCTACAGCTAGGCACTTTGCAAAAAAGGGTCAGTTTTCACTGTGAAAATGTGGAGTGTCCACGTTGCGTTTTGGGCCGTTTCCTGTCGCGGGCACTTGGCCTACCCACACAAGTGAGGTACCATTTTTCTCAGAAAACTTTGGGGAATGCGGGGTCGGTGGAATTCTGTGGATCCACGCAGAATTTAGAACTTTCCACCACAGAAATGTGAGGAAAATGTGTTTTTTTACAAAGTTTGAGGTTTGCAAGGGATTCTGGGTAACAGAACCTGGTGAGAGCAAGACAAGTCACCCCATCCTGAATTCCCTGGGTGTCTAGTTTTCAAAAATGTGTAGGTTTGCTAGGTTTCCCTAGGTGCCGGCAGAGCTAGGGTTCAAAATCTACAGCTAGGCACTTTGTAAAAAAAGGGTCAGTTTTCACTGTAAAAATAAAGTGTGTCCACGTTGCGTTTTGGGCCATTTCCTGTCACGGGCACTAGGCCTACCCCAGAAGTGAGGTACCATTTTTATTGGGAGACACAGAATTGTAGAGCAACTGTTATTACCTATTGACTTTCGATGCATTTCTGCCTTCCAAATGAAAGGCAATGTGTAAAAAAGGAGTCACTTTGAAAAATGTCCTATAATTCTCATGCTAGTATGGGTACTCACAATTTCGGAAATGTGCAAATAGCTACTGTTTATAAACTCTACATTTTGTTCATAGGTGTTTTTCATCCCGATTTTTCACTGTATATATTTTCCCAAATAAATTGCTATATACCCGGTACATAATAAAAAACCATTGCAAGATGCTGCTCAGTCATTGGCTCTGGGTTCATCAGGTTCTTGGTGAACCTACAAGTCCTATATATCCCCACAACCAGAGAGGTCCAGCGGATGTAACGGTATATTGCTTTTAAACTTCTGTCATAATTGAAAGAATTTACAGGTGAAAACGTTGGCACAAATGGCTGTTTTTTCAACTCATTTTCAATTTTTCCTGTTTTCAACTGTTAGTTTCTATAAAGAAACCTTGATGGATCTACACAAATGACCCCTTGCTGAATTTATAATTTTGTCTACTTCTCTAAAATGTATAGCTTTCCAGGATCCAGTATTGCTTTCATACCCATTTCTACCATTAACTGGAAGAAGGTTGAAAGCACAACAAATAGCAAAAATAGACTATGTCCCAGTAAAATGCCAAAACTGTGTAAAAAATGTTGGTTTTCTGACAAAAGTCTGTCAGTCCCTGAAAGCTGGGAAAATGGTGATTTCAGCCCCACAAACCCTTTGTTGATACCATTTGCAGGGAAAAACCAGACACTTTCATTTGCAACACTTTTTTCCCATTTAAAAAAACAAAACAGAATTTAGCTGTATTTTGGCTAATTTCTGGGTCCCTCCAGGGGAATCCACAAACCCTGAGTACCTTTAGCATGCGCATGATGTTGGAAGAAAAGGACGCAAATTTGGCGTGGATACCTTATGTGGTCAAAAGTTACAGGGGCCTAAGCGCGAACTACCCCAAATAGCCCAAAAAAACTTAGCACAGGGGGGAAAAGGCCTAGCAGCGAAGGGGTTAAAGACCCAAGAAGCTCGGAATGGTGGCCTCAGGACCACGTGGCCAAATTCATTAAAAAATGTCTCAGAAATCCACTAGAAAGAGAAATGCGGAATATCCTGAAAGCAGAATGTTCCAGACCTGCCAGTCAAGAAAAAGTTTGCCAGACACCCAACCTTGACCCCGAATTAATCAAGTTCCTCTTTAAACTTGGAAGAGATCCCAAAAAAGGTATTCCCCTAGATGTCTAGTTTTAAAAAATGTATAGGTTTGCTAGGTTTCCCTAGGTGACCCCAGAGCTAGGGTTCAAAATCTACAGCTAGGCACTTTGCAAAAAAAGGGTCAGTTTTCACTGTGAAAATGTGGAGTGTCCACGTTGCGTTTTGGGCCGTTTCCTGTCGCGGGCACTAGGCCTACCACACAAGTGAGGTACCATTTTTATTGGGAGACTTAGGGTATCACAGAATTGTAGAGCAACTGTTATTACCTATTGACTTTCGATGCATTTCTGCCTTCCAAATGAAAGGCAATATGTAAAAAAGGAGTCCCTTTGAAAAATGTCCTATAATTCTCATGCTAGTATGGGTACTCACAATTTCGGAAATGTGCAAATAGCTACTGTTTATAAACTCTACATTTTGTTCCAATTTCAGAAATACATAGGTGTCTTTCATCCCGATTTTTCACTATATATATTTTCCCAAATTAATTGCTAGATACCCGGTACATAAAAAAAAACATTTCAAGACGCTGATCAGTTATTGGCTCTGGGTTCATCGGGTTCTTGGTGAACCTACAAGTCCTATATATCCGCACAACCAGAAAGGTCCTGCGGATGTAACGGCATATTGCTTTCAAACATCTGTCATAATTAAAAAAAGTTACAGGTGAAAACGTTGGCACAAATGGCTGTTTTTTTCAACTCATTTTCAATTTTTCCTGTTTTCAACTGTTAGTTTCTATAAAGAAACCTTGAAGGATCTACACAAATTACCTCTTGCTGAATTCATAATTCTGTCTGCTTCTCTAAAATGTATAGCTTTCCAGGATCCATTATTGCTTTTATACCCATTTCTACCATTAACTGGAAAAAGGTTGAAAGCACAAAAAATAGCAAAAATAGACTATGTCCCAGTAAAATGCCAAAACTGTGTAAAAAATGTTGGTTTTCTGACAAAAGTCTGTCAGTCCATGAAAGCTGGGAAAATGGTGATTTCAGCCCCACAAACCCTTTGTTGATACCATTTGCAGGGAAAAACCAGACGCTTTCATTTGCAGCACTTTTTTCCCATTTAAAAAAACAAAACAGAATTTAGCTGTATTTTGGCTAATTTCTGGGTCCCCTCCAGGGGAATCCACAAACCCTGAGTACCTTTAGCATGCGCATGATGTTGGAAGAAAAGGACGCAAATTTGGCGTAGATACCTTATGTGGTCAAAAAGTTACAGAGGCCTAAGCGCGAACTACCCCAAATAGCCAAAAAAACTTAGCACAGGGGGGAAAAGGCCTAGCAGCGAAGGGGTTAAAGACCCAAGAAGCTCGGAATGGTGGCCTCAGGACCACGTGGCCAAATTCATTAAAAAATGTCTCAGAAATCCACTAGAAAGAGAAATGCGGAATATCCTGAAAGCAGAATGTTCCAGACCTGCCAGTCAAGAAAAAGTTTGCCAAACACCCAACCTTGACCCCGAATTAATCAAGTTCCTCTTTAAACTTGGAAGAGATCCCAAAAAGGTATTCCCCTAGATGTCTAGTTTTAAAAAATGTATAGGTTTGCTAGGTTTCCCTAGGTGACCCCAGAGCTAGGGTTCAAAATCTACAGCTAGGCACTTTGCAAAAAAAGGGTCAGTTTTCACTGTGAAAATGTGGAGTGTCCACGTTGCGTTTTGGGCCATTTCTTTGTCGCGGGCACTAGGCCTACCACACAAGTGAGGTACCATTTTTATTGGGAGACTTAGGGTATCACAGAATTGTAGAGCAACTGTTATTACCTATTGACTTTCGATGCATTTCTGCCTTCCAAATGAAAGGCAATATGTAAAAAAGGAGTCCCTTTGAAAAATGTCCTATAATTCTCATGCTAGTATGGGTACTCACAATTTCGGAAATGTGCAAATAGCTACTGTTTATAAACTCTACATTTTGTTCCAATTTCAGAAATACATAGGTGTCTTTCATCCCGATTTTTCACTATATATATTTTCCCAAATTAATTGCTAGATACCCGGTACATAAAAAAAACATTTCAAGACGCTGCTCAGTTATTGGCTCTGGGTTCATCGGGTTCTTGGTGAACCTACAAGTCCTATATATCCGCACAACCAGAAAGGTCCTGCGGATGTAACGGCATATTGCTTTCAAACATCTGTCATAATTAAAAAAGTTACAGGTGAAAACGTTGGCACAAATGGCTGTTTTTTTCAACTCATTTTCAATTTTTCCTGTTTTCAACTGTTAGTTTCTATAAAGAAACCTTGAAGGATCTACACAAATGACCGCTTGCTGAATTCATAATTCTGTCTGCTTCTCTAAAATGTATAGCTTTCCAGGATCCATTATTGCTTTTATACCCATTTCTACCATTAACTGGAAAAAGGTTGAAAGCACAAAAAATAGCAAAAATAGACTATGTCCCAGTAAAATGCCAAAACTGTGTAAAAAATGTTGGTTTTCTGACAAAAGTCTGTCAGTCCCTGAAAGCTGGGAAAATGGTGATTTCAGCCCCACAAACCCTTTGTTGATACCATTTGCAGGGAAAAAACCAGACGCTTTCATTTGCAGCACTTTTTTCCCATTTAAAAAAACAAAACAGAATTTAGCTGTATTTTGGCTAATTTCTGGGTCCCCTCCAGGGGAATCCACAAACCCTGAGTACCTTTAGCATGCGCATGATGTTGGAAGAAAAGGACGCAAATTTGGCGTAGATACCTTATGTGGTCAAAAAGTTACAGAGGCCTAAGCGCGAACTACCCCAAATAGCCCAAAAAAAACTTAGCACAGGGGGGGAAAAGGCCTAGCAGCGAAGGGGTTAAAGACCCAAGAAGCTCGGAATGGTGGCCTCAGGACCACGTGGCCAAATTCATTAAAAAATGTCTCAGAAATCCACTAGAAAGAGAAATGCGGAATATCCTGAAAGCAGAATGTTCCAGACCTGCCAGTCAAGAAAAAGTTTGCCAAACACCCAACCTTGACCCCGAATTAATCAAGTTCCTCTTTAAACTTGGAAGAGATCCCAAAAAAGGTATTCCCCTAGATGTCTAGTTTTAAAAAATGTATAGGTTTGCTAGGTTTCCCTAGGTGACCCCAGAGCTAGGGTTCAAAATCTACAGCTAGGCACTTTGCAAAAAAAGGGTCAGTTTTCACTGTGAAAATGTGGAGTGTCCACGTTGCATTTTGGGCCGTTTCCTGTCGCGGGCACTTGGCCTACCCACACAAGTGAGGTACCATTTTTCTCGGAAAACTTTGGGGAATGCGGGGTCGGTGGAATTCTGTGGATCCACGCAGAATTCAGAACTTTCCACCACAGAAATGTGAGGAAAATGTGTTTTTTTACAAAGTTTGAGGTTTGCAAGGGATTCTGGGTAACAGAACCTGGTGAGAGCAAGACAAGTCACCCCATCCTGAATTCCCCTGGGTGTCTAGGTTTCAAAAATGTGTAGGTTTGCTAGGTTTCCTTAGGTGCCGTCAGAGCTAGGGTTCAAAATCTACAGCTAGGCACTTTGCAAAAAAAGGGTCAGTTTTCACTGTGAAAATGTGGTGTGTCCACGTTGCATTTTGGGCCGTTTCCTGTTGCGGCCACTAGGCCTACCCACACAAGTGAGGTATCATTTTTCTTGGAAGACTTTGGGGAATGCAGGGTCGGTGGAATTTTGTGGATCCACGCAGAGTCCAGAACTTTCCACCACAGAAATGTGGGGAAAATGTGCTTTTTTTGACAAAGTTTGATGTTTGCATGGGATTCTGGGTAACAGAACCTGGTGAGAGCCAGACAAGTCACCCCATCCTGAATTTCCCTGGGTGTCTAGTTTTCAGAAATGTATAGGTTTGCTAGGTTTCCCTAGGTGCCGGCAGTGCTAGGGTTCAAAATCTACAGCTAGGCACTTTGCAAAAAAAGAGTATGTTTCACTGTGAAAATGTGGTGTGTCCACGTTGCGCTTTGGGCTGTTTCCTGTCGCGGCCACTAGGCCTACCCAGACAAGTGAGGTACCATTGTTCTCTGAAGACTTTGGGGAATGCGGGGTGGGTGGAATTTTGTGGATCCACGCAGATCCCAGTCCTTTCCACCACAGAAATTTGAGGAAAATGTGGTTTTTTTTTACAAAGTTTAAGGTTTGCAAGGGATTCTGGGTAAAAGAACCTGGTGACAGCCAGACAAGTCACCCCATCCTGGATTCCCCTAGATGTCTCGTTTTAAAAAATGTATAGGTTTGCTAGGTTTCCCTAGGTGCCGGAAGAGCTAGGGTTCAAAATCTACAGCCAGGCACTTTGCAAAAAAAGGGTCAGTTTTCACTGTGAAAATGTAGTGTGTCCACGTTGCGTTTTGGGTCGTTTTCTGTCGCGGCCACTAGGCCTACCCACACAAGTGAGGTACCATTTTTCTCGGAAGATTTTGGGGAATGCGGGGTGGGTGGAATTTTGTGGATCCACGCAAATTCCAAAACTTTCCACCACAGAAACGTGAGGAAAATGCAGGTTTTTTGACGAAGTTTGAGGTTTGCAAGGGATTCTGGGTAACAGAACCTGGTGAGAGCCAGACAAGTCACCCCATCCTGGATTTCCCTGGGTGTCTAGTTTTCAAAAATGTATAGGTTTGCTAGGTTTCCCTAGGTGCCGGCAGAGCTAGGGTTCAAAATCTACAGCTAGGCACTTTGTAAAAAAAGGGTCAGTTTTCGCTGTAAAAATACAGTGTGTCCACGTTGCGTTTTGGGCCATTTCCTGTCGCGGGCACTAGGCCTACCACACAAGTGAGGTACCATTTTTATCGGGAGACTTAGGGTAACACAGAATTGTAGAGCAACTGTTATTACTTATTGACTTTCGATGCATCTCTGCCTTCCAAATGAAAGGCAATGTGTAAAAAGGAGTCACTTTGAAAAATGTCCTATAATTCTCATGCTAGTATGGGTACTCACAATTTCGGAAATGTGCAAATAGCTACTGTTTATAAACTCTACATTTTGTTCCAATTTCAGAAATACATAGGTGTCTTTCATCCCGATTTTTCACTATATATTTTCCCAAATTAATTGCTATATACCCAGTACATAATAAAAAATTATTGCAAGACGCTGCTCAGTTATTGGCTCTGGGTTCATCGGGTTCTTGGTGAACCTACAAGTCCTATATATCCCCACAACCAGAGAGGTCCAGCGGATGTAACGGTATATTGCTTTCAAACTTCTGTCATAATTAAAAGAATTTACAGGTGAAAACGTTGGCACAAATGGCTGTTTTTTCAACTCATTTTCAATTTTTCCTGTTTTCAACTGTTAGTTTCTATAAAGAAACCTTGATGGATCTACACAAATGACCCCTTGCTGAATTTATAAATGTGTCTACTTCTCTAAAATGTATAGCTTTCCAGGATCCAGTATTGCTTTCATACCCATTTCTACCATTAACTGGAAGAAGGTTGAAAGCACAAAAAATAGCAAAAATAGACTATGTCCCAGTAAAATGCCAAAACTGTGTAAAAAATGTTGGTTTTCTGACAAACGTCTCTCAGTCCCTGAAAGCTGGGAAAATGGTGATTTCAGCCCCACAAACCCTTTGTTGATACCATTTGCAGGGAAAAAACAGACGCTTTCATTTGCGGCACTTTTTTCCCATTTAAAAAAACAAAACAGAATTTAGCTGTATTTTGGCTAATTTCTGGGTCCCCTCCAGGGGAATCCACAAACCCTGAGTACCTTTAGCATGCGCATGATGTTGGAAGAAAAGGACGCAAATTTGGCGTGGATACCTTATGTGGTCAAAAAGTTACAGGGGCCTAAGCGCAAACTACCCCAAATAGCCAAAAAAACTTAGCACAGGGGGAAAGGCCTAGCAGCGAAGGGTTAAAGACCCAAGAAGCTCGGAATGGTGGCCTCAGGACCACGTGGCCAAATTCATTAAAAAATGTCTCAGAAATCCACTAGAAAGAGAAATGCGGAATATCCTGAAAGCAGAATGTTCCAGACCTGCCAGTCAAGAAAAAGTTTGCCAGACACCCAACCTTGACCACGAATTAATCAAGTTCCTCTTTAAACTTGGAAGAGATCCCAAAAAGGTATTCCCCTAGATGTCTAGTTTTAAAAAATGTATAGGTTTGCTAGGTTTCCCTAGGTGACCCCAGAGCTAGGGTTCAAAATCTACAGCTAGGCACTTTGCAAAAAAGGGTCAGTTTTCACTGTGAAAATGTGGAGTGTCCACGTTGCGTTTTGGGCCGTTTCCTGTCGCGGGCACTAGGCCTACCACACAAGTGAGGTACCATTTTTATTGGGAGACTTAGGGTATCACAGAATTGTAGAGCAACTGTTATTACCTATTGACTTTCAATGCATTTCTGCCTTCCAAATGAAAGGCAATATGTAAAAAGGAGTCCCTTTGAAAAATGTCCTATAATTCTCATGCTAGTATGGGTACTCACAATTTCGGAAATGTGCAAATAGCTACTGTTTATAAACTCTACATTTTGTTCCAATTTCAGAAATACATAGGTGTCTTTCATCCCGATTTTTCACTATATATATTTTCCCAAATTAATTGCTAGATACCCGGTACTTAAAAAAAAACATTTCAAGACGCTGCTCAGTTATTGGCTCTGGGTTCATCGGGTTCTTGGTGAACCTACAAGTCCTATATATCCGCACAACCAGAAAGGTCCTGCGGATGTAACGGCATATTGCTTTCAAACATCTGTCATAATTAAAAAAGTTACAGGTGAAAACGTTGGCACAAATGGCTGTTTTTTCAACTCATTTTCAATTTTTCCTGTTTTCAACTGTTAGTTTCTATAAAGAAACCTTGAAGGATCTACACAAATGACCCCTTGCTGAATTCATAATTTTGTCTGCTTCTCTAAAATGTATAGCTTTCCAGGATCCATTATTGCTTTTATACCCATTTCTACCATTAACTGGAAAAAGGTTGAAAGCACAAAAAATAGCAAAAATAGACTATGTCCCAGTAAAATGCCAAAACTGTGTAAAAAATGTTGGTTTTCTGACAAAAGTCTGTCAGTCCCTGAAAGCTGGGAAAATGGTGATTTCAGCCCCACAAACCCTTTGTTGATACCATTTGCAGGGAAAAACCAGACGCTTTCATTTGCAGCACTTTTTCCCATTTAAAAAAACAAAACAGAATTTAGCTGTATTTTTGCTAATTTCTGGGTCCCCTCCAGGGGAATCCACAAACCCTGAGTACCTTTAGCATGCGAATGATGTTGGAAGAAAAGGACGCAAATTTGGCGTGGATACCTTATGTGGTCAAAAAGTTACAGGGGCCTAAGCGCGAACTACCCCAAATAGCCAAAAAAAACTTAGCACAGGGGGAAAAGGCCTAGCAGCGAAGGGGTTAAAGACCCAAGAAGCTCGGAATGGTGGCCTCAGGACCACGTGGCCAAATTCATTAAAAAATGTCTCAGAAATCCACTAGAAAGAGAAATGCGCAATATCCTGAAAGCAGAATGTTCCAGACCTGCCAGTCAAGAAAAAGTTTGCCAGACACCCAACCTTGACCCCGAATTAATCAAGTTCCTCTTTAAACTTGGAAGAGATCCCAAAAAGGTATTCCCCTAGATGTCTAGTTTTAAAAAATGTATAGGTTTGCTAGGTTTCCCTAGGTGACCCCAGAGCTAGGGTTCAAAATCTACAGCTAGGCACTTTGCAAAAAAGGGTCAGTTTTCACTGTGAAAATGTGGAGTGTCCACGTTGCGTTTTGGGCCGTTTCCTGTCGCGGGCACTTGGCCTACCCACACAAGTGAGGTACCATTTTTCTCGGAAAACTTTGGGGAATGCGGGGTCGGTGGAATTCTGTGGATCCACGCAGAATTCAGAACTTTCCACCACAGAAATGTGAGGAAAATGTGTTTTTTTTACAAAGTTTGAGGTTTGCAAGGGATTCTGGGTAACAGAACCTGGTGAGAGCAAGACAAGTCACCCCATCCTGAATTCCCCTGGGTGTCTAGTTTTCAAAAATGTGTAGGTTTGCTAGGTTTCCATAGGTGCCGTCAGAGCTAGGGTTCAAAATCTACAGCTAGGCACTTTGCAAAAAAAGGGTCAGTTTTCACTGTGAAAATGTGGAGTGTACACGTTGCATTTTGGGCCGTTTCCTGTCGCGGGCACTTGGCCTACCCACACAAGTGAGGTACCATTTTTCTCGGAAAACTTTGGGGAATGCGGGGTCGGTGGAATTCTGTGGATCCACGCAGAATTCAGAACTTTCCACCACAGAAATGTGAGGAAAATGTGTTTTTTTACAAAGTTTGAGGTTTGCAAGGGATTCTGGGTAACAGAACCTGGTGAGAGCAAGACAAGTCACCCCATCCTGAATTCCCCTGGGTGTCTAGGTTTCAAAAATGTGTAGGTTTGCTAGGTTTCCTTAGGTGCCGTCAGAGCTAGGGTTCAAAATCTACAGCTAGGCACTTTGCAAAAAAGGGTCAGTTTTCACTGTGAAAATGTGGTGTGTCCACGTTGCATTTTGGGCCGTTTCCTGTTGCGGCCACTAGGCCTACCCACACAAGTGAGGTATCATTTTTCTTGGAAGACTTTGGGGAATGCAGGGTCGGTGGAATTTTGTGGATCCACGCAGAGTCCAGAACTTTCCACCACAGAAATGTGGGGAAAATGTGCTTTTTTGACAAAGTTTGATGTTTGCATGGGATTCTGGGTAACAGAACCTGGTGAGAGCCAGACAAGTCACCCCATCCTGAATTTCCCTGGGTGTCTAGTTTTCAGAAATGTATAGGTTTGCTAGGTTTCCCTAGGTGCCGGCAGTGCTAGGGTTCAAAATCTACAGCTAGGCACTTTGCAAAAAAAGAGTATGTTTCACTGTGAAAATGTGGTGTGTCCACGTTGCGCTTTGGGCTGTTTCCTGTCGCGGCCACTAGGCCTACCCAGACAAGTGAGGTACCATTGTTGTCTGAAGACTTTGGGGAATGCGGGGTGGGTGGAATTTTGTGGATCCACGCAGATCCCAGTCCTTTCCACCACAGAAATTTGAGGAAAATGTGTTTTTTTTTACAAAGTTTGAGGTTTGCAAGGGATTCTGGGTAAAAGAACCTGGTGACAGCCAGACAAGTCACCCCATCCTGGATTCCCCTAGATGTCTCGTTTTAAAAAATGTATAGGTTTGCTAGGTTTCCCTAGGTGCCGGAAGAGCTAGGGTTCAAAATCTACAGCCAGGCACTTTGCAAAAAAAGGGTCAGTTTTCACTGTGAAAATGTAGTGTGTCCACGTTGCGTTTTGGGTCGTTTTCTGTCGCGGCCACTAGGCCTACCCACACAAGTGAGGTACCATTTTTCTCGGAAGATTTTGGGGAATGCGGGGTGGGTGGAATTTTGTGGATCCACGCAAATTCCAAAACTTTCCACCACAGAAACGTGAGGAAAATGCAGGTTTTTGACGAAGTTTGAGGTTTGCAAGGGATTCTGGGTAACAGAACCTGGTGAGAGCCAGACAAGTCACCCCATCCTGGATTTCCCTGGGTGTCTAGTTTTCAAAAATGTATAGGTTTGCTAGGTTTCCCTAGGTGCCGGCAGAGCTAGGGTTCAAAATCTACAGCTAGGCACTTTGTAAAAAAGGGTCAGTTTTCGCTGTAAAAATACAGTGTGTCCACGTTGCGTTTTGGGCCATTTCCTGTCGCGGGCACTAGGCCTACCACACAAGTGAGGTACCATTTTTATCGGGAGACTTAGGGTAACACAGAATTGTAGAGCAACTGTTATTACTTATTGACTTTCGATGCATCTCTGCCTTCCAAATGAAAGGCAATGTGTAAAAAAGGAGTCACTTTGAAAAATGTCCTATAATTCTCATGCTAGTATGGGTACTCACAATTTCGGAAATGTGCAAATAGCTACTGTTTATAAACTCTACATTTTGTTCCAATTTCAGAAATACATAGGTGTCTTTCATCCCGATTTTTCACTATATATTTTCCCAAATTAATTGCTATATACCCAGTACATAATAAAAAATTATTGCAAGACGCTGCTCAGTTATTGGCTCTGGGTTCATCGGGTTCTTGGTGAACCTACAAGTCCTATATATCCCCACAACCAGAGAGGTCCAGCGGATGTAACGGTATATTGCTTTCAAACTTCTGTCATAATTAAAAGAATTTACAGGTGAAAACGTTGGCACAAATGGCTGTTTTTTTCAACTCATTTTCAATTTTTCCTGTTTTCAACTGTTAGTTTCTATAAAGAAACCTTGATGGATCTACACAAATGACCCCTTGCTGAATTTATAAATGTGTCTACTTCTCTAAAATGTATAGCTTTCCAGGATCCAGTATTGCTTTCATACCCATTTCTACCATTAACTGGAAGAAGGTTGAAAGCACAAAAAATAGCAAAAATAGACTATGTCCCAGTAAAATGCCAAAACGGTGTAAAAAATGTTGGTTTTCTGACAAACGTCTGTCAGTCCCTGAAAGCTGGGAAAATGGTGATTTCAGCCCCACAAACCCTTTGTTGATACCATTTGCAGGGAAAAAAACAGACGCTTTCATTTGCGGCACTTTTTCCCATTTAAAAAACAAAACAGAATTTAGCTGTATTTTGGCTAATTTCTGGGTCCCCTCCAGGGGAATCCACAAACCCTGAGTACCTTTAGCATGCGCATGATGTTGGAAGAAAAGGACGCAAATTTGGCGTGGATACCTTATGTGGTCAAAAAGTTACAGGGGCCTAAGCGCAAACTACCCCAAATAGCCAAAAAAAACTTAGCACAGGGGGAAAGGCCTAGCAGCGAAGGGGTTAAAGACCCAAGAAGCTCGGAATGGTGGCCTCAGGACCACGTGGCCAAATTCATTAAAAAATGTCTCAGAAATCCACTAGAAAGAGAAATGCGGAATATCCTGAAAGCAGAATGTTCCAGACCTGCCAGTCAAGAAAAAGTTTGCCAGACACCCAACCTTGACCACGAATTAATCAAGTTCCTCTTTAAACTTGGAAGAGATCCCAAAAAAGGTATTCCCCTAGATGTCTAGTTTTAAAAAATGTATAGGTTTGCTAGGTTTCCCTAGGTGACCCCAGAGCTAGGGTTCAAAATCTACAGCTAGGCACTTTGCAAAAAAGGGTCAGTTTTCACTGTGAAAATGTGGAGTGTCCACGTTGCGTTTTGGGCCGTTTCCTGTCGCGGGCACTAGGCCTACCACACAAGTGAGGTACCATTTTTATTGGGAGACTTAGGGTATCACAGAATTGTAGAGCAACTGTTATTACCTATTGACTTTCAATGCATTTCTGCCTTCCAAATGAAAGGCAATATGTAAAAAAGGAGTCCCTTTGAAAAATGTCCTATAATTCTCATGCTAGTATGGGTACTCACAATTTCGGAAATGTGCAAATAGCTACTGTTTATAAACTCTACATTTTGTTCCAATTTCAGAAATACATAGGTGTCTTTCATCCCGATTTTTCACTATATATATTTTCCCAAATTAATTGCTAGATACCCGGTACTTAAAAAAAAACATTTCAAGACGCTGCTCAGTTATTGGCTCTGGGTTCGTCGGGTTCTTGGTGAACCTACAAGTCCTATATATCCGCACAACCAGAAAGGTCCTGCGGATGTAACGGCATATTGCTTTCAAACATCTGTCATAATTAAAAAAGTTACAGGTGAAAACGTTGGCACAAATGGCTGTTTTTTTCAACTCATTTTCAATTTTTCCTGTTTTCAACTGTTAGTTTCTATAAAGAAACCTTGAAGGATCTACACAAATGACCCCTTGCTGAATTCATAATTTTGTCTGCTTCTCTAAAATGTATAGCTTTCCAGGATCCATTATTGCTTTTATACCCATTTCTACCATTAACTGGAAAAAGGTTGAAAGCACAAAAAATAGCAAAAATAGACTATGTCCCAGTAAAATGCCAAAACTGTGTAAAAAATGTTGGTTTTCTGACAAAAGTCTGTCAGTCCCTGAAAGCTGGGAAAATGGTGATTTCAGCCCCACAAACCCTTTGTTGATACCATTTGCAGGGAAAAACCAGACGCTTTCATTTGCAGCACTTTTTTCCCATTTAAAAAAACAAAACAGAATTTAGCTGTATTTTGGCTAATTTCTGGGTCCCCTCCAGGGGAATCCACAAACCCTGAGTACCTTTAGCATGCGAATGATGTTGGAAGAAAAGGACGCAAATTTGGCGTGGATACCTTATGTGGTCAAAAAGTTACAGGGGCCTAGCGCGAACTACCCCAAATAGCCAAAAAAACTTAGCACAGGGGGGAAAAGGCCTAGCAGCGAAGGGGTTAAAGACCCAAGAAGCTCGGAATGGTGGCCTCAGGACCACGTGGCCAAATTCATTAAAAAATGTCTCAGAAATCCACTAGAAAGAGAAATGCGGAATATCCTGAAAGCAGAATGTTCCAGACCTGCCAGTCAAGAAAAAGTTTGCCAGACACCCAACCTTGACCCCGAATTAATCAAGTTCCTCTTTAAACTTGGAAGAGATCCCAAAAAGGTATTCCCCTAGATGTCTAGTTTTAAAAAATGTATAGGTTTGCTAGGTTTCCCTAGGTGACCCCAGAGCTAGGGTTCAAAATCTACAGCTAGGCACTTTGCAAAAAAGGGTCAGTTTTCACTGTGAAAATGTGGAGTGTCCACGTTGCGTTTTGGGCCGTTTCCTGTCGCGGGCACTTGGCCTACCCACACAAGTGAGGTACCATTTTTCTCGGAAAACTTTGGGGAATGCGGGGTCGGTGGAATTCTGTGGATCCACGCAGAATTCAGAACTTTCCACCACAGAAATGTGAGGAAAATGTGTTTTTTTACAAAGTTTGAGGTTTGCAAGGGATTCTGGGTAACAGAACCTGGTGAGAGCAAGACAAGTCACCCCATCCTGAATTCCCCTGGGTGTCTAGTTTTCAAAAATGTGTAGGTTTGCTAGGTTTCCTTAGGTGCCGTCAGAGCTAGGGTTCAAAATCTACAGCTAGGCACTTTGCAAAAAAAGGGTCAGTTTTCACTGTGAAAATGTGGTGTGTCCACGTTGCATTTTGGGCCGTTTCCTGTTGCGGCCACTAGGCCTACCCACACAAGTGAGGTATCATTTTTCTTGGAAGACTTTGGGGAATGCAGGGTCGGTGGAATTTTGTGGATCCACGCAGATCCCAGTCCTTTCCACCACAGAAATTTGCGGAAAATGTGCTTTTTTTGACAAAGTTTGAGGTTTGCAAACTGATTCTGGGTAAAAGAACCTGGTGACAGCCAGACAAGTCACCCCATCCTGGATTCCCCTAGATGTCTCGTTTTCAAAAATGTATAGGTTTGCTAGGTTTCCCTAGGTGCCGTCAGAGCTAGGGTTCAAAATCTACAGCCAGGCACTTTGCAAAAAAAGGGTCAGTTTTCACTGTGAAAATGTAGTGTGTCCACTTTGCGTTTTGGGTCGTTTTCTGTCGCGGCCACTAGGCCTACCCACACAAGTGAGGTACCATTTTTCTCGGAAGATTTTGGGGAATGCGGGGTGGGTGGAATTTTGTGGATCCACGCAAATTCCAAAACTTTCCACCACAGAAACGTGAGGAAAATGCGGGTTTTTTGACGAAGTTTGAGGTTTGCAAGGGATTCTGGGTAACAGAACCTGGTGAGAGCCAGACAAGTCACCCCATCCTGGATTTCCCTGGGTGTCTAGTTTTCAAAAATGTATAGGTTTGCTAGGTTTCCCTAGGTGCCGGCAGAGCTAGGGTTCAAAATCTACAGCTAGGCACTTTGTAAAAAAGGGTCAGTTTTCGCTGTAAAAATACAGTGTGTCCACGTTGCGTTTTGGGCCATTTCCTGTCGCGGGCACTAGGCCTACCACACAAGTGAGGTACCATTTTTATCGGGAGACTTAGGGTAACACAGAATTGTAGAGCAACTGTTATTACCTATTGACTTTCGATGCATCTCTGCCTTCCAAATGAAAGGCAATGTGTAAAAAGGAGTCACTTTGAAAAATGTCCTATAATTCTCATGCTAGTATGGGTACTCACAATTTCGGAAATGTGCAAATAGCTACTGTTTATAAACTCTACATTTTGTTCCAATTTCAGAAATACATAGGTGTCTTTCATCCCGATTTTTCACTATATATTTTCCCAAATTAATTGCTATATACCCAGTACATAATAAAAAATTATTGCAAGACGCTGCTCAGTTATTGGCTCTGGGTTCATCGGGTTCTTGGTGAACCTACAAGTCCTATATATCCCCACAACCAGAAAGGTCCAGTGGATGTAACGATATATTGCTTTCAAACATCTGTCATAATTAGAAGAATTTACAGGTGAAAACGTTGGCACAAATGGCTGTTTTTTTCAACTCATTTTCAATTTTTCCTGTTTTCAACTGTTAGTTTCTATAAAGAAACCTTGAAGGATCTACACAAATGACCCCTTGCTGAATTCATAATTTTGTCTACTTTTCTAAAATGTATAGCTTTCCAGGATCCATTATTGCTTTCATACCCATTTCTACCATTAACTGGAAGAAGGTTGAAAGCACAAAAAATAGCAAAAATAGACTATGTCCCAGTAAAATGCCAAAACTGTGTAAAAAATGTTGGTTTGCTGACAAAAGTCTGTCAGTCCCTGAAAGCTGGGAAAATGGTGGTTTCAGCCCCACAAACCCTTTGTTGATACCATTTGCAGGGAAAAAAACAGACACTTTCATTTGCAGCACTTTTTCCCATTTTTCCCAAAAAACCCAGAATTTAGCTGTATTTTGGCTATTTTCTGGGTCCCCTCCAGGGGAATCCACAAACCCTGGGTTCCTATAGAATCCGCATGATGTTGGAAGAAAAGGACGCAAACTTGGCGTGGATACCTTATGTGGTCAAAAAGTTACAGGGGCCTAAGCGCGAACTACCCCAAATAGCCAAAAAAAGGCTTAGCACGGGGGGAGGGGGGAGGCCTAGCAGCGAAGGGGTTAAACACCCAAGAAGCTCGGAATGGTGGCCTCAGGACCACGTGGCCAAATTCATTACAAAATGTCTCAGAAATCCACTAGAAAGAGAAATGCGAAATATCCTGAGAGCAGAATGCTCCAGACCTGCCAGTGAAGAAAAAGTTTGCCAGATACCCAACCTTGACCCCGAATTAATCAAGCTCCTCTTTAAACTTGGAAGAGATCCCAGAAAAAGTATAGAGAGATCACTAAAAGCTTGCCAGGACCGCCTGCTTGACATACTTGGCCCCTTGGCCAGATTAATTGACATGGCGGAATAAAGTCATATCAAAGGAACCCCACTCAACACAGACCTGGTCAGAGGGTGGAGTCAGAGGGCACTGATACTTTTAGGAAACGCCAACGCAGAAATGAATGCAGAAAAGAGAAGAGTGGTTCTCACCAAAACCAACCCTAAGTTGAGCGACATGGCTGACAAAGAACCCTCTCAGAACCCTAAGGGCCTGCTATTCGGTGAAGACATGATTAAAACTCTGGGAAAATATGTGGCAACATTCACAGCCTTCGACAAAACCCAAAATAACATGAGACGTGTCTTCAACGTGAATATTTTTGGACGGGCTGGAAGAAGGGGCCTTTCGACCAGCCGTTTCAACCAAAGGCCCTACTTTAAACATAGGGGATTCGGTTGACCCTACCAAGCAACCAACCCTCTACCGTTCTACCCCCAGAGAGGAAGAGCAACCCGCTCCAGAGGTTTTAGCCCCCCAACAACTTCCAAAGTGAGTACCTTCATCCCTCATTTTTCTTTTTCCCTGCAAAAGGTGGAAGGCAGACTCAGATTTTTCTCACAGGTCTGGAAAACAATCACACAAGACCCTTGGGTCTTACAAACCATCCAAGGTTTCAGAATAGACTTCTCAGAGTCCCCATTAAAATGTTACAGCCGAGAAATCTATCACTGACAAAAGAACAACGAAGAATAGTAGAGGGGGAAGTCACCTCCATGCTACACAAAGGGGCAATTATAGAAGTTCCATGGGAATGCAAGACGTTTGTAAGTACCCTTTTCCTTGTTCAGAAAAAGGACAAAGGATGGAGGCCTGTTATAAATCTATGATAACTAAACAAATTCCTAGTATACAGACACTTCAAGATGGAAGGTATCCATCTCTTGAGGGATATGCTATTAGAGAAAGACTGGCTAGTGAAACTAGACTTAAAAGACGCTTACTTCACCATCCCCATGGCAAAAGAACATCAACCTTACCTCCAATTCATTTGGAACAACCACTTATTCCAGGCTCTCCCCTTCGGCCTATCATCTGCCCCCTGGTGCTTCACGAAAGTAATGAGAACTATTGCGTAATTCCTAAGAGAAAGAGGAATACGATTGATCATCTATCTGGACGACATCCTTATCATGTCCCAACACCACTCCCAGATCTTACAAGTTCTGAATGCAGTAATAAACCTCATAGAAAGCTTAGGATTCATAATAAACAAAGAGAAATCTATACTGACCCCCTCCAGATCTCTGGAATTCTTAGGATTCACTGTTGACACAATGAAATCCCTTCTCTTACTACCTCAAAGAAGATAACAAAAATACGGAAAGAAATAAGGTTTGTATTAAAAAAAGAAACCCTAAGGGAACTAGTCAGACTCCTGGGCCTTCTCTCCTCCTCAATACAAGCTATTTTTCTGGGACCTCTGAACTTCCGAGCTCTCCAAAAGAGTAAAAGCGAGAGCACTGAGATCAGGTCTATGGTACGGAGATCAAATATAATTAGATCACAAAGCCAAATCGGAACTGGTTTGGTGGCTAGACAATCTAGATGCTTGAAATGGCAAGGCCATTTTTTGGCAGCTCACCAGAATTTATACTAGATTCAGATGTGAGTCTTCATGGCTTTGGGGCTTGCCTACTCGATCAGAACACGGGTGGTGTATGGTCACAGGCAGAAAGCTCACATCACAAACTATCCAAACGGATCCAATTTAAGGCACTTTGCCTATCCTTTAAGATCCTGAAACTTGCCTCACCCTGCCTCCTTGCCAATACGCTAACCCCCTACAAACCCGCGCGCGAACTGTGCTCCTCTGGGCAGTATTTAGTCACTGTCCCCCGGGTGAAGCGTGTACGGGCCGGTGGTCGATCTTTCCACTACACGGCTGCTAAGCTATGGAATTCTCTGCCCCCTCAGATCCGCTGCCTAAATGACTTGTTGGCTTTCAGGAAAGCTATTAAAACCTTCCTCTTTCCACCAGCTTAGGCCGCCTACTCTCTTCTTCTGTTGCCTACCAGTCTCTCCTTTACCCTGCTACTCTCTGTTGCTGGCAGCGCCGGGACGCCTCTTCGCTGGGGCAGCTGCGCGCTTTATAAATCTGGCTAACATAACATAACATAACTGACAGCAGGATTATATACCCTAATGAGCTTCAAGCAATCCCTTCAAGGGAGATCTGTTATTCTGAAAGTGGACAATATATCAGCTGTAGCTTATATAAATCGATTAGGGGGTTCCAAATCTGCCTAGAACACAAAATTGTGTTAAAAGCAGAATACCTACAGGGAAAATCAAGCGCCTCTGCGGATTGGAACTCAAGGTTTCTCTTAGACCACAACAATTGAAAACTCAACGAGAAAGCATTCAGAGCTCTCCATCAAATCTGGGGCCCTCTAGAGACAGATCTGTTTGCAAGCAGACTAACTTTCCCAGTAAAGAATTACTTCAGCTGGATGCTCGATCCAGGTGCTCTAGCAGTAAATGCTTTCCCCCAATTCTGGAAAGAAATTCAAGCTTACGCCTTTCCCCCCTTTGCCATGATACAGCGAGTCCTCCAGGAAGTGAGACAGGAACAATGCTCCCTAGTACTAGTAACACCCTTTTGGTCATCCCAAGCAGGGCTCCCTACAACACTGGAGCTAGCTTGCGACATTCCCTTACTCCTTCCAACCAAGAAAGGCCTCCTGAGAGACATAGATGGAAGAGATCATCCTCTAGTACAGACAGGGACTTTGAACCTTCTTGCTTGGAGGGTATCAGGAGATCTAACAAAATCACTGGCCTTTCGAGAAGAGCTGCAGCTCTCCTCAGAGAATCATGTGCCCCAGGCACCCACTATAGATATAACAGCATTTGGAGAAAATGGGTACGTTGTTGCCTGGAGAGTAACGTTGATTCCGTGGAGGCTCCTATTGTACACGTAGTAAATTTTCTTGTAGAACAATTTGAGAGGGGTCTCAGTTACAGATCAATTAACTGCTACAGATCAGCCATTTCAGCAGGTCACGCCTTAGTCAACCGGAAAAAGGTAGGTAAAAACGTCATAGTATGTAGAGTCTTAGAAAGTATTAGACTAAGGAGACCCCCTAAATAAGATACTCTATGGGAAGTCAGACTAATTCTGAACTTATTCACAACTTGGCCTGATAACAGACATCTAGACAAAAATAGACTATCCATTAAACTTGCATCACTCCTTTGTCTAATCTCCTGCCGTAGAGTTTCAGATGTTAAAGCCTTAGAGGTCAGTAATAGAGTTTATGATATGTTTGGCGTTAAATTCGAGATTATCAGAAGAACTAAAATTATGACAGATACAATTTTCTACAAACAAACAAACCAAACCCCACTGCCTGAAAACTATTTCTTAAATAAAGCAATACATCTTGATTAGAAAAAGAGGGGAATAGGTCACCTCATCACCACAGAGCTAGGACAGTGTTCAGAGAAAGTATTTTGTTTGTTTGTAGACATTTTCCCCTGTATCCCTGCCTAGGTATCAGCTCAGGGGGCCCCCTTTCTGTGTGACTTTTTATAGATACAATTTTCTACCCAAAGTTCGATGCTTGCAAAAAACTGTGTGTGGTACATTGCATGAAAGAATACGAGTATAGAATGAGAGAACATCGCACGCATGGTATGAATCAACTACTTATATCCTATGTGAAACATTTTAAACCCATAACTTCAGCCTCGATAGCGAGATAGGTTAAATGTGCCATGCAATTAGCCGGTATTGATCTCAAAACATTCCAAACACACTCCGTTAGAGGAGCTATGGCAAGTAAATCCTTCCTAACAGGTGTTAAATTAGATGACACCCTTAAGGCAGCTGACTGGTCTAATGCAAACACCTTTGCCAAACACTATTATAAACCAATCGAACACATGTCAGATGTGGTGTTACAAAGCTACCAACATGCATAATGGTAGCCTCCAGTCTTGTAATGAAATTGTGATTCTCCTAATACCATGACAAGAGAATCTGGATTTCATTAAAGACACGGAGGCTAACAGTATCCCACCCTGTCCCTCCCCAGGGGTGGACAATAAAGTAAGAAAGAAGAGATATTTTTTAATTCAAGCTTTATTGATAGTATTGTTGCAAATCTTATACAATTTTTACTGTATTAACAAACTTCACATAACATGCCTCTTAAGATGTCTCAAGTTTTCTTTTATATGTCAACAGAAGACTCACACTGTTTTTTCATTTCAGATAACTCGACATAAAATAATTCCTCCTGCTTCACCGTCTTTCAGAAGCAAGACGTTCAGAGAGAATTAAATAGTGACACTTTCGTTCAATATTCATCGTTCATCTCTATCTGGAATACAAAATTTAATTTAAAGAAAGTTACTTAAAGATTTCCTTCTCTATTTCATCTCATTTAAAAGAGGCAGACTGTTCTATGCTCATGGCTATTATACATGAAGAAGATTCTGTTCTGGAACTGTTTTACTTTATGATGTATTGCTTCTAAGTGGCTGCTTGGAGTTAGCAATAAAAGAAATATGCACAATGTTAGCCTCCATGTCTTTACTGAAATCCAGATTCTCTTGTCATGGTATTAGGAGAATCACAATTGAAACTTATATTTGAAAACTATTTTAAGGAGCCATCCAATGTGGCAATGTATACTTCTTATATTGCAGTTTACAAAGTGCCACATTAAATGTATTGCAAACCTCAGAACATGCTTGTATCATACCGAAGGTATTTGGCTATACCAAGATATGCTTAGTAGTTCAGAATACTTCTGTCATATGTTACAAAGCAGTCTCCACAATCCTGTTGTTATCTGCAGCCACTATTGTCATAGGAGGAAATATAGAGATGATGTCTGTTGCGGGCACAGCTAGTAGGGATATATATGTGGCCATCTGGATAGTTACAGTATATACATTTATGCCATGCCAGTAAACGAATTCTGGTCCAATAATACATGATGCTGTTAACAAGTGTACTAATAAATATACATGCATTCATTTATTGCCACAGTGCAAAGGAAAACACCACATGTCATAGTGCACCATAGTGTCTGGTAACTAACTTGAGAAATAGTGTCTTTCCCCTCACCGTCCGCCTGAACCTCCTCTATTTCCAACATGCTGACAACTGGTGGGTGGGGGCACCAAATTTGGTTTCACCAGGTTTCTATCTGTCCAGAGGCTACCTCTACTTAGGGGTGCTGAAGAGTGGGGTGAAAAGACACGGCTGCATTGACAAAATATCCCTGTAGACCGGGTGTCACCAGCCAGTGGACCTACCCTTGATAGGGTGCTATATATCACAGTATATTGAACTTCACCAAAAAAAGCAAAAGATTGAAAATTAATATCATGATAGGAATGAGAAAAATGCATTTGAGTGTAGTCCGTGGCCCCAATGAATAAGGTTTGGGACCTTGGAGTAAGAACACTGGAAACCCCCTGCTGTTAACTTCATTGAACTGCTGTATATCTCGGGAAAAGACAATCAAGAAAACATGACAGCACTCACCCTTGCTAGACTCATAAAAGACAACTCTCCCTGTACCAGTCTGGCTCTTCAGTTGCTGGTGTTGGCAGATTTGCTGCCCTGGGCTTGAACCTTACATTTCGCACTCTTGAAACATTAGTCATAAATAATACATTAGCCTAATGAATTGTCTTCCTATGAGGGTGTGGGATTATTTCTCTGCAACCCTCCCATTAAGTATGTCCCACCCATGTCAGCAAGTACCAGTATTTCTCCTTCTGCACATGACTATCTGCCTCTTTTGGCATGTCCACAAGAATATCATGTCCATGTCGATGAGAATATCTCAAAGTGTTTTACAAATATAGGGACAGAGTTCCAAGAGAAAGGTAGTAAAATAAACATATGTATATTCCTGAGTTCAATGCAAATACACATGTACACATACAAATGACAATGAATAAAGCGGTATGGTACCACAATATTGTTACTAGAATATAATCTGTCTTAAAATTCTTGCATTAAATACAATTTACAAGACAGTTCTCATTCTGGTAGAAACCCACACAGTTCTTACAGTTGGGTGTGTGAACTATTAACCACAACATTGTTTTATTTTTTATGTTCAAAATGTTTTATTGAAGAAATTTTCATAGATATGAAACACAATACAAAAAATAATACCGAATCATGAAGTATAGAAATATACTATAATATATAAGAAAAAAGAAAATAGAATACCTACATCAACATTACAGAATAGTACAAATATGATATAAATAATAAAATAAACATAAAAGGGCTACAGTAAGCAAAGAATAATTAATACAAATAGAAATAAGTTTCCTAAATTGTAGAACATGTACTGATGTAGGAATCTAAACTAGACCACATACTAGACCTAGAGGAAGAGGGGTCTTTATGAGAATGTGGATAAAAACATTGCCCGCGTCTAAGAAAAATAATCTATTCCCACCATGCATTAACCGAAAGTGAAGTAGCGTCTTTCCAATTACAGGCAATAGATTTGATTGCAGTAGAAATAAGGAAATCCAACAATTTACAATCCATAGGGGATAAAATGGATTTAAAGAGTGAGGATTTGAGAATTAGAACCTGAAATGATAAAGCTGTTTGGATCTTAAGGATCTGGGTAATAAGATGCCATATTTCTAATAAAAACTGATGTATGATAGAACAATTGAAAAATAAGTGTTGTAGGTCACCAATTACAGATTGACAGTGGCAAAAATTTGGAGTATCTAGAAGTTTAGCTTTAAATAATTTGTCAGGAGTCCAGAAGCATTGATAAAGTAGGTAAATATTAGATTGTATAAGGGTGGCCGGAAGATAATTAGCCGTGTTGGAGTTCCAGATGTCCTTCCAGGATATACTAAGTGAATGAAGATGTAAGTGTGGTGACCATTTTTGATTCAACTGTGAAAAAGAGGAATTTGAAGTGGTAAGTTATTTATATACTTTAGATGCTGTATGTCCTGAACGGCTGAACACAGAAATACAAAATTCAATACCAGAGGACTGAGACATAGAAAGTAGTTGGGGATAAGCATTAAGAATCGTATTACATAACAATGTATATTTAGGCAGCTCAGACAATGGCAGCTTATAAGTGGCTTGAAGAACATCAAATGTGTAAAACATATCATATTGACAAATATCTGCAACAAAGAAAATACCAGCAGTAATCCATAGTTTCCAAAAAGAAATATGTTTATGATATTGGAGTTTAGGATTGATCCAAAGAGAAACTTTTTTAGTGCAAGACAAGGTAATAGAAAAACTACTATCAAATGACAAAAGGGCAACTTTAGAGTTGGCAAGAATAGGGGAACACTTACCAAAAGAGCCATTGGACATGGTGAGAAAAGCAGTTAAAGGGTATGGAGCCAAAATATTTTTTTCCAGGATAAGCCATTTAGGTGCATTAGAGAGAGGGACAGTGTGGAACCATAAAGAACATTGTGCCACAAGGAATGCAAAATGATATTTTTTAAATCAGGTAGACCAACCCCACCTTCACATTTGGGCAATTGTAAAGTCTTAAGACTAATGCGTGCGGGTTTATTACACCAAAGGAATTTAGTAAATAATTTATATAGTTTAGTATAAAAAGTGGACGGGAAGGAGAAGGGTAGCATAGACAATAGATATAAAATTTGTGGAGTTATAGACATTTTAATTGCTGCAATGCGTCCCCACCAATTTAGATGTAGATTAGACCCTCAATCAAGTTTCTCTTTGGTATTTGTTAGAATAACAGAGCAATCGGTATCAACTGTATCTTTGATCGAACCAGTAAAAATTATCCCTAAGTATTTGAGTTTTTTTGGAGACCAAATTATATCAGTATTCTGTAACATTGTAGAATTACAAGAGGCATTTAATGGAAAAAATTCTGTCTTATTAGTATTCAGGGAGTAACCAGAAACCTCAGCATATTTATGAATAATATCAAGGATACTAGGTATAGAGGTGGATGGGTCAGTAACATATAATAACACATCATCAGCGTAGGCAGAAAGTTTAATGGTAGTATCTTTCAAAACAACACCTGTATAAGTATCACTATTACGAAGGGAGCATAGGAGGGGTTCTACAGCAATAAGAAAAAGTAAAGGAGAGAGAGGACATCCCTGCCGAGTGCCTCTATATAACCGAAATGAAGTGGAGCACAAACCATTGACTAAAATAGAGGCTGAGGGGGCTGAATACAAAGCCTTAGTCATATTGATAAAAATAGGACCAAAACGGAAAGCTTCTAAGGTTTTAAATAAAAATTGCCAATTAATCTTATCAAATGCCTTTTCTGCATCTAAGGCCATTACACCAATAGGTCCACTTGCTTCTTTGGCGAGAGATAGGGTATGACAGAGCAACCGGGTATTGTGAGCGGATAATCTACCTTTCATAAAGCCAGTTTGATCAAATTGTATAATATTGGATAGTAGGGGTGATAGTCTATTTGCTAAAACTTTTGCATATATTTTACAGTCCTGATTGATTAAAGATATGGGCCGAAAATTTGAGACTAAAGTATGATCTTTATTAGGTTTGGGAAGAACAATTATAGTGGCTTCATTAAAAGATCCCCCCATCATGGAAGTGTGCTGAAACTCCGTAAAAAGGGAAAGTAAAAAAGGGGAGAATTGGTCCTGGAAGCATTTATAGAATTCGGCCGGAATTCCATCTGGGCCAGGAGTTCTTTTTAATTTAAAGCATTAATTGCTGTAAAAATTTCTTTAATGTCAATAGGGTTCTCTAGGGTAGCTCTATCATTATTAGAAATCTGAGGCAATCGGCAGGAATTAAGAAAATCACTAATAACACTGTTATTAGATGTAAGAGGTTCATGATATAAAGAAGAGTAGAATGAAAGAATCTCTTTCAGTATGTCCCCAACCTCCGTCACCAAAGTACCTTTATTGGACTTGATGGCTGGAATTTGAACTTTTTCACATTTGAGACGCAGATAATTAGCTAGCAAAAGACCTGATTTATTAGAATAAAAATAAAAATTTGACTTTTCTTTTGAGATAAGTAAGCCTGCTCGTTTACTAAGCATACAATTATATTCGTAGCGGTATTTCTGAAGTTGGGATTTACATTGTGGATCTCTAGATATAATAAAAAGTCGTTCCACTGCAGCAATCTGTGTCTCCAACTCATTGAGGTGGGAATAAAAAGATTTGTTTTCGTGTGCCATAATAGAAATTGAAACTCCACGGATATAAGCTTTAAAAGCATCCCAATGTATGATTTTGGAGGTGTCACAAGACTTATTATTCAAAAATGATCAGTAATAGCTGAGGCCATTTTTTAGAATTGGTGGGGTTAAGAACTATTTCCGAGTTCATTCTCCATCTTTTATTATGAATTTGAGGATCGGAAATAGATAAGGAAAAAGAGATTAAAGCATGGTCTGAAACCGTAATAGGGTGAATAACTGATTCACTAATCATGTGACATAAATTACGTGAGGATAATAAATAATCAATTCTAGAAAAAGAAGAATGAGCATTAGAATAAAAAGTAAAATCTTTGTCTGTAGGGTGTTCCAATCTCCAAAAATCTACCAATTTGCTAACAGAAAGAAAGGATTTCAAAGCAAAGAATGCCTTGCTGGGCCCGAACTTAAAAACAGTAGACCAGTCCAACAAAGGATCCCTGATAAGATTAAAATCGCCACCCATTAAAAGGGATGCATTGCCAATTTTGAGTGTTTCAGCAGAGACATAGGACCAAAAGACAGGGTCATCAGAGGTAGGGGCATAAATATTAACCAGATTTAAAGTAAGTTTGTCAATAAGAACTTGGGCAGCAACAAATCTACCATCTGCGTCATGATGATGTGACAAAATTTGTACATGAGATTTGTGTGAGAAAAAATAGCTACTCCATTTTTACGTTTTGCAGCAGGAGATGAAACTATAAGCCCTACCCAACCTTTAGACATAGTATGCAATATCTTATCATTAACATGAGTTTCTTGAACAAAACAAATATCAACCTTAGACTTGTGTAAATATTCTAAAATTTTACGTCGCTTAACTGGAGTGTCTGAGACCCTTCACATTTAATGAAGCAACAATTAACTTTTGTGGCCTAGACATATTTTCTTACAGGGAAGAAAAATAACAGGTAAGAAAAAAGAGAGAAAGACAGTAGCCCATATAAAAAAAAAAAAAGACAAAACAAGACCAACAACATGAAACGAGGTCAGTCACCAAGACCTCATACCAATAGAACATTGGAGACGGAGGTACGAAGCAAGAAAACCGCCATTAATAGGCACCTGCAAAGAAAGTGAATAACAACCTACAGTAAGGGGGTAGAAAAAATATTATTATTATTATCAGCCCGCAGAACCAGAAGGTTGAGAGTCCATGAGAACAGAATGATGTTGATCCAAGAATCTTATTAAATCTGCAGGAGCTGAGAAAGACTTAGAAATGTCATTTTTCCAGATGCGCATGACCGCAGGGTCAAAAAGACCATATTTGTAGCCAGCTTCCCGCAAACGAGGACGTAAATCTGAAAATTGGCGTCGTATTTGAACAGTCTCTTTTGCAAAGTCCTGGTGAATAAAGACTTTGTTTCCTTCAATTAGGAGAGAAGCGATCTCTCGGACAGCCTTGCGTATAAGAGAAGATGATGATGCCTCAGAACTTTAAAAATGATTTGTCAGGGTTTGACTTGATGAGGTTTACGAATTGAAGGTATTCTGTGGGCTTTATCAATCTCAAAGCGCTCTGGAAAGTTAATATTTAATAGCTTAGGAGAAGATTTTCCAGGAAAAGACGACAACTCTGGCCTTTGACTCCTTCAGGAACATTAAATATGCGTAGATTATACTGTCTATTTCTGTTTTCCAAATCAAGTAGGGAACGTTGGAGAGAAGCAACCTGAGTAGGAATGGGAGACATAGATGTAATGGCTGCAGTATTATCACGAATCCTAATCTCATTGTCAGCAACTCTCATCGATAAGGAAGCCATATCTCTGTGAATATTTTTGATATCTGAGGAAATTATGTCCGTGTTGGTATGAATTTCCTCTAAAATGTTTGCTAATGAATCCTCTTGGGAGTCAATAGCTTTGGCTTTAGCAGGAGGAGGTGAGACAGCTTGTTTGCGTTTATTTGGACCCATTTTAGACTCCATACTGGTAAACAGGAGCAAACAATTGGAAAAGAAAAATTAATTACACCACAAATAACAAAAGCCTGCAGTGTAATAAGGAGCCTTGGCAGGGTATTAAAAACCAAACAGTAGTCAGAAAAAATCAGCTCCAAAATGACTTAATATACAGGAACAATAGGCTGTAGTACAGAGAAAAAAGGATAAAAAAATCCCTTTAATCCTTTCCAAGCTGCAAAGTTGTGGCCAACAAGAGGCAGGACGAAAACCCCTTTAAGAAGGGCTGAGGCTTCTAAAAAGAGGAGGTGTCCAGTGGGTTAAGTCTGCCTCCTCTGTGTGGAAGGCTGGAGAATGCTGAGGAGAGCAGGAGCCCTCTGTGAGGAAAAACGAAAAACGCCTACCGCACTTCCCAGGGAGGCACCAGACCTCTGAAAACGGACCAGGCGCTGCAGGAACCACAACAGAGCAGCTGGGGCAAAAAACGAAGCCTAATTATGCCCCTATCGTCGGTAGAGACTCGTCGGCGATGCAGGTAATCATGGAGCTCAAGGCGCAGCGGCCATCTTGGATCGCGCGCGCTGCCGACTCCCCAACCACAACATTGTTTTGACATTGGCGGTTTAGTGCTTTGTGAAGAACGAAGGCCGATGGTTTTGCATTATTAGTAATCGCACAATTTCTGCCAAGGATATTGCAGGAGTCGATACAGGATGGATCATATGGCAGAATATCGTATACAAAACTGCTGTCTGGCATAAATATTGTGTCGTAACAATTATTTGCAAAAATGTTATCACAATGGTCATAAATTTTCTATTATTAATTACAAAGGGTTGGCATTTTTGTGGATGATATTTAGGACAAAATATTTATGTTAGTTAATTTGACAACAATAGTCTGGTACCACACTGTAGAATGCATAGTCAATGATCTGACAACGGGAGTCTGGTACCACACTAT
This sequence comes from Calotriton arnoldi, assembly GCA_963921515.1. NCBI lineage: Eukaryota > Metazoa > Chordata > Amphibia > Caudata > Salamandridae > Calotriton > Calotriton arnoldi. The sequence goes on along the minus strand of CAWUFW010003926.1, from coordinate 1,434,570 downwards.
AGAATGCATAGTCAATGATCTGACAACGGGAGTCTGGTACCATACTGTAGAATGCATAGTCAATGATCTGCTAGTGATAGTCTGGTACCACACTGTAAAATGCATAGTCAATGATGTGACAACGATAGACTGGTACCACTCGGTAGAATGCATATTCAATGATCTGACACCGATAGTCTGGTACCACACTGTAGAATGCTTATTCAATAATCTGACAACAATAGTAGAATGCATAGTCAATGACCTGACAGCGATAGTCTGGTACCACACTGTAGAATGCATAGTCAATAATCTGACAACAATAGTAAAATGCATGGTCAATAATATGACAATGATAGTAGAATGTATAGTCAATAATCTGACATTGATAGTCTGGTACCACACTGTAGAATGCATGGTCAATGATCTGACAACGGTAGACTGGTACCACACTGTAGAATGCATAGTTAATAATCTGACAACAATAGTCTGTTACCACACAGTAGAATGCATAGTCGATGATCTGACAGCAATAGTAGAATGCATAGTCAATAATTTGAAAGCGATAGTATGATACCATTCTGATGAATGCATAGTCAGTAATCTGACAACAATAGTCTGGTACCGCACTGTGCAATGCATAGTCAATTATCTGACAACGGTAGTCTGGTACCACAATGTAGCATGCATAGTCATTGACCTGACAACCTTAGTCTGGTACCACACTGTAGAATGCATAGTCAATGATCTGCCCATGATAGTCTGGTACCACACTGTAGAATGCATAGTCAATGATCTGACAACGATAGACTGGTACAACACGGTAGAATGCATAGTCAATGATATGACAGCGATAGTCTAGTACCACACTGTAGAATGCATAGTCAATAATCTGACAACAATAGTAGAATGCATGGTCAATTATATGACAATGATAGTAGAATGCATAGTCAATAATCTGACAATGACAGTTTGGTACTACACTGTAGAATGCATAGTCAATGATCTGACAGCGACAGTTTGGTACCACACTCTAGAATGCATAGTCAATAATCTGAGAACTATAGTAGAATGCTTAGTCAATAATGTGACAGCGATAGTCTGGTACCATACTGTAGAATGCATAATTAGTAATCTGACAACAATAGTCTGGTACTACACTGTAGAATGCATAGTCAATGATCTGACAACGGTAGACTGGTACCACACTGTAGAATGCATAGTCAATAATCTGACAACTGTAGTCAGGTACCACCATAGCCTGGTACCACACGGTAGAATGCATAGTCAATAATCTAACAACAATAGTCTGTTACCACACTGTAGAATAAATAGTCAATGGTGTGACAGCAATAGTAGAAAGCAAAGTCAATAATTTGAAAGCAATAGTATGGTACCATTCTGATGAATGCATAGTCAGTAATCTGACAACAATAGTTTGGTACCACACTGTGCAATGCATAGTCAATGATCTGACAACGGTAGTCTGGTATCACGGTGTAGAATGCATAATCAATAATCTTACAGTGATAGTTTGGTGCCACACTGTAGAATACATAGTCAAAGATTCAACAATGGGAGTCTGGTACCACAATGCAGAACGCATAGTCAATGTTCTGATCTGACAATGGGGGTCTGGTACCACACTGTAGAATGCATACTCAATAACCTGACAACAATAGTGTGGTACCACACTGTAGAATACATAGTCAATAATCTGACAATAGTAGTCTGGTACAGCACTGTAGAATGCATAGTCAATAATCTAACAGCGATAGTCTGGTGCCACACTGTAGAATGCATAGTCAGTAATCTGACCACAATAGTCTGGTACCACACTATAGAATGCGTAGTCAATGATCCGACATCGGTAGATTGTTACCACACTGTAGAATGCATAGTTAATAATCTGACAATTATAGTCTGGTACCATACTGTAGAATGCATTGTCAATAATCTGACAACGATAGTCTGGTACCACACTGTGGAATGCATAGTCAATAATCTGACAACGATAGTCTGGTACCACACTGTGGAATGCATAGTCAATAATCTGACAACTATAGTCTGGTACCACACTGTAGAATCCAAAGTCAATGATCTGACAGCAATAGTAGAATGCATAGTCAATGATCTGACAGTAATAGTCTGGCACCGCACTGTAGAATGCATCGTCAATAATCTAACAACGGCAGCCTGGTACCACACTATAGAATGCACACTATAGATTCGACAATGGGAGTCTGGTACCACAATGCAGAATGCATAGTCAAAAATTTGACTACGGTAGTCTGGTACCACATTGTAGAATGCATAGTCAATAATCTGACAACTATAGTCTGGTACCACACTGTAGAATCCATAGTCAATAATCTGACAACTATAGTCTGGTACCACACTCTAGAACGCATAGTCAATAATCTGACAACGATAGTCTAGTACCACACTGTGGAATGCATAGTCAATAATCTGACAACGATAGTCTGGTACCACACTGTAGAATCCACTATCAATAATCTGACAACTATAGTCTGGTACCACACTCTAGAACGCATAGTCAATAATCTGACAACGATAGTCTGGTACCACACTGTAGAATCCACTATCAATAATCTGACAACTATAGTCTGGTACCACACTCTAGAACGCATAGTCAATAATCTGACAACTATAGTCTGGTGCCACACTGTAGAATCCATAGTCAATAATCTGACAACTATAGTCTGCTACCACACTCTAGAACCCATAGTCAATAATCTGACAACGATAGTCTAGTACCACAATGTGAAATGCATAGTCAATAATCTGACAACGATAGTCTGGTACCACACTGTAGAATGCATAGTCAATAATCTGACAACGATAGTCTGGTACCACACTGTAGAATCCACAGTCAATAATCTGACAACTATAGTCTGGTACCACACTCTAGAACGCATAGTCAATAATCTGACAACGATAGTCTAGTACCACACTGTGGAATGCATAGTCAATAATCTGACAACTATAGTCTGGTACCACACTGTAGAATCCATAGTCAATAATCTGGCAACTATAGTCTGGTACCACACTCTAGAACGCATAGTCAATAATCTGACAACGATAGTCTAGTACCACACTGTGGAATGCATAGTCAATAATCTGACAGGCATAGTCTGGTACCACACATGGTAGAATTCATATTTGGCAGTGGCTGACACTCTGGGGAAGCAGGAACAGAGAAGGGAGATTCACGTTTCTGCCGTCTAGTTAGCCAAAGTATATTTTTCCAGGCAATAATGAAAATAGGGAATGCACTACAGAACGAGTTTGTGTCCTGACATGCCTGAAGAGCTGTGGACGAGGTGATGTCAAATATTCCAGTTCCTTGCTGGAACTTGGCAACAGATTCAGTCAAAGATTAATGCAGTTCTAGTGATACTTTCTGTAGATTATTTGCTTTCGGTTTCACTTCCAATTTGAGTTGGGCGGCTCTGTCTGGCACCTCAGATTGTTTGTCTGTTACCCCTTGCATGAACAAGTCAAACTAGCCTGAAGGAGTTTCCCATGAAAGGCAGAAACTACAGACCAAATGACCGTCTTCAGAGGAGACATCCCAGACTAATTCCCCTGACATTTTCATATAGTGATTGATTACCCAATTGTGCTTTCAGAATCTTCCACACAATGGTATTAAAGATCCAATTGTCTACTACTGTAAAATACACAAATGTGCTTTTTTGAATAAATACGATAGTAATCCAAAATAAATAAAATATATTTTATAACTCCTCCACCCACTCCCCCAAAACACCTTCTCGGTTTCAATGAAACAGTACTTGATTTACCTGAATAATTATATTTACACCGTGGCGTCTCTTTTATTGGGTTTTTTGTAAAGGTAATTTTGATAAGACAGAGAGAAACAAAAGAATGGCTGGGTCACATCTGTGCCTCTGCGACCTTTTTCGAATTTTATGGCACATCCTTTGTTTTTTAGGTCTTTATTATTATTTTTATTATTATTGAGTTTTCTATAGTGCTGGCTTGACCCAAAGGTAACAGAGCGCTTTACATGATTAGAGGTTAAGTTTACACAAGTACATGGTGAGAGGTAAAGAGGCATCGCATTAAATTGTATAAAAAAGAAAAAAGAATTATGAGCATATGGTATTCAAAACATACACAGTGAAAGTCAATAAAGTCATTCGGTGCTGGGGAAGAGGAAAGAGGTTGAGTTCGCTTGGTAAGGAATCCGACTGGAAATTGACCAGGAGAGTTGGGTCTATGGGAGGGAAAGTACTTTCATGCTGTACTTGAGGTACTTGGTGAGCAGTAGAGACTTGAGGTCTCATTTGAAACAGGAGAAGGAGGGGTTGCAGCGCAGTTCTTTAGGGAGTGAGTTCCAGATTTTAGGGGCATTTCCTGAGAAGGATCTTGTCTGGGATTAATTTTTTTTTTAGTTTAGGGGGTATGAGGAGGAGTGCGTTGGAGCTTCTCAGAACCCTGTTTTCCCCTGCTCGCATTAGTTTAGAATCTAGATATTTGGGAGTTGTAGAATGGAGAGCTTTGTGGGTGATACAAGCAGTTTTGTAGATGCACCTTCCCTCGATGGGGAGCCAAAAGAGACTTTTGAGAGCTGGGGAGATGTGGTCGAAGCGTTTGGTTCCTGTGATGAGTCTGTCAGCCGTATTGAGGATTGAGGTTAATGGCTGGAGGAGGCATTTGGGGGTTCCTGTTAGGGTGACATTTCCGTAGTCCAGTTTCGAGAGGACTAGAGATTGAACCACTGTATTAAAGTCTTCAGGTGGGATGAACTGTTTGATTTTTTTTAGATGTTTTAGCGCATAGCATGCACCTCTGGCAGTGTTTTTGATGTGATCATTCATTGATAGGTTTGCGTCTAGGGTGATACCTAGGGATTTCGCAGATTTGGATAGTGAGATAGGGTTGTTTAGTGAATCCAAGTTTTTGAGCCATTCAGGGATGGGTTGTGGATTCTTCTTTGGGGAGATGAGTAGGAGTTCATGCTTGTTTGGGTTTAGTTTCAGGTGATTTGTCAGAAGCCAGGTTTGAATCTTGGTTAGTGTAGCATTAAGATGGTGTATGTCGCTGGGGGATTTTATTCTGTAGTAGAGTTGAGTGTCGTCTGCATATAGGTGATATTTGATACCCGCTTGGTTTAGGATGGCTGTGAGGGGTTCCATGAAAAGATTGAATAGGGCTGGTGAGAGCATGGAACCTTGAGGTACTCCTTGAGTTACTGGTGCAGGGTCCGAGAAACATCTGTACATTTTTATTTGTTGGGAGCGATGTTGAAAATATGATGTGAACCATCTCAGGACCGTGCCATTGATACCATTGCATTTCTGGAGTGTCTTCAGTAGGGCCGGGTGGTGTACTGTATCAAATGACGCTGAGAGGTCAAGTAGTATTAAGAGGCAGGAGTCACCTTCATCCAGGGCCTTGTGTATGTCGTCTGTTATATTGAGTATAGCCGTTACGGTGCTGCAGCCTTTCCTGAAACCTGATTGGAAGGTGTCCTGGAGGTTGAATTTTTCTATGTGTTGATTAAGTTGAAGTAGGACGCATTTCTCCAGTGTTTTGGCAAGGAAAGGGAGATTGGTGATGGGTCTGAGATTGTTAAGATCATTTGAGTCGGCAACGGGTATTTTTAGTATGGGGGTGACTTGTCCAAGTTGAAGGGAGTCTGGAACAAGGCCTGATGATAGAGAGGCAGTTATGATTTTGGTCCATATTGGGGAGATGATGTGGTTGAGTTTCTGAACAAAGGTTGAGGGGAGGGGGTCTGCAAAGTGGGATGTGGGTTTGAGTTTGGCAATCATTTTTAACATTTCATCTTCTATCAAGGGTTTGAAATCAGACCAATTAACGTTATTCTTTGGTTGAAGGGGTTCGGTGTTGGTAGAGTCAGTGGGATGGGTTGTTGAGGTAATCTCTAAGGACAAGGAGCGATCAATTTTGGTTATTTTGTCAGTGAAGAAGTTAGCTATAGTTTGACATCGTTCAGTGTTGGATATTGGTTCTTGATGGGAGGAAAGCGTGGTTTGTTGTTTTATTATATTGAAGAGTTCCTTGGGTCGTTTTTTTTGATTGGTTGAGTTGATTACGAAAGAAGGTGGCTTTTTCCTTGAAAATGTGTTTCTTATAGGAGAGTCGTTTGGCTCTTAAGAGTACGAGGTTGGTCATTGAGGGGTTCTGTCTCCATAACCTTTCGGTCTGTCTCAGTTGTCTTCTTTCCTTGTTTAGGTCTAGACTGAACCAGGATCTGGATTTAATTTTTCTCTATCTCTTTAGTTTGAGTGGTGCAACCTGGTTAAGAGTATCAGTTATCGATGAGTTGTCGTGGGCAGTAAGTTCATCAACGGCTTGGAGGAGGGGTCGTGACTGTAAGTTGTCTTTGATCCTGGACTCTAGATCCAAAGGTGGGACATGTTTGATGTTTCTAGCCATGTGTAAGGGTTTGTAGGATGTTGCCGGGATGTATGTGCGCTGTAGGTTGAAGAGAATTAGATGGTGGTCTGACCAGCCTGTCGGCAAGATGAATCGAATGGAAACAAGCTTATCTTTGGTGATGATTGCATCCAGGGTTGGGCCTTTTTTGTGGGTTGGTTCATTACAGAGTTGCTTGAGATCGTTTATTTCTAGTGGGTTATTCAGGTTGGATATTGTGGGGTCATTTGTGTCATTCCAGTGTAGGTTGACACGAGAACGCTGTTGGAGTCTGTAAGTGAGAGTTGGGTTATTAGGTCAGTAAGTTCCTCAATGTAGGGTGTGCGGTTACCTGGTGGGTGATAAATGATATGAAATTTGATGGTTGAGTTGTCTTTCATTTTGGTTTCTAATTCAAGGTATTCGAAGGTGGTGTAGTTCATGGTCTCAAGGTGGTTAAGTTGTATTTCCTTTTTGTGGATGACAGCCAGTCCACCCCCTATTTGCCCTGTTATGTCTTTTCTGGTGATGGAGTAACCAGTAGGAGTAAGTAGGTCAAATATTGAGGTTGAGTGATCATTAAGCCAAGTTTCGGTAAGGAACGCAATGTCGATTTCTTCCGCTAGTAAGGTCTCGGCAATATCTGTGGCATGCTTAGCAGCAGATCTACAGTTTATGAGCATACAGGTTAGGTAGGGAGGGTTCTTTTTTTCCGAGTGTAGTGTGTGGATAGTGGTGTATTGAGCAGGAGGTCTGGGGGTTAAGCTAGGTTGAGGGATTCTATTTGTGCCAATGATTACTGGGATTTTGGGAGGTGATTTTGAGACTTCTCGAGGTGATTTGGGGTTGGAAGATTCGATGAGAAGTTTTGTTTCTATGTCAGATAGGGTGTTGAGTGCTCGGTGGGGCCTGTCGGACCTGCGGCTCTGCAGGATGGTGGTATGGTCGGCGGGCTTTCGAACTGTTGTAGGCCCAGTTTACTGTTCTCAGAGCTAGGTTGCTTGTTAAGTTAGTCTGGAACATACGATCATTTTTATTGTCGCGAGGTCTTTAGCTAGAGAATCGAGTTTCTGTTCTAAACGCCTCATGAGGGTGGTAAGAGTGTCGGTGAGGTTGGTTAATCTGTGATTCGGTAAGCTAGTGATGGATTCTGAGATTAAAGTAGGCATCTGATCGCTGATGAAGGAAGGATGGGTGACATTGGGGTAGGATATGTTGAGGGGTTGGGTGTGTAGGGAGGGTTCATTAAGGGGAATTCGGGGTCTGATTTTGTGGAGCTCATTGTTAGTCGGTATTTCCTTTGGGCTGGTGTTCTTATGTGCCCTGTGGGCGACATGGGTTGTTTTTTTTATATGGTCTTTTGTTGTGGATGGAGCAGTGGTGCTATAGTTAGTGTTTCCTTGAATACAGGATGTGGAGGCGGGGCGGGGTAGGGTTTTGTAGAGTGGAGGAGTCTTGTAGGTGGGACGGTTCTGGGCTCTCCACCTGTATGGGTGTTGTGATGGGAGTTGGAGTGAGTTTGGTTAGATAGGTGAGGAGAGCGGGGAAGTGTCGGTCAAATGTGGAGAGGTCTGACTTGATAGTGCAGTTGTTTATTGGCTGTTTGGTGTATCATTGTGCCTCCTATAGAGTGCCTAACCCTTCCCACCCTGGTAGCCCTAATCTCTTCATTTGCAGCAGGCACTTTCAGAGCACCCAGTGGTTTCCGTTTTCCTCAGCCAACCACTTTTGTCACATGCGTTCAGTATTTTTTCTCTGATCCTCTGCCGGGCATGTTCTCACTGTTCAAAGGGCTCAGCTGCCATCTTTGAACATAGCAGGTGGTTTCCTTTCTCCTATGCCGGGATAGTTTCTACATCTTCTGAGAACCCAGAGGTTTCTTTTCTTTCACTCTGGGTGCTCTTTTGACAAGCAGCACACACATTTTCCTCCTGTCCTGACAGGCCGCTTTCTCCCTCTCCAGCAGTTACCTTTCTTCTTCGTCTTAGTGCACATAAACCAGACATATTGGCTTTGCCAAAGCTTGTTTCTTCTATCAACCTTTTAAGTCCAAGGTCAATAGCGAAAGTTCAATCTGTTTTTCTTTTCTCCATCATCAGACCACAGAGTTCTGCTGGACTGTGGCTAAACCAAAATGTCTATGTCCACCCATTGTTGATCCTTCTCACTGTCTCCTCACCCTGTTATGAGATGAGAAATGGTTACTGGCAGGTGATTTGGTATACAGCGATACAGACCTTTGTTTTTTTACCTATCTCTTGCTGTGATGTCTAATGATCCTCTTGTTAAAATGTATCCAGCTGCCCATAACTGGAGTATTTCACATCTCTCTAACTGTGTGTGGTGTGACTCTACTAAATGAGAGTTCTCATTGTGGTAATTCTGCCCCGCGTGTGGAGACTCCCAACGACTGCCTGGCCTTCTCCACGAGTGCGGAGGCCCTTTGTGAATACGGCCCTCAGAATGGGTGAATGGGTCTGTTTTGAGCACCAGTACGTATATCACAAGATGGTGGCTTGTTGCACTTGGGCTAAGTCCATTATGGCTTCCCTCACCCTGAAGCAGCCCCTTGCTCCTGCGCATCAGAGTTCTTTCAGTGGTTTCATTCATATTTTATTTTAACTGTGGTTTTCGTAAAGGGTTACAACCCCAGGGAGTGGCAGTATGCATAATAAATTTGCTAGAACCGCCAGTGGAGAAGACCTGGAGAAAGTCCACCATCAAACATCCTCAACTGGATGGTAAAGGCTTGAGAGAGTCAGAGTCCTAAGTGCCTGGGTAAAGAGGAGTCTGACTGGGCTAGACGCTTTAAACAATTGGAGGGGACTGATGATTATCCAAAATGAAGAGGGGAGTCTTTAAGGATGTTCTGAATTTGAGAAAGTCATCATCCATTCTCAACTGAAGAGGTAGGTAGTTCCACCAAGCGGAGGCATGGATCAATCAATGGATCAATCAATGGATCAATCAATCAGTCAGGATTTGTAAAGCGTGGCTAAACACCTGTGAGGGTATCCAGGAGCTAGGCCTCATAGCGAGTGAGTTAGGAGTTTTCACCAGTTAGTGATCTAAGCTTTTTGGTTTGGTGGTTGTTAAGGAGCATACATTTTGGTAAATTACCATGGAGCACCTTGTTTATGAGGCACACATTTTCTTTTACTAGAAGAACTGTAGAGCAGCGGTTGGACCAGTTTGAGTAGATGTAAATGGCGCAATGCAGTTTTGAAAATCACATTTATTTGGAGGGTAAATGAAAGATATATAGTTCTGGGCTACATTAAATACTGAATTAAGAGATAATTCCTACATCAGCACCAAAGTAAAACTAGTACCTGAGTCAAGCTGAAGGAGCCGGGTTCCAAGTTCTAGATCAACCTGGAACCCCTGGCCGATGTCTCTTTTTATCAGCATGAAAGTGTGGAGGGGAGGAAAGAATCGCTAGCCAATCAATCATTACAGTTCCAATGAACTATGACTCCGAAGAATCAAAGACTCCTGAATATGATTTTGTTAGTTTATTACAATGCCAAAAACAGCTGGACATACAGGCACCTCATAATGAGAGTGTAGAGATAGATTGGAAGTAATGCAAAGCCAAAACTACGGGTGAAATTAAGACGGTGCAGCATGCACAAAATAATCTGTTCAAGAAACAGGTTAGAGAAAATGATGGCACTAAAGTCGAGATTCCCCTTCATTGGAAGTTCGTAGGTGTAAAGCATACGTCTGTCCCTACACTACCTCTAACGTGACATCCCTAATTAGCATTTCCCAAGGCAAGATATGTGAAGGTGTCAGCACGTGGAGGCTTCCTAAGAAGTCCACTCATGTTGGATAGGTCAAATAGCATAAAGCTACAGAGCTCGTTCTAAGATGCTCTCTCTCTCAAGGCAAGGCAGAAGTCCCCCGGACTCTGTCCCTAACTCAGATACTTCAATTCAGGTTGTATCCCAAGATATATTGCGGCATCACACCATCCAGTCAAGCCACCTCCTTGTAGGTAACTTTCCACATGGCAGCGATGCTCCCAGGCCTTGGCTAGATGACCTTGATTCCCAGGCTCACTCCGATGAGAAAGTACAACAGTTCTGTAGGAAAGTAGGATCTACTTCTATGGTTATCCTCACTTTTTGCCTGATGCTCAGCTGTATTTTGACTTGTCTGACTGGGATCCTGCTAATCAGGACCCCAGTCTATCTGCTTTCTCCCTAAATTGTTGAGTTCAGTACTTAGGTACATCCCAGATTGATACTGTGGTACCCTTATAAGTCTATAGTATATGGTACTAAGGTACCCAGGGCATAGGTACCCCAGAGGTTTCCCATGGGCTGAAGCATGTATTATGCCACCCATGAGAGACCATTCAAAATGGAACTAAAGGCCTGCAATTGCAGCCTGTGTAAGCTGGTGCTAGCACCACTTACTAAAGATATAGGTTTACTATTTCTAGAGTCACTGCACTTAAAACCTATAAGTCACCCCTATAGCAGGTCTTTGCAATCCTGAAGGCAGGGTGCTTGGTTCTAAGTGATAGGGTGCCCCTGCATGAGCAGGACACCCCTGCAGCCTACGGAGTACATTCTCCCGGGTTGTCAGTGAAGCAGCCATATACCATATTGAGGGGCATCGCATAATTACACGATGACCATCTCGAAACGGGCTGCAACGAATCCTATCATGTTTGGTATCAAACATGTTGGAATCATACCTCCCACACCGTAAGCGGTGTGGGAGGTATGATTCCAAGCACTGGAAGAGCCCTCCGTTAGGCTCTCCATGTCCCTGGTACCAGTCTTCCAGAACTCGGACAGCACAAAATGGTTGCTGCCGACCAGAGTCACATTACAGGTGTGACCACCTCCCAGACAGGATTTAGTGTATTGGAACCAGGTGGGTGAGCTTGCCAGCACCAGAAAGTCTGCATGAGGGCCACATTTGGTGTCTCTGTGCATAGTCCAGTTCAAACCAGTCCTGGGAACCGTTGGCTCCCGCTCTGGCGTGAAACTGGACAAAGGACATGGGAATAACCTCCCCCTGTCCAGACCCTTCCCTGGGAGGGTCCCCTGAATCTTCCCAGCCCTATCCCTAGGTTACTTAAGGGCTTACCTGAGTGTAGGTCCCCAGATTTGTTGTGGGAAAAGATTCAGATCAGACACCACTTCTACTTCTACCATGTGGGCACTCTGGACTTCATTTGGGCCTGACTTCGTCACCCTTCCAATCTGCTGCATCATCTGTGCCTGTGGATCATACAGGAACCTCCCAAGGCCTGAGAAGCATCAAAGACACTTGAAGTAAAAAAGTCACTCCCCTGCATCCGCAGGCACCGCAACTAAGTCAACCAGTCTGCTGATCCTGAGCTCCTCTGGACTCCCAACAGCTCAGCAACACAGGTGGTGATTTTCCACAGCTCCCGAGGCCTGTCCTGCCCTCTCATGAAGTTTGAGGCCAGTATCCCTCGTGGGGGTTACAATAATCATAACCCTGTGCATCGTGTCAACTTGCAGTTGCAAAGGCTTGTTGACTTCTTTCCAAGAAGATCTTTGGGCTCCAAGTAGCCCCAACCTCGAGCATCTCTTGTGACCAGAATCTTCAGCCACACCGCAACGTGTGCATCGTGGCCTGCATCTTTTGGTGAGCTGCTTGAGGTCCTCTTGCGACCCCAGTGCCTTCGGCCTTTGGGTCCATTTGAGGGTCACCTTTGTTTCTCCTGGGCTCCCCTGATTGCTTGGGGCCTGCCCTGACTCTCCTGCTTTTGGTGAGTCCCCTGGACCTTGATGTTCCCGACATTGCACCTTCTTCAACTTTTGCATGGGGTGCATTTGCCAAGGCTTGTTGGTGCTCTCGCCGGACACCGACATCTCTGCAATCGACATCCAACGTGAGATAGCTCGTCTACGGCTCCTGGACTTCCTCAGCATTGCCTGGTCGTCACAGCTGCAGAGTCAAGGCCCTCGTCATCCTTCCTGCAACACCTGACATCGGAGGGCATTCGTCTTCCAAGTCTCCTGGTCACTCCTGAGTGACATAGACTCTGTCCCCTCTGGTTGCAGGTACTTCTCATCTAGAATCCACCTTCGGATTCCACCGGACACTTTCTCCTCTTCCAGCAGCGCCACTTTCCTGAAGTCCTCCATTGGAAATGACGGAGGTTTCCGACACCACTTCACACGTATGCACCCAGCTTCCCAGGTGTAGGTAATGTGGGTACTAGGGTATCCACGGGTGGGGAGGCTCTCCAACATTCTGTCTTCCACTGGGTTTCTTCAGGGTCCACTGGGAAGGGTCCTTAATCTTTAAACATCCAACTGTGACTTACACGTAGACTTGTACGGAGCACTCGTCGTGTTCCCACACTGCACACGCTCTCCGTGGGGTACCTATCTACTTACCTTGGGTGGTTCTGTGGGTCCCCAGCACTTCTATGTCCTCTTGACACTGTCTTGATCCGAGTCGTGGTTCTTATACCACTTTCTTAGTATATGGTTTGGTCCCCCCCTGGGGCCCACTGTGTATTACGTGCTATTTACTGTGTTTCTGTACTAAAGTATTTTGTGCATTATATTTATCTCCATGTTGGAGATATTTGAACATACTAGAGAGTATTATATAATGAAAACATATTTTTATAAATACCTGGTGTGGTCCTTTTCACTTAATCCATACTATAAGATTGCATTCTGGTAAAAACAAGCTGCTTTACACTCCTTCTGGACTAAGCCTGAAGGCTGCTCTCCACAGCTACCACTTAGAGAGCTTTCTAAGGTTGTCTAAGACCTCTTAAATCACCATAAGGATTGTCTGGACTGGTGCAAGGTGTCCACTTACATAAGTGTACATCATATACCAGGCCAGCTTCTCACAAGTTCTTTATTATCAGTATCGCTGTTCAATGTATCCTCTCCTCCCTAAGCCTACACTCTAAAACAAAGACATTATTCTAGCTAACGAAGATGAATTTCTCCACCTGCAACAGAAACGTGAGAAAGAACAAATCCAGCATGCACATGAAATTCACTAGCGAGTCTAATGTGAGAGTTTCCAGGGGAAAATACAATTCAGGCCTACAGAAATTGGTCAAAATAAGAAATGGCACAAAGGCCTCGTGAAATCACACATGTGAAATAAACCTAATTTACGATGCATTTCTAAATTAACATTTACATAAGCACATCAAATACGTGAATAATGATCAGCATCATGTATGAGTCCTGCACTTTAGTGTTTTCATCTAAACACACATAGTTGCAACGTTAATTTCTTCACATACATTGTAATATCTCAAACACATCGCTTTTCATACTATTATGGTTCACGTTCTAATGACCTAATGTTATCACAATAAGGATTATATGCAGGTGCGAACTACACATGATTATAATGCACACCTACAAACGAAAATAACAAAATGTGCGCTCTAACAAAGCCAAGGAGTGATCTGCCCAGCAACATGTTTAATAAATTTGGGAGAATCAGTCTGTGACCTCCCAATCATCATCTCCTTAACCATTTGCTGTTCCTCCCTCATTTGAGCCGAGGAAGATGAGCATGAACTATTTCTCATTTCGGGTGACCTATACCTTGAGTTCAAAGGTGGTGCACCTTGCACTTGGGCCCGGGCTTCCTTTCGGCACCCCCAGTGTCATATATGCACTGGAATTCCGTAGCCAGCATTTTGTACTCCTTTTGGACTTCTAAAGGATGCTCTGCAGGAACTGAGGTGAAAGACAACTTGCAGATGCAGGACAACGCGCTGTTGCTTTAAGTTCAGTGGCGTTACCGGAGGCTCGTGTTTTGGGGGCGGCGGCCTCCTCCCGCTCTTACCTGCCGTCTTGGGGCGGCAATCGCCAGCACCTTCCCACCACCGCTCTACAATGTTGCTGTCACGGGCGGCAATCGGCAGAATCTCAAAAGCACCCCGCTCTTCAATGAGTCCGGGGGGGGGCAAACGCAGGGACCGCCACGGGCAGCCAAATGGCTAGCTACGCTACTGTTTATAGTTCAAATCTGTTTATTGCTAATCGTTATAACACATACACTCACCCACAACCACTGGCCAGTGGGGATGGAAAGTGAAGGAGAAAGATTGGTGGTTGGGAGTCAGTCAAAGGGGGTGATTCGGAGGGTGGGTAGAGGAAAACGGGATAAAACAAAAGAATGCCACAATCCTCCATCAAAAAGTTTAGGCAAAAAGAATAAAGGAGAGTTCATATAGCCTGAGTTTATTCAAGAGTGCCCCTGGGTCTGCAATGTGTGTTGCCGACAAGGTTGAGAGAAGAGGCAATTCATGTTGAAGTGAGTCTCTGGACTGACAGGTAAGTGTAGCAGGTGAGTTCTTTAAACTCTTGCAACAGGAATGCTACACAAGAATCTCAGATCTAGTCAAACAGATTTTGTTTCTTTTCCAGTGTTGCTGTTAAATTTTCCATGAGGAGGAGCTATAGCTGCCAAGTTTTCAGCCTCCTCATGTGTGACATTTCCATGCATTCAGTGTCCATATGTGTGACATTAGAATGCCTTACGTGTGACACTTTCAGTGACATTTCATCGTAAGTACAAAAAAATGTATAATGTAAAAACTGATAAATTATCCCATTTTGTATAATATGTATAACATTATAGAAACTGCCTTAGAATAGCTAAATATATAAAGTGTGCTTGGTCAAAAGTCGGAGTCACAAGAATCAAGGCCATTTAGCAGGTTTTTCATGAGCTCCCCACCAAACAGATACAGGGTGTTATGTTGAGCTCCCAGTTTATGTAAAATAGTGACCTTACAAGATTTTAAACCAAAGCCACATTGGTGGTGGAGAAGTGGAGAACTAAGGGTGCCAGCGGCATAATGAAACTTGAGGGGGCCCCCCTGCAAAGTACATGGAGGGCCCCCTCGTCCCAGTCACAAGCTTAAGGGCCAGGGGCCCGCCACCCATGCACAGTGCTGGAGGGGGCCCCCTGGAGCTCGGGGGATCCCCGGCACAACGGGGCTGTAGGGGCAAATGTTATGCCAGTGGAGGGTGCAGTAATAGTTAACATCTTTCGAAAACAACCTTGTGTCACATTTGCAGGATGCATCACTACATATATATATATCCCTTTCTGGGGGCGTGGCTTAGACCCCAAAGATGGCGGTCGTGTGAGCCTGTAGCTCCGCACCAGCCCACAAATATCCTGATACCCTTGCGGCGGAAAGGGCCCAAATGAAGAGTTAAGCACTGCCTGGGAGGTCGGAGGTGCCCCGGAGTCTGAAATTGGGTCTCCCGCCGCATATGGAAGGCTGGTGCAGCGATGTCGGGCGGCTGATGAACGGACCCGAGCGACTCCAAGATGGCGAAGTGACTCTAGTGCACCGACTGTGAGACCGTGAGGCTCGAGAAGGCTGAATTCGCTGCTGCGGCGATGAGACAGGGAGAGAGCCACCGTGAGGACTGCTCGCCTGCGGCGTGAGGGCGAGACTGAGAACCCTACCGGGAGGACTGACACCCTCACAGAAATGAGAATTATCCTGGGAGAACTTGTAAGAGCGGCGCCTGGGGAGCGATACAGACTTCAAAAGAAAACGGAGGTGAGAAGCTGGAGCCGCGCGTTCGTGACTGGCTGGCGGTCCCAGAGATCAGAATAGACTCTGGAGAGGGTTGTCGGGGGTTCCGCTGCCTGAGGGAGCCAATGCGGCGCATTACGGAAATCGGTGACTCGGCCAGAGCGCCCCCAAGATGGCGACATAACCCGCTTGACCAGCTTTGGGGGTGGAGTGGAGACAAGTTTACTGGTGCGGCGCTGAGGGGGCCCCCGGGAGAACTGGCTGCAGGAGATATGTGTAAACGCCTGGAAGGCCTTGCTGACCGACCCGGTACCCCAGCAGTGGCGGGAGCCTGCCTGAGAAAATCAATGCGAGTTTAACCTGACGAGTAGTGAAGCCCAGAGATCAAGACTGCGGTAAGAAAATAGAACCGCACCTTGAGGTTGGACTCGCAGACCAAAGGCAGCCTGGTGCGGAGCAGTGGGGAAAGCCAACCTGGGTATGCGGTAGAGCACATAAGGGGACATCTGGTACTAACATGGACTGGCGAGTGGTGAGGCCCTGAGAGTAGAGTGGGGAGACAGGACCGCACCCCGCGATTAGGCTCAGTGACACAAAAACTCAGCGTAGAGCTAAGGGGAGAGCCAAAGCAGAAACGATAACTGTACATATGAAGCTGGAATGCGCAGGCGGCCCCTTCCATAAACAAACTGTGGCCTGGGTGGAGGATTAGACACTAGAGAAGTGACATAACCCAGGGGGCGTGGCACGGTGAGGATCCCCTACCTGTGGGAGCGTATGCAGGCACGACCGGAGCCCCATGCTTGTGTAGTGGAGGTCACGACTGAGACATAATACTACATTTGAGTGTGAACCCAGACAATAGTATTTATAATAACATTGCATGGCTGTGTGGCGCCCACAACACTATCACTGAAATGGGCAAACCAAGAGAAAGACAGACAGGGGCTGCCCAGGAATCAGAAGAAACCTCGCAGGAAAGATCGCAGAAAGACCCTGATGACCAAGTGCAGTAACAACTGACCAAAATATTGGAGGCCATCGCCGATACCAAGGCCACCCTACACCAGGACATTAGTACGGTGTCAGTGGGATTGGGCCTACTCAGGAAAGAACACAAGAAATTGGCCGAGAGAGCTAAAATCACAGAGTCTAGTATAGCAGACCTTGAACCAGTGCAGCAGTCCTTGGCATCGCAGGTGGGGGACCTCACGGACAGAATCTGCACCCTAGAGCGGAGAGCAGAAGATGCCAAAGGGCGCAATAGGAGGAATAATATCAGAGTGCTTGGCTTGCCTGAAGGAGCGGAGGGCAGGGACATGGTGTCCTTCCAAAAGAAATGGCTCCGGAATGTGGCGGCCCCTGAAGGCCTCTCAACCTTTTATACACTTGAGAGAGCGCATCGTGTGACCACTGGCTCCTGGCCGACCCCCGTGCCAGGTTGTGACCAGGCTCCTTCACTTCCGAGACAGGGATACTCTCCTACACAAATCCAGGACAGAGGGGCCATACACAGTGGACAATAGTAGAGTTTCCATTTTTCCTGATTATACGCTAGACGTCCAAAAAAGACGGGCCTCTTTCTTGGAGGTCAAGAAAGCATTGAGAGAAGCAGGCCTCCAATATTCTTTGATCTTCCCTGCCCACCTGCGCATAATCCTTGATGGAAAAACACATTTTTGCGAAGATCCAAAGTCTGCATGGGAGTGGATTGAAATGTACAAAGCTGGGGTTCCCCGACCGGCCCAGGCAACGGGGTTGTCTCCTAAGAACAGAGAGCCCAGAAAGAGATCCAGGAGACACTCTAGACGTGGTGCCACAAAACGGCCGACATCTTGTCAAACTGAACGGGAGAGAGCGGAAGCGCTACAAGCAGTGGCAGCAATCATGCAAGACAGGAAATCCCCCTCAGAAGCAGGGTCACGCTCCTCGAGGGAGACTGAGGGGATTGAATCAGACTCTTCCCGCAGTGGCAGCGTAGTACTACCTGAAGTGACCCCTAAAACGGCTGACGAGCTCATTTGACTTTAGAAGATGATTGATGGCTGTATTGAACTTCTCGAGGGGAGGGAAGGCCCCCGAAGCCTGCCAGGGTCCTAAGTTGGTTTACACTGGCCTGGGCCGGTGCACCACAGGTAGATTACACGTCCCTGATTACATCAACTGATTTTGCCATCCCCCCCTTGAGACCCATGCCCGATTGCGGTTGGGCCTCATTTAGTGTTCAAATGTCCTACATGCAGTTTGGACGGACGGACGGCCGTTGTCGGACTGCCCTGGGGTCGGGGAGTTGTTCAGCAAAGGGACTGTTTTGTTAGTTTATTATATAACATTTGCAAAATGGAGTGGCCAAACATGGCTGGGGAGCCAGGAGCAGAGGAGGGTTTACGGGGTGGCCTTCGAGAAGTACTTTGCCACTATGACGCATACACACAACACAATAAAGTTTTTAACCTGGAATATACGAGGGATGAGATCCATGGCAAAATGCCACAATATATACTCCTATTTAAAACAAAGGGATATACATATTGCCCTCCTGCAGGAGACTCACTTAATTAAAGCTGAATTTGAGAAATTTTGCAAACGATGGAGAGGTCAGGTCTATGTAACAACTTTCTCGGCCTTCTCAAGGGGAGTATTAATATGGATATGACCTGGGGTCCCCTTTGATCTTGCCCACACCCTGATAGATACAGAGGGTAGGTATGTAATCCTGACGGGTAGACTGGCAGGCCGAGAGATAACGTTGGGTAATATGTATGCGCCCAACTAAGATCAGATTACTTTCCTGACCGCACTCTCGGCCAAGATAGCTACACATATAAACAGGCAGATACTGTTGGGTGGAGATGTTAACTGTGTCGCAGACATCGCGTCTGACCGCTCACACCCCCTCTCCCGGGGGCGCAATCCCATCGCACTGCAGCTGGGTTCCAGGACTGGATATACCACTGGGGCCTCGAAGATATCTGGAGAACATAACATCAGGGAGACATGGAATACTCCTTCTTTTCATTGATCCATCAGGTACACACTAGACTTGATGCCTTTTTTTGCACACCGGCCCTTAGCGGTTCTATTACGCATACTGAATATTTGGGGCGCACCTTGTCTGATCACATCCCCCTGCTGTTGACTTACCTACCTTTAGGGAGCCGGCCACCGATTCCCTCTTGGAGACTCAGTCCATTGGCGCTAGAAGATGCCCCATATCGGTCATCTCTGGCTACACTTATTGAGTCTTATTTTAGCACAAATGCCCATACGGCGTCCTCGGCACTAGTAGAGTGGGAGGCTTTAAAGGTAGTGATGCAGGGTCACTGTATGGGGCAGTCGATTGGGGCGCAAAGAGAAATACGTCAGGAAATATTGGACTTGGAGGGGAAGCTACGCCAGTTAGACAATATACAAGGAATAGATCCCACCTCCCTGCTCAGATTACAAGAAAAGCATGAGACCTACCATGAAGTGCTGGGTCGGTTAAGATGCTACAATTACAAGAAATACATGAACAGGGTGCAGAGAGATGAGGGGAGGGCTGGACGGCTCCTAGCATGGCTAACTAAGCCGGAGACCCGAGGAACACCAATCACTCAGCTTAAATCGGAAACTGGTGGCTTGCTTTACAGTCCTGACGACATTAATACCTCCTTTCAGAAATATTATGAGAGGCTGTATGCTGCCCCGGCGGCGGTTAGCCCAATCCTTATTGGTGAATTCTTAGATCCACTCCGGACCGTAGATCAACAGACGCGGGATGAGTTGGAGAGCTCGGTGACATTACAAGAAATCCGTGCGGCTATTGCGGACTTGGCGCCAGGTAAAACACCGGGCCCCGATGGCCTCCCGGCAGAATTCTATAAGAAATTCGCGACTAACCTGGCACCACGGTTAGAAATCCTAGACGCTGAATCATTTGAGAGGGGGGAACTCCCCGATACTACTCAGAATGCACTTGTCATCCCCCTCCCTAAAACCAAAGAGATAGGTGCTAGAGTGGTGGATTTTAGGCCCCTTTCTATGCTCAACTTAGACTTTAAAATCCTTAGTGAGGTTCTGGCGAGTAGGCTGCTCCCCCACATGAAATCCCTTATACACCCTGATCAAAATGGGTTTATTCCCACCCTTAACACCTCTTATAATCTTTGTAGACTTTATTCTATTCTCTTCCAAACGGAAGCACTACTTAACCGACAGGTGGCGGTCTTGTCGATCAACCTGGAAAAGGCCTTTGATACGGTTGTCTGGGAGTACCGTTCCAAAGTTATGTTGCGTATGGGTCTTGGGGACGACTGGGTGAAATGGGTACGGCTCCTTTATGCAGCCCCTACTGCGACGGTCAGAATGGGCAAAACAATTTCTAGCCAGTATAAGATCTTCCGAGGCACACGGCAGGGGTGCCCCTCTCTCGCCCCTTTTGTTTGCCTTAGCGATAGAGCCACTTGCTGAGAGAATTTGATTAGGAGGTGATGGATTAAGTCTCACAGTAGGTACGCAAGTGCATATTATTTCACTCTATGCAGATGACCTTCTGATTTGCCTGGGGGAAGCGGTCACGGGCACTGCCACGACTATACAAATCAAGGAGAGCTTTGAGCAAGTATCTGGCCTCCGGGATAACAAAACCAAGACGTATCTGTTCCCTTGGCGGGTCCACTGGCCAGACCTGAGGACTTGCGTATTTACATCCTTTGGACTCGCCACACATTTAAATATCTGGGTATCCACTTCTTCCATTCTCTAGAAGATTTGAGAGAGGGAAACCTGGGCAGAGCACTGCAATACCTTAGGGAGTGTGTTTTATTTTGGCGCACCCTACAACTTCCCATTATGGCTAGGATCTCTTTGTCCAAAATAGTTATGTTACCTCGCCTCTTGTATTACTTTGTCAACTTGCCAGTTCTGATGACCCCAGGTTGGTTTCGCTCACTGAATTCTTTACTGCGGGACCTGGTGTGGGGCGAAGGGCGCCCGAGAGTCTCTTTAAAGACACTACAGCGTCCCATGGCTGAGGGAGGACTGGGGGTGCCGAACTTTGAGTTCTATATGTTGGCTACCCAATTGCAATGGTTGGCACAATGGTTGGAAGGAGTGAATGAGTTGGGTACCTGTTTATCGGAATCTGTTGGCCACCCTAGCCTTTTAGTGGCTAAACTTGTAGTCCCGACCACCCTCACCCAGTATAACTCGGTGCTACAGTCTTCTGCCCTAGAGGCTTGGAAGAGCTCCCTGACCAAGGTAAAAAGAGACCCGAGATATTCGCCTGTGCTGCCTCTGGTGGGCTTGCCACATGGAGCACCTATGTCGCTATTCACAGCAGACCAACTGAACCCCTGGACTGAAGTGGGGTTGGAGAACGTAGGTGACTGCTACTTAGAGAAGACCCTAATCCCCTTCAAAGAATTAGTGGATAGCCCCCGGGTCTGTTTTTACATTACGAGGCTTTGAGCCGCGCCTTCGGGCAACTGTGGGGCATGGGAAGGGAAGAACCTGAGACACACCCAATCTTACATGCACTGATCACCCTGGGTACGGCCGGACATCAGGTGAAGTGGTTCTATGCTGCCTTACTCGCAGCGTCTCTAGAGCCCCTGTGCGGCTTGAGGGAGAGATGGGAAAGGATTGTGGGGGTAGAGTTCACAGATGTTGAGTGGGGCAAGATATTACAGTCCCATAAAAAGATCTCCCGCAATACACGTCTAAAATATATACAAATAAACTTCATACATATGACCTATATGACTCCTCACCGTCTTGACGTCAACTACGGAGGGGACATGCGGCGGGGCCCAAGATGTGCCCACCTTGATGCAGACTTCATACATATGACATGGGAATTCCAGCAATTACGCCCCTACTGGGAAGCAATTATTGCCAAACTTAAAGAAGCTCTGAGAAGGGAACTGGTTCTCACGGCAAGGTTATGTTTGTTGGGACTCTTCCCTCGCCTGCATAAACGTAAAGTTGGGAATAGGTTGATTGTTCTAGCTTTGGGTCTGGCCAAACGTAGAATAGCATTAGAGTGGAAATCATTACATGGACACAAGGTTGAAAACTGGAATCGTGATGTGATTAATTGGGCTGGATCTGAGGGCAGAGCGCTATGCTGGGAAGAGGCTAGAGGGATGAGGAAGCGCCCCATAGTTGAGCAATGGAAAGAATCGATGATGGCATGGGAACAATTGAAACAAACTAGCAGCGAGGATGGGGAAGAGGAGCGGGCAGATCCAGGAGGGGATTCTGAAGTATAATCCCATAGGAGTGGGTTTGGCCATGTGAGGTTCCCATGTTTATACAATGTAGTGGAATGTGACTGAGCGAGGGAGACTGCTGAGTGTGGAGAACCCCCCTCCCTCCTTACCCACTCCCCCTGTGGGACCCTCCAAGCGACACCTCACCGGTAACGAATAGCAGGACACTACTATATAACACTCCTCTGCACAAGATCAAGTTTATGTTTAAGGTGTTTTCTTTGTTTATTAAAAGTAAACTCATTAATCTTGGATAGTATTGTTACTCCCTAATGTAAGGCCGATAGCCGCCCATGTAAAAAAATATGAATATACAGTATAATGAGTAATAAAATAAATAACTGAGCGCAGAAGACTAGATTGCTACTCTAAATTAATCCCTGGTTTATAACAAGGTGATACAACTGTTGACGATTATTTGCAACCCAGAATATTCATGTGTAATGTGCCATAATGTTATTCTGGATACTGATTTAAAAATTGTCTGATGTTTGTGTATTGTAAAGATATATGCGAAATGCCAATAAAAATAAGTTTAAAAAAAATATATATATATATCACGTTCTAATATTCAGTTTTAGGAAACTTGCTAGTTTACCCTTTGTGGTACAAGTAATATGCAAAATTTAGGACAGGTATCACACAAAATGTTTAAAGTATAATTTACTTTACACGAATGGACAGATTATGTTTTTATTTTTTTCCGGAGGTTATCATGAATAGACTAAATATTTAAATAACATTGTGCTACGCTGGCTGCACCCACTGTGCTACCAACTCCCGTGAAAGAAATTAGTGGAACAGGGCAGGTCCACTTTACACCAAGCTATGCTGAGTCAATGCAGGCATGGCGGCCTCTGGGCAGTGCTGAAATGATTGGAGGCTACGAGACCTGCCAGAAGTGAGATTAGCCTCAGGATACCGGTGCAGTGATCCATGCTGTGTGGCTGCTCCTCTGCTACTTAAATTTGCTCAAAGAGAGAAAGGCCGCCTGCTGCCTCAGTCACTGCTCACAGTCTGGCGTCCTAGAGAGTCCTTCTTGCCTGAGGCTTGAACAGCCCCAGTTTTTAGGTCTCGCATAGGCAGCACATGCACTGTCTCTTCGAGACTGCTGTATCTACTCTCTGGGGTAAGTGCACAGCCAGGTGCACGCCCATTGCTGCCATTGGTTCTTTGTAGTGCCTCTCGTAAATGCGTACTTTTTACTGGTCACTTAGTTGTATTTGTCCCTTCTTTCGTTGCTTGGTTTCCTCCCACGCAGACTGACCCTGTGACATGTACGCTTACTCTATTCTTAATGTATGTGTTTGTCAGCGTACTATTTTTTTGTGGTTTGACTCATTTTCAACTGTAGAATGATGACACAGACGCTCCTGTCAAAATGGAACACAAGTTTGGCATCCAGCCTCTATAGCGCTCCCTCATCCCGCGGCACTCCAGGCTTGTTATTTTTTCGCTGGTCATGTTTCGTTCGCAGGTCCTCCTTTCTTTGGTCAGATTTGCTGTTCCTCCACAATTTAAATATCTCTGTAGCTACTCGTCATCGTGTGTCGCTGCTTGCACTGTCCCCCTCATGCTCTGTTGTTTGACTGGTCTACCCCCTCCTTCTCCCCCCCACTCTGCCGTTGCTGGCCCGGCCTCTCTCCAGCGTTGTTACCCTATTGTCGTTTGTTGCCCCGTCTCTCTCCCCCCTCCTGTGTTGTTGCTTCATGCCGCCCCCTGCCCTTATTCCCCTGTCGTTGCTTCCTCCACCCCCCTGCACCTTTCCCTCATCACAGACTCCAGGACAACAACTATACTGAAACCTGCCACCTCCCTGGTTGACGGTGCAATATAAGGCAGTGCTCTAGCCGCAGCTCTCTGCTGGAGTCCCACCGCCTACGTGGCACATGGAGCCATCTACGGCTCCCCCATCTCGCGGTGGGAGTCCCAGCGCCTCTCTTGCCGGCGGGGTAATATTGTACTCAGTCCCTCACTGTCCTACTGACGACTTGGAGCTGATAAGAGCTTGGACGGATTACCCACTACCCACCAGCTTCCCTCTAATGCTTAGGCAGGGAAAACTCTAACACGCACCAGCATCTCGTGGACACTGTATGATCTTGGCCATGATCTGTGGCAAACTCGGTATGATCTTGGGTGAGATGTTTTTGCTGCTGTTGCGTGATGCAAGAGGTGCCCTGAGGACAAAGATTAAATTATGAATCAGAGGCCTTGGAGAACCAGATTCGCGAACAAACCTCGGGTCTGTGCTTAACTGAACTAAAGTAGAGGCTTCCCGGCAGCAGCAGCGGGTCCGTGACAGTTATGAAAATGTACTTCGATGCAAGATGTGATTACAGGGAAGTGGGGAGCAGGAAAGATAGGCAAGTGATCGGCCACTTCTGCTGACATCTTTAACTATGAAATCATCTAGAACTTAATTTAATTAAATGCTTTCAGGAAATGGCGTGCAACCGTGCCCGCTCCCTTAGAAGCCAGTGTGAATTTAGTCAACGGAACTCAGATAGATTACATATGTCACAAAAGCTCATGACTCAAAACAATGATAACACTAATGTCCCCATGTGTGCAATACCAGCTCTTTCTAACAAGCATTGCCAAAGTCAATTAGTCTTGCCTATTTGAAATACATTGGCTTTGTCAATGTTTTTTAGCCATGTTATACAGCTGCGTAGGTGCTGGGCATGGCAGAAAGTAAAAAAGAAAGCTCTAGAATGCAGTCAACGCTGGCTGCGTCATAGTGTTTTTTTTTACTTTCAACCATGTGAAAAAAACTCTTAACAAAGACAAATAGCTCCACTGTTTGGCTGTGTCTATGTTTTTTAAGACATAGGCGAGATTAATTGGCTTTGCCAACGCTTGTTTTTTCTTGACATAGTATTGCTATCTGAGTAGTTGTCTCCATGCGTAATCAACCCACCCCCAGCGCGATGAGAATTTGTCACTATTGATCAAGACAACAGAAACTTGTCATGAAGTTCCTGACAAGGTGCATTTCTGTAATACTTCACCTACTGGTCCAGGATGGTGTTTACCAGGGTGGCCATTTTATGCACAACTAGAAAAATAGATTGTCTTGCATCATCACTTCACATAATAAAATCTACAGTGTATCTGAAGTACTTCTTTAATCCCGGCGGTTTCTTCGTATGTAAACAGTTTAAAGATTGCCTCGGGACAGTGTAGCTCTCAGAGAGGCGCCGCCATTTTCCATCAGACACATTATTCATTTCATTTTACTGTGCATCCCCATCTGTTTTTTCAAACAAGAGGACCGTTTTCTAAAACCCAGCTTTGGTTACGATAAGCTTCTGTGTGCGCTGGGCTGGGGAGGTGTGTATAAATAAAAAGATAAGCTTTCTTTGAAAAGCGGAAGTCTGTGCGTTTAAGGGGCTCGATGCGAGCATTGTAATACTAGAGACAATATTAACTCAAGGAGCTGAGAGAAAACACTTTCAAAATTCAATTTAAGAACAAATCGGTGATTTATGTGTTGACAAAGATTTTTTGTGGAAAATACAAATAGTTATAGTGAACTTTGGGCAAGTACATGGCTTACTATTGCTTGGTTTACTTGTCACTCTTTACTTGCTTATTATGCAGTAGCTTTCTCTCCCTTTCAATGAAGTACCGGTTCTTTACCATCCTTTTGATTGGATGACTTGTATCCATTTACTGCTCACATTCAGTGAACTATTTTTTAGGCCAAGCCTAGCAGACAGTGTAAGCTGTCGGGTTGGGAAAAAAAGCGATTGTGGGCTTACCAAAAAAGTACAGGGGCGTACAGTCACCTCCCCACCTTACCTACCATTGGACGGCTTTATTGTCCCTCTCATTTACTTGCTTCTTATCCAATGGCTTTCCTTGTCCCAGCTTGTCCATTTTGTGTTTGACCCTCACCTGGAGCGTTGCTTCTTTACCTTCTCTCTGACTGGCTGGCTTCTAATCTTCCATTGCTCACTTTTAGGGAACTACTTTTTTCTTTGCGATTAACCACTCCTTGAGATATATACAAGATTCATACCATCAAGGCTGTGGTGCCGTCTCTTGAAACAGACGAAGTCTCGATGGGGGAGCTCCAGACCTGAATTTCTCTCTCACTCCTTATCCCTGTTTCTACCTCAATTGCTGTGTCTGGTGATACTTATCACTCTTTTCACCAGTACAGTGGCTAAGGGACCACCGGGGCTTTCAGCAGGTTACTGAAAGCCCCTGATTTTGAACCCAACACAACAATAACTTGGTATCATCTTTCTATGTTATGAAAGCTTGCCCTTAAGTAAGTATAACTCGCACCCCCGACATGCACAGTGTTGTCATCAATGATGTCCTTTCAGATGTTTAAGTAATGGTATCAATGTTCTCAAACAACATGTCATAAATAATGTAATCTGTGAGGCGACTAGCAGTGCATGGCGAGGGATTGAGTTATAGTTACTTTAGGGCACCAGTTATTGTTACTTGAGAGAAATATAACTGGTGAATTTCAGTCATTTTCTTCAATGAAAATGGTATGTTTTAACTGACATTTTCACTTAGCTATAACGTACCTATAACCTTTATTTTTTTCAGGGAATTTGTAACGTTTTTTGAATACCTAACTATAACTGTCACTTTACCCTTTAGTTTTTTCAGTGAATTTGTAGAATGTCTTTAATGTAAGTCACTGTCAATATATAAAAGCCGGACCTATTGATTCTGTCAAGGGATCATTGCAATATCTGTCAATAAACATTTAAATAAAACATTTATAGTGAAAGCAACATTAAACAAGTGTCAGGGTCTTTATTTTACACTCTTTAAGCCACATAATGCAGCTATAAGACCAACCACAAGTGGTCCCTGCATTCCCAAGCAGAAGAACAAACGCTCCAGCTCTGGGAATGTTCTATAGACCTCAGGAAACAAAGGATCTATTTTCTTAAGTATTTCTGTGGGGCTGATGTACTCACTGCAGCCCCCTTAACACTTAATAACATGCAGGTGGTTGCCCTGCCCAGATTGGGGCACCACCATGGATCCAGACATATTTAAATTAGCCCACAAAATGGCCCCAGCTGCTCATTTATTAATCTTTTTTGGGGGGGTTGGGGGGTTCATTATTATTTTTTGTGGGTGTCCCAGTCAGCCCGGGACATCCACAGTTTTTTGTTGTTGGAGGCCATGGGGAGAGCACCAGGGCCACCTTGATCCCTGCCGGCTTCTTTCCAATGACCCACTGTGGGTGCTGGTGACAGTCAGATACTTTTTGTTTTTTTTAAGTACACCAGTGCCCACCTGAGGCACCCACATCTTTTCAATTTGTTGGGGGCCATGGGGGTAGCCCCAGGGCCTCCGCAGCGCCTGATGACTCCCCTAGTGGGAGCCGGCCTCTATTTTTTTTTGTGAGTGCCCTGGTTCCCACCCGGGGCATCCATATCTCTTCAATTTGTTAAGGGACCTGGGTCCCTGGCCAGCACCCATTGAAGGTATGCTCCCACCCTGCGGGGTCCAACTTTTACTCTGCTCCTGCAATGGTAGCAAACATTTTCCCTGACATCTCTTGGGGGCAGTTTGAAAAAGCAAGTGTTTGCTTGCGCCTGGGGACCCTCGGGCCAAAATCGTCTCGGCTCAGCTCGAGGGGCCCCATTCCCTTCTACTCATTTACACAAAAAGACAGGACCCAATGGATAGGATCCCCGGGGGCGAGATCAACTCAAGGAGGAGTAGGACTGACCTTTTGCCCAATCATACACTGTGCAGGGCCTTCAGCCCTGCACAGTAGGTGGGTGGAGTGCTCGCAGGGTGTTGTGTCCATGCCTTTGGCCATGCGCAACATGGTGTTGCTTGTCTGCGAGGGGTTTCCCTAGGCCAGGCCCTGCAGCTAACCCCACGCCATGTACAGCCTTTAGGTTGGATCTATGTATGATAATAAAATATTACTTTACATTAAAACAAACCTAAAAATTCACTGAAAATCCCAAAGGTTAAAGTGAGGTTATAGTTAGGTGTAAATTTCAGTGACAGTATAACATTTTAAACAAAAACAAACACTGATATTCACCAGTTATTATAATTATCTCTTGTAATTATAACTCACATCCTCGCCATGCACAGCTTATTACCCCACATATTACATCACTCGTGACATGTTCTATAACATCATTCATAACATCACTGCAACATTTGAAATGATATCATTGATGACAAAACTTTGCATGGCGGGGCGTGAGTTATAGCTACCTTAGGGTACTAGTTAAAGTTACTAGAGATAACTGTAACCAGTGAATTTTAGTGTTTATTTTAGTTTAAAACTTTACATTGTCACGGACTTCAGTGAATTTATATATATATATATATATACACACATACGCACACACATTCTTTACAGTTGCTCTTTGTAGGCGACTCCACCAGTTTGATCACCTAAAAATCACTTCTAGAGACATCACTGAAACTGAAAAAAGAATACAAAGAATTGTCTCCCTTTTTTCTACCTAGCAGGCAATTTGACAGACAAGAAACGTTTAGCTTGGTTTACTACAATATTCGTGTCAGGATCAGAGGTAACAGGACAACAAGATTAAAAAACAGACATGGCAGGGAAATATCAGGAAGAGGTAGAATTGAAAAATTTGGAAGTCTGATCAATGGCACCTGGGGCAAAAGGGTATTAGACGAGCCTTCCAGGTCAGAATCACTAAAGGACCAATCAGAGCAGAGTGTCAATTTAAGAGCTTTTAATAATAGCGGGCCCGATTCACAAAAGTAATCTGAGACAAAATCCTAACTTTATGACTTTCGGTATTCACAGAAGTCATTTAGGAGTACTAAAGTTAGGATTTTGTCTCAGTCAATTTTAAGTTTTGGTCTTAAGTTAAACTTAAGACAAACTTAAGTTTAACTGAGACAAAATCCTAGTCGTAAAGTTAGGATTTTGTCTCAGATTACTTTTGTGAATCAGGCCCAGGATAGTTATATAGCTCTCCACTTCATAGTTTTGCCCACTATTTGCTCCTTGTCTGCGCTTTTGTTGTTTTTCCCTTTCTCTTTCTTGTTTTCTTCCTCCTGCAGTCCTGTATACCTGGTTGATCTTCCTGCTCCTATGTTTGATGTCTAGCTTACCTCCCTGCAGTCATAGGCTAACTGGCTGGCATATTCAACTCAAGCCTCCTCGCTCAACATTCTGCTGGCTCCATAGTCGCGACACCTCACCTAATCTTCTTCCCTGTCAAGAGGCTCTCTGGGTAGTTGGAGGGTTACCGTTACTCTTTTGTCTGTAACCAGCAGTAACTCCATACTGAGAACCTGGTTAGTACTGATTTGAACTGGGAGTGGAGACTATGCTTTACTGCCTAGCATTAATGTCTACTCCATTGTTTCTGTTTCTATAACTGTATCCCCGTTCTGGGCTCTCAGTTGCTGTTACTCACAGCCACATCATTGTCCCAGGGTAAAGTCTCAGGAATTAGCACTGGAATCCAACAAATGTATCCTTCAACATTCAGCCCTCAAAATCTGCCCCAGTTCTCATCCAAGCCTCTTCTGTTAGGCTACCACAAATGCAGTCCTTTCTTTACATCTACAACCACATCATTTCTTAATACTCAGTATCATCAGACTTTTGTACTAAACAATGTGAGTGAGTCAAACAATCTGCGCAACAATTATTGTTACCTGGATCAAATCTAAAACAGTTCAAAAGTTCAAAACAATATTCTTGGAAATTAGAACTCAGTCTAGCAATTTGTGCTGTGGATGACAAATCACAACTAGTGACAGAAACCCAACAAGCTGCTAGTGTGCCCTTTGATCGAGGAGCAGGAGTTTCTTCTATGGTTTCAATCAGAGATTCCTTCAGTATAATCTCCCACTTAGAAATTGCATGCACCAAACAATCTACTTGAGAGTGCATCAAAACAAATGTGTCTGTATGTAGGACAACCCCTTCTTGAAAAGACAGCGAACTTCCTTGAGAAGCTAAAAATGCTTTTGAATATCCTTGGTGAAAACTAAAATATCATCCTAGAAACACTTTACCATGCTTTCCGTAGTCCTACATACATGTAACATGACTGTTCGGAAAATAGACGCTTATTAGGCAAGTTGAAACCACATCCCTTTGCAACAAAATAGATCAAATGTGTTAATGAGTGATGCTAAAGACAGAGATTCAGTTAATTAAAACTCTATTTGATAGAGTGTAGATGTCGGAAGCTACTTACCTTGAAGTCTGGAGCACCACGGGCTGTATCGCAGACTCAGCGCATTTTCCTTGTTCCTTTTAAAAGGTGCACCCAGCGCAAACAAGGAACTGCGCTGTATTAGGATGAATGTGCTGCCCCCCAGGGCGCGAAGCCCTGGGGACAGCGCATACTTCAAAGCAGCCTCTTCGTGTTTCACAGTGCAGGCAGGAACCCACCTGCACTTTTAAGGGGGATTAGAGATCCCCTTGCAGGCGGGTGCAGTGAGTGACTGCACCCACCTGCAAGGGCATGTCTGGGGGGTCCATGGGACCCCCTTTCCCTCCTACATAGAGCTGCCATCAGGGGGCACACTGACAGTGCGCCTTTTAGGTGGCGCACTGTCAGTGCGCCTCCTGACAGCTTCTTTTCTCTCTGCGCCCATGTCTACAATATGTTATATGCCATGCACCCATGCAAATGAGGGTACGCCCTCTGATGATAGCCCTGGCGCTTTATGTGCGTCAGCCCTATCAGTATTACAGAAGGTGTAGCGCAAGCGTCTGCAGCCCCTTCTGTAATACCAAAGCGCCCCCGGGGCACATAATGCAGACGCAAACGCCTGTTGAGCCCCCGGGGCACTTCTATAATACGGTTCCTGGAGTGATGCACTCCTCACCCCTACCGTCTCCACCACTAACCACACGCAATAAGTATATTTTAGTCAATAGTGGAAATATTGAA
The DNA here is from genome assembly GCA_963921515.1 of Calotriton arnoldi. Lineage (NCBI taxonomy): Eukaryota > Metazoa > Chordata > Amphibia > Caudata > Salamandridae > Calotriton > Calotriton arnoldi. The sequence continues at coordinate 1,403,458 of CAWUFW010003926.1, read as the reverse complement.
AGGAGGATGGAAGAAGAGAGAAAACAGAGACACTGGAAATCACCCCTCTGACTCATTATCTGCTGGGAACTGCCGTCTGCAGATTGAAATGGATATCTAAAAGCAAGATGAGATATCCTAATAATCTATCATTTATGCGCTGCATCTGACCTTAATAGTGAAAATAGCAAAACCAAAGGGGATGATGGACGGAGTGTTGAACATTGCAAGCACTCACCCCCAGTCAACTGATCTGGGTTTAATCCATCATCATTCTTTTGCTCACTCCGCCACCCCAGTTCAGACATGGCCATATGCAAATCAGTCTGACCCTGTGCCTCATGGGAACAGTCCAGCCCGAACTGCCAAGCCATGTCTTCCCTGGACCGGAAACAAGCATCCTCGGACCTGGGAATAGTGAAAATGATATACCCTAAAAGTATCTCTATGTAACCAACTCAGAATGAAGCCAATATGCCTGAAACTAACATAACAAGGATGATGTAACTAGATATATGTTGACCAAACTTCTTCTCTATTGACTAGGTAACTACCTTATGCCTCTAAATATTCACTCTCTGATTGTGATAGGCTTACTTTCGAGCTTGTCATTGTGCAACTGAAAAATAATTATCAGTCATCAATATTTAGCAATTCCTATTACAGCAACATATATCACTTGCTAAATACCACCTCTACCTTAGCGTGCACTCATGTATACATATCTATCAGGATGCACTAACCTTGTGCTTGGAGTTCAGTGAGAGCAGTGGAGTCTTCTGTCTCTCACTGCCTCCACAATAACCACATGCACAGGGACATGAGGGGTACTGGTAGATCTGGGGAAAGAGGAATGGGAAAGGGTAAAAACAGAGATGCTGGACTCAGGCATTCTGGCGCTTCACTTCTGCAGGTCAGGGAGGTCTGCAGGATGTAGAGGATATTTAAATGCAAAGAGATACCTTTAGTAACTTGTCACTCTCTCTCTAGGCATTTCCATTGGTAATACATTTCGAATGCTGGTTGCATTCCCCACATGCCTAAACTTTTCCTAGACTTTTCCACTTTTGCCCCGTTTCTATGATTCTATGAAGACCCCTGTTTTAATCCCTAACTCGGGCTTCTGTCGGCAGTAACTTTTTCATGCCGATTCCATCACCCGTCATCGTGACACACGTCCATGACCTCAGACGCTCACACCACCTCAGGCCCTCGCGACCTACATAACTAACGTAGTTACCCTCTCGGGACCGCAGAGACGACACCTCAGACAAGATTGCTCAAGTAAGTCGTACGATTATAGTCAGTGCTTGAAATGGAAAAATAGAAGTGCAGGTACTCTGTACCAGAGTACCTGTTAGTTTTTGAGAAGTGCCGGTACTCTCCATTTAAAAGTATAGCATTTCTCTTGAGAAGTGCCGGTACTCAACATCTCAAAATAAAAAAGTGCTGGTACTCCGTACCGGACAGTACCGGCCCATTTAAAGCACTGATTATAGTACTTCCATTATTTATCCCACTAGCTCCATGCACGCTCATTTCCCTGTCAGTCCGTGAATTCCCACTAATTTTACGTGTGAGCTGCGCGGGCCGAGTTGTCCCCTCGGGACCGCTGATACTGAATTTAAAGACTATGGGGCATATCAGCAAGGGCCGGCGATAATTATCGCTAAGCGCACTTAGCGCTAGGATAATTATCGCCGGCTATCGCTGCTTTCTATCGCGGAGATAGCGTGCTATCAGCAACGCTTATCTCCAAAGCAATAGAAATGCAAGCGATAGCTGGAAAACAGTGTGATTATCGCTGGGAAACCAGCGATAATCGCACTGTGACCGGCGATACCTTGCTGATAGGGCAGGGTGATCTTAGCCATGTAATCCACCTCCCATTGGATTACATGGCTAAGTCAGAATTAAAGCATGCGTAAGGAAAGTAGCGATAAGCGTGGTTAGCGCTACTTTTCTTATCGCTATGCTTGTTAGCGATTCCCTTGATAATTGGAGAAATGTCGGTTAGCGACATTTCTCCAGTTATTTCGGGAAGGAACTCCCACTTTGCATCTCATTAGAGATGCAAAGCTGGGCGTTCAGTAAACAGGCGCTAAGGCATGGATTCACGCGTTAGCGTGTCCATGCTGATAGGGCGATAAAATTATCGCCGCTTTTCGTCCGAAAACGGACGCTAAAGCGGCGATAATTTTATCGCCTCGCCTTGCTGATATGCCCCAGAGTTCTCATCGAAGTCAAACCATAATTACTTACTTTTCCTTACGCCCCATTAGTTGGATTTACGACCTCCTTGACTGCGAGCCCGATGAGTCGCACTCGCAAACGCTTTCCGGCGGTCATACACCCGCTGTTCCATTAGGGCTCATGTGTTTGCCCTACGCTCTCTGCTCCCCATTTGGGCCCCAAACTTAGCCCTTTCAGAATAGGCTACGTTTTATTAGCTCTGGTTATGACTACTTGACATGTTCAATCTATACTGTTGCTCCATCGTTACTTATCAAACCGTCGTCTAGGACACCGCACATGATTAGAGCGAGTCTCTCACACTATGCTTTACTTCCACTCCTCTCCGTAGATTTTACGACCGCACAAGATTCCCCGGGAAGTGTGATTAACCTCCCCTAAACTTTCCAGCAGTAAATGTGAACAGACTCACAATAAGACACCTTTCTTATCGTCTTTTGAAACTGCAATGTAATTATTTTTATATGTACGTATGATGGTGTCTCTCTCAATACAATTACTCAATGATGGTTCATATGTCTACTACAATAAGAGGCCAGCTATGACCTCAATGATGAACACGTTTTTTCTGTGCATTAATGGATTGTACAACATGTTGATTAAGTCACAGATGCAAGGCAATTTCACCGGTCTGTGATTGTTGCCACTTAAACCGTTTATTAGAATTTTTCTTTCTTATTTTCTCCCCTATTCCACCTTTTCTTCCTCCTCTTTACTGATGTCCCTCATAAATTGCATACTTGCACAACCTCGAAACCTCCCCCCGTGGCTTTTCCCCTATCTCCTTTTTCGTTTTTTCCTTTGTCCACGTCTCTATCCCACTTACTTTCCTTTTCCACTTTATACTGAATCAATGTTGCATTTTCTTTGTTCCATCCCACATTATGTTTGCACTGAACATGTTAGCCTTGAAAAAGCCCTCGGCCTGTTGGCCATCGGGCAAAACACGTGTCGGCTGCTCTTCTTTTGAAGTGTATTTCTGGATTAAGAATTAAAACGACACATGATGCTCTGAAAAGAAGTTTGGATTTTGGGAATTATTTTCCGGAACATTATTATTGATCAATAGGCACAGACCCCCTCCTGAGTCTCATCTTTTCCTCAAAACTAGTGGCTCTTGGGTGTAGCCATTTGGGAGGAGTGTGCCAACGACGACATTTGGGTCCTGACACTTTTGGCATGAATCCTAGCACCATCCACCCATTGCTTATACAATATACTTATTCATTTTGAGGCTGGATTATGCCAATGTTTGATTCCTGGGCATGCTAGATTATCTAATAAAAATGCTTCAAGTTGTACAAAATGCGGCGGTGCAGCTTGTACTGAATGATCCTCTGAGAATTAGGGTCTCCCCTCATCTCCATTCCCTTGACTGGCTACCAGTTAATGAACTGATTCTGTTCAAGACGCTTGTACTGACTTTTAAAGCCGTACATCATATAGGGAATTTATTTTTACTCTCCCACTGGAGAACTAGGCTCCTCTAATCTTGCCTTGGCAATGGTGCCAAGGATCAATTAGTCCAGGAAAGGTGGCCGCTCTTTTTACTTTCTGGGACCTTCTGCTTGGAATAAACTTCCTCTTGACCATTGTCTTGCTGAGTCTGAACAGATATTTAAGAAAAAATTGAAAACATGGCTTTTTGTTCAGGTCTAACTTCTTGCCGTGAGTTCTAGAGCCGGGACACTCTTTGGAGTATCTGTCGCGCTTTATAAATTACTGCTCATCATTATCTTCTGTAAATCATTTCTCACACTGATAGGGACATCACGTTATTTTTGTCTCATAGATTTTGAAACTTTTTAAAGACAAGTCTTAGGAACATAGCCCTCCATCATACACCGCTTTTGGAGAATATTTTGAGAAAACCTTTAATTATGGAAAACACGGATCCTGTTCTGAGACTTGTAATGCTTGCTCAACAATCTCTGATCCATCCACCCATCCATCCATCCATCTATCTGTCTGTCCATCTGTCCGTCTGACCGTCCGTCGGTCCATCCGTCCGTCCATCCATCCATCCATCCATCCATTCATACCTTCCTCCCTTTCGAGCTACATACATTTTAATGCATGCATACCTCCCTTTAAAATTTCGATCTGACTTGAAAAGTGGCATAAAATGAATCAAAGAACCAGTGAAGTCTATTGCACTCACACTATGCAAGCTTACGTATTTCACTGTGTTACTTAATACACCTTCAAAAAACTATTTTGTAGTCATGCTATAGGATGTTCCTAGTCTGCTATTACCCCCAATTTACCAACCCTTAACTAATACCTTGATGGTGCACAATTGAGAACACATTATCTGTATCATGTCCCACCTTCTTCACCAACTTTTCTCACTTATCTTATCCACTTGTTCGATTTTTTACTAACTTTATTTATTTTAACAAAGCGACCTTTGTGTCTCCATAACTTACCCTCATTTCCTAGAAAAGAACACCCCTTTAAAGATGATATATGGAAACCACCCCATACCTGTAACACAAGATTTTGTATGTCAATGTATTTCTCATTGATACTATAAGATGTGTGAACTTTACTCACAATGCTACACACTTCTCTAGTCTCCTTTCGCCCTTTTCTTCATTTTCAGTGTTTACCCATCTGACTGGCTGCTCATTTGCCTTAGCCATAGAATCAACCTCATCTATGTGTGCGTCACCTTTTATCGAGAGACATTCCTAAATCTTGTTACTATTCATCTGGATCTTCCACTGGTCCCTCAGTCTCTCCTCCAATGAAAGTTATTTGCTGCAGCTTAGCTTCTCAGAGCCATTAGAAACCCATCACGGTTCATTTTCCCTTTACAGTTTGATGTACAATGGCTCAGTCTTTCAGTGCTTTAAATGTCCTGGCTGTATTCACTTCCTCCATTTACCTATAAACAAAGGAGTGTTGTGTGGATTTCCCCAAGATCATCCCTTTCACATAGTTTATTCAACATTCATATGGGGCTCTTGCCAGCCTCATCCACTCACATGGCCTCCACCTTTTACACTGGGGATACTTAGATCTGCTTCCATTTGAATGGAGACTGGGGGTCATGACTGCAGACCGGCAGCAGTGTGCGGTGAAGGTGTGAGGCAGGATAGGAGGAAATGGTTTAAAGAGGACACTCGCATCCTAGTCCCTCCAAACAGCGTAATAGCATATACTACCATAATATAGAGCTTTTCACACCAACCTGCAAAGATATCAGCGTCAGGATAGCAGTGATTACTACATCAGCAAGGGCAGTGTAGGAAAGTAGGATCTGCTTTCATGGTCACCTCCACTTTTTGCTGGTGTCATCATATTTTTTTGACTAGTCTGACTGGGATCCTGCTAATCAGGACCCCGGTCTCTGTGTTACACACTCAGCTGGGACACATAGGCACAGCGCGACAAACGTGCTTGCTAAGGAAAGAGAGTCATCTGAACTGCTGGGCGCACTCACCAGGGTGGTTTCGCTGTTCGTTCAAATGCGCAAAGCATGGAATTTCATGTGAAAGGAAGCTCTATGAGAATGAAGACTACAATTCCCATGATTCCTTTGCTTCCTGTTGACCCCGGAAGAGGAACCTCTTCACAGGTGGGAAGTTCAACTAGGAAGTATTTAAACGGCGGGGCAGATTATTCCAGTTTCGAGGCCCGTGCAAGCGCTGCAGAAGTTTGTTGTGATCTGTTCCCAGTAATGTAAGGGTGCTTGCACCACCTTCTGATTCCCTATTGGAGTTTTGCCGTATTTAACTTTTGATCTCTCATTTCACTGCGCTCTTGGTCAGTGAATGGGTATCTGGAGTGTTGCTTTGATTTCCCGCGGGGTGAATCCCCGCTCATTGAGTTGCGCTTGCAGACGGTTGTTCTTGGGATTATTGGATCACTAATTGGTTCTACATATATACTGACCTTGCAGAGGGGATAGGAATTCCTCTATATTCTGATATTCGGATTCTAAGGATACCATGAGCATTACCGAGTTTCAGTGCAAATAATTCTACGAGACATTTCTTGAGTACGCATTATTTAGACTACCATTATTTTGCAATCACTGAGTATTCTAAGGGGTTTGAGGAAATAACCAATCTTCTTATACTTCTACAAATACTGCTCCAAAGCCTAAGTGATGGTAGTACGCATTGTGTTAACCTGCATTTATTCTTTGCCTTTTTTAACAGGGTTCATTGTGAGTCCTGTTACATTAAGGTTCACTCCCTGTGATACAAGGCAGGATTATGTGTTAGGTGGGTACAGCAAATAACGGTTCTAAAGATTAAAGAAGGAAGCGAGAGTAGGCATTGGAGATGAATGGACCTGTGTTACCAATATTGTTTCTTCTTTGTTGTTACAGTTAAATGAGGTATCCTTTCCAGGTTATAAGCCACTCGTTATTGAAGAGTGAGCGGTGTTGCATACAAACTATGCTAATGTTTATCTACATGAAGATGGACTCAGCTTCAAGTAGTGACAGAAAAGCTTTCTTATTATTTACAGGTACATTAATGCGCTCATGATATGTTTTGCACAGATCAATAAACTACACATATTTATAGTGTGTTATTTATATTTCAGGTCTACTTCCCTGCTGTTCCCTCCCTTTCCTTCCCTCACTTGATCACCTTAAGATTCTGGTCTATTAAGGCAAGCAGAATTAAGGCTATCAAGAGGTGGACCTATTGAGCATCGGACTGACCCCGAGGACGAACCAACATCGTTACACTCTGTGCCTTTTCCCTAAATTAGACATGGTGAGTACTTAGGTACCCCCCAGATTGGCTACTGATGTACCCTTATAAGTCCCTACTACATGGTACTAAGGTACCTAGGGGATAGGTACACCAGGGGTCCCCCATGGGCTGAAGCATATATTATGTCACCCATGGGAGACCACTCAAATTGTGACTACCTGCCTGCCATTGCAGCCTGTGTAAGCTGGTGCTAGCATGACAGATATACGTTTTCTTATATCTGAGGTCACCGCACTTAAACCTATAAGTCACCCCTAAAGCAGGCCTTTCAATCCTGATGGCAGGGTGCTTGGTTATCAGTGTGAGGGTGCACCTGCATGAGCAGGACACCCAAACAGACTTTGGAGTTCATTCTCCCAGGTTGTAATTGCATCAGCCATTACAATATATAGAGTGGCCATGCATCATTACGCGATGGCTAACTCCAAACTGGCTGAAACGAAGCCTGGCATGTTTGGTATTAAACATGTTGGAATCATACCCCTACACCGTAAACGGTGTTGGAGGTATGATTCCATGCACTGTAAAGCTCCTCCGAGAGGCCCTCAGTGCTCCCCGTACCAGTCTTCTAGACCCAGACAGCAAGCTATGGCTGCTGCTGACCAGACACACAAATTTGCCCTCCTGCTGCTGAGCCAAGCTCGAGCAGGGGAAGACAGAACCATAGATATCCTGTCATACCCAGATGGAGAATTACTGCTCTTTGCAGGCCTCCACCCTACATTCGAGGCTTGGATATGGCCTATGGTAATGCAGAGATGGAGGTCCTCTGTTCCTTGCAGGTCTCTACCCTTCATTCAAGGCTTTGATCCTATGGTAATTCCCAGATGGAGATCGTGTGCTCTTTGCAGGCCTTTTCCCTTCATCCCAGGCTTTGATGTGGCCTATGGTAATGCACAGATGCAGGTCTTGTGTTCTTAAAGGCCTCCACCGTACATTTGAGGCTTTGATGTGGCCTATGGTAATGCACAGATGGAGGTCTTCTGTTCTTGAAGGCCTCCACCGTACATTCGAGGCTTTGATGTGGCAAATGGTAATGAACAGATGGAGGTCTTCTGTACTTGAAGGTCTCCACCGTACATTCGAGGCTTTGATGTGATCTGTGGTAATGAACAGATGGAGCTCTTCCGTTCCTTGCAGGCCTCCTCCCTTCATCCGAGGCTTTGATATGGTCTATTGTAATGTACAGATGGAGGTCTTCTGTTCTTGAAGGCCTCCACCTTTCATTTGAGGATTTGTTGTAGCCTATGGTAATGCACAGATGGAGGTTTTCTGTTCCTTGAAGGACTCCACCCTTCACTCAAGGCTTTGATGTGGCCTATGGTAATACCCAGATGGAAGATCTACTGCTCTTTGCAGGCCTCCACCCTACATTCGAGGCTTGGATATGGCATATAGTAATGCAGAGATGGAGGTCCTCTGTTCCTTGCAGGTCTCTACCCTTCATTCAAGGCTTTGATCCTATGGTAATTCCCAGATGAAGCTCTTCTGCTCTTTAAAGGCCTTCTCCCTTCATCCAAGTCTTTAATATGGTCTATCGTAATGTAGAGATGGAGGTCTTCGGTTTTTGAAGGCCTCCTCCCTTCATCCGAGGCTTTGATGTGGCCTATGGTAATGCCCATATGGAGGTCTACTGTTCCTTGAGATGGAGATCTTCTGTTCCTTGCAGGACTCCTCCCTTCATCCGAGGCTTTGATCTGGTCTATCGTAATGTAGAGATGGAGGTCTTCGGTTTTTGAAGGCCTCCTCCCTTCATCTTTGGCTTTGATGTGGCCTATGGTAATGCCTATATGGAGGTCTACTGTTCCTTGAGATGGAGATCTTCTGTTCCTTGCAGGACTCCTCCCTTAATCCGAGGCTTTGATATGGTCTATCGTAAAGTAGAGAGGGAGGTCTTCTGTTCTTGAAGGCCTTCTCCCTTCATCCGAGGCTTTGATGTGGCCTATGGTAATGCCCAGATGGAGGTCTTCTGTTCCTTGAGATGGAGGTCTTTTGTTCTTTACTGTTCTCCACCCTTCATCCGAGGATTTGGACAAGAGGGTGCACTGTCGAATCCCACTTACAGAATATTAACCACGTGGAACAAATGCTTTTCATTGCCCACAACCTTTTCGCCCTTCACCTGTTTAGCATGGTGGGTAAAATATGCGCATTTTTGGCACTCCTGCGCTGTGCACATATATACAAATGAACCCCTCCCTCTACAAGGAGCTTCTGCCTACACATAGTTGAGTAATCCGCGCATGATTAAAAAAACACTCAAACTCCATAAGTGACGATGGGTGTCTTTTTAATTTTTACTTCTTTTTATTTTAGAAATGAGGTTATACAACGCAGTGCAAAAAATACCACACCAAAGAGCCATGCATGCCCACGAGTACACTTCGCAAGAAAAGTGTAAAAATATCTTAACATTGAACTGAAAGTCCTTTGCCTTACTGGCCTAAGGAAGAGATGAGACCCATGCCGCTTTGTACATCAGTACCACAACACTTGCAGTTTACCTGCTCTGCCTGAGAATGGGAAGGTGTTTATGTAACTAAAGATGCACTTTCCTTTGCCCATTTCAATTCACAGGTTTTTCAAATATTTGCAAAATTATGCCATATATTTCCCTTCGACCTGCCTGCTTGGCCTCACGTGCAGACATATACTGCAGGTCGATTTCAGCTCAGTGCGCACCCTCACATTCAATGTGCAGCGTTAACGGATGTAGACAAGGTTACACAGAGGTACACGTGAAAGAGGGCGGGGCGGCTGGAACTGTTCTTGTAACTTCAAGGTCTGCCCAGCCACAGACGTAAATAATGACATCACGGGATCTGATTAATGAGGATTTCCTAGAAATAAAGGCACTAGTCTAGGAGAGCGAGATTGAGCGTTTATCTTAATCTGCAGGACAGGAAACACCCTCCGAGGACAAACAGAAGCCGTGCACACTACAGACAACAGAGGGTGTTGTTGAATGCATACCTGTGTCTTAGCTGTGGTTGAATGACTGAGAAAAAGCAGCTTGCTTGCTGTTCAGATGAACTGTCACGCGTGATTACAGGCAAGGCGTGCACGGTGCTTTAAATACATTTACCAGGAAGGTTAAAGCCCTTTCTTTCAAAACAAAATATCATGAGATATTGTAAATTGAATTTCTAATCCAAAGGCAACATGAGGGAGAGATCAGGGGCAGATTACACAACTGTCTCGGGGCTGTATTACAGTAAGGGCGCACTGTTCCTCTTTGATGTGCAGCTCATCTTCAACTAGGTGTCTGTGGAGCATGCTGGGACAGTGTGTCCTGTTACTGACAATGCATTGCCTTCATTCAGGGCAGACGCGAACTCACACTGCCCCGGGGCAGCGCATTAGTGGAAGAGAGCTGGCCTGCCTTTCACAGTGCATGTGGCATTGGGCCTGCACTTTCAAGGGGGACAGAGAACCCCATGCAGGTGTGTGCAACGAGTGACTGCACCTGCCTTCAGGGGGATGTCTGGTGGAGTCCACCAGACCCCCTTTAACCTCTTTTATGGAGTGACCTCTGGGGCACACTGACTGTGTGCCACCTCTTTGTGGCGCACAGTAAGTGGGTCTCCTGACAGTCTTTTTGCCTCTGTGGCCACATCATAATATGGCATGGGTGTAAGGGCAAAGTGTTTCACTCATTAGCATGTATTACAGATAGTTCACAGCCACTATCTGTATTACATAAGGGGCCGCACAAAAGTCTGTAGTTCCTTCTGTAATAATACAGTGTCCTAGTGGCACAGAAAACGAACCCACATTCCTGTTGCACCCACGGAGCACTGCATGCAATATGGCCCCAGGTGGTTTAATTTGCATGAAGAGTGTGTAAACAGTTGTGTGCCAAAATTTTGGGGTCACAAATACTGACCAACAAAAATATGGACTGCAGGATATGAACTACCACTATGTCTTCAAGGTCAGTATACATAGATAAGTATAGATTTATTATGCTTAACTCCACATCTACCCATGTTGACGATATATATATATATATATCTGCAAGGTATGTAGATGGGGAGTTAAGAATAGTAGAATAGTACAGATATTCTTACTTATACATCCTGTTGTGAGAGGCTGGCTTAGCATATGGTGCACACTTATTTAAGTGAAGCATCCTGCACTAATCCAGACAACCCTTATGGTGATTTTAATGGTCTTAGACAACCTTAGAAAGCTCTTAAGTGGTAGCTGTGGAGAGCAGCCCTCAGGCTTAGTCCAGAAGAGTGTAAAGCAGCTTGTTTTACCAGTACTAATCATATAGTGTAGGTTAAGTGAAAAAGAACCACAGTGTAGTTATAAAAATATGTATTTATTATATACACTAACACATTGCAATATCTCCTACCCGGAGATATAACCACAATACACACAATACTTTAGTAATAGAACACGTAAGTAGCACAAATAGACAGTGGTCTCCAGGGGGAGACCAAACCATATACTAAAATAGTAGAATGTGAACCACAACCTAAGTCGAGACTGAACCCAGAAGATGTAGAAGAGCAGGGGACCCAAGAAATCACCCAAGGTAAGTACTCAGGAACCCCACGGAGACCGTGTGCAGAGTGGGAACACGACTGCGTGCTCAATACAAGTCAATGGGTAAGTCGCTTTTGCAATTTTAAAGAAGAAGGACCCTTCCCAGAGGACCCTGAAGAAACCCTATGGAACATGGAAGGTTGGAGAGTCATCCCACCCGTGGATACCCAAGGAACCTGAATACCTACACCAGGGAATCCGGGTGCATAGGTGCAAGTGACGTCGGGAACCGCCGTAGACCACAATGGAGGACTTCAGTGAAGATGCCGCTGGCAAAGAAGGTGAAAGAGTCCGGTTGAACTCAAAGGTGGATTCAAGATGAGAGGTACCTGCAAGCAGAGGGGACAGAGTCTATGCCACTCAGGAGTGACTAGGAGGCACAGAAGACGAATGCCAACCGATGTTGGTAGATGCAGGAGTGTTGATGGTGCCCTTGAAGTTGCAGCTGTGCAGACCAGGCGATGCTGTGGAAGACCAGGAGCCATTCACAAGCTGTCCCACGTTGGATTTCAAGAGCCAGGGTGGTCGGTGTCCATCGGGAGCCCCAACAAGCCTTGGCAACAGCAACAAATGTAGTATGCAAAAAAGGTGCAGGTCGGGACCAGCAAGGTCCAAGTGACTCACCACAAGCAGGTAAGTCAGAGCAGGCCCCAAGCAAACAGGGGATCCCACTGGAGCCAAAGAAGACCCTCGAGAGGACCCACAGGCCAGAGGCACAGGAGTCGCAAGAGGACCTCGAGCAGCTCACCAATGATGAAAGCGCACGGTGCAGAGGATGTGGTGAGGACAAAGATGTTGGTAGCAGGAAATGCTTGAGGCTGGAGCTTCTTGGAGCCCCAAGATCTCTGGAGGAGAGAGTCAACAAGCCTTGGCAATGGCAAGTCAATGCGCTGCACACGGGTACTGCTCCAGTGGTTCAGACGAGGGAAACTGGCTTCAAACTTGCTGTAAAGACAGTGCAGGCCTCAAGGGAGTAGCAGAACCACCACCTGTGCTGTTGAGCCTTTTGGAGTCCGTGGGAGCCCAGGATCAGCAGACCAGTCAGCTTCGTTGTGGTGCCTGCAGGTGCAGGGGAGTGACTCTTTAACTCCAAGGGAGATTCCTTTGGGTGTCTTGAATGTCCACAGGCCTGGAGAAGAACCTGTAGGGAGCACAGGCACGGACAACGCAGAAGACTAGCAGGAAGACGAGACCAGGAGCAGAAGGAGTCTTCCCAGTTGCAGTCTCGGTTCCCAAAGCAAAGTCCAAAGTGCCCAGACGGTTGAAGATGAAATGGTTTCGGACCTGAATCATGTCCCATGATGAATCTAGGGACCCACCCACAGGTAAGCCCTTAAGTACCATAAGGAAAGGGTTGGGGGGGCGTGGCCTAGCGAGCGAAGATGGCGGTCGCACCTTGAGTGTGCTCCCGGACCCCTCCGCAATCCGCTCGCCATCCGCCTGCTGCAGCAGCCAACCAGCGCTGGGACTCTGCGCCACCCACTCCCGCCATCTACCTGCCGGTGGCTCTGGCTGTGGGGACCCCGAAACTAACGCCTCGCCGCACTTACCCGGGTGCCGGGTCGGCAATCACTCTCGGCATGGCGGCCTCCTCCTGATCGCGCCGGCTGCCTGTTGCCGGCCTCTGGGCGGCCTGGACTCCTGTGGTGTGGTCGCCGCCTCCTTCTCCGTGCGGGCTTAGGCCCCGTGCGGCCTCCGGCTGATCCCGGCCCGCTGCTGCCGTGTTCGGTGCCTTGCCGGGGCACTCATCGGACCCTCGCCTTCGGCAGCGACTCACACGGCGGCGCCTGGCTCCTCCTCCCGTGGTGTCGGCCGTCTCGCCGGGTGGCGCGGGCCCTGCGGCGGGGATTGGACGTCGGCTGGGGCCTGGCTGTGGGGCGCTGGCCCCGGGGGAGCTGTGAGGCGGTTTGCTTTCCCCCCCCTCCCTGACCTGGAGGATCGGCTCTAAAACAGCGCGGCGATCCGCCAAGGCGAGGCGGCGTTTCCGCAGCGCCCAGCACAGAGGATCCTGACGTATCACCCCGGCACCCCATGGCGCTGCCGTGTTATCGGCCGCCATATCGGGCGGGGGGGGCGAGGGCCTGGGCCCTAAACGCTGCATTGGTGGCCGTGCGGGGTGAGAATCTGCCCCCCCCGGGCCCTGCTCCTTCCAACTGTCTGCTCCCTTCTTGCTGGGACTGCGGCCTTGAGTGACCCTGGGACCCGGGCTCGCATCATCTGGGCGGCGATGTGGTGACCACTGGGCGGCCTGTCGGGGGTGGTGCCCCTGGTTGCCCCCTGGGCCCCGCCGGCCTCTGCTGATCCTGTGGGCGGTCGTCGACCCTGAGGCTCTCTGAGGGCACGCTGAAGAAGCCTGAACGTGACCTGGACGCCCCTGGGGCCCCGGGGCCTGGCTGGCTGCCGGTGGAGGGAGTGCTGTCGCGACCTGCTTGGAGGTAAGGAGTGGGGGGCCGGGGTACCCGGGTTGGGGTGAGGAATCGGCCGTCGGTCGGGCGGCGGGCAGGGTGCGGGGGGGCCTGGGACTGGCACGGCTCCTCTTCCCCTCCTCCCTTCCCCCCCGCTCCGGACACCCCCTCCTGGGCCTGGGACAGAGAGGTAGTCATCCTGAGCAGTGAAGGTGGCGACGCGGCCCGCTGGGCCCCCTCGCTGGTCCCTGGGTTCGACCGGAGCTGCTCGGCCGCCACTTCGGGCGGTCGTGACCCCCTTGGAGGCGCCCTCGAGCCAGACGCGATGGTCTGGCGGCTCCCCGGGGACCCCAGACGTATTCCCGTGTGGTGGTGCGTGCACGGTCGCCTACTCCTTCCTTGGGCCTGCCGCTGGTCGCCGCTGCATCCTCAGGACCTCCTGCCCACACTGGATCCCTGGCCCTGGCCCTGGCCCTGTTGAGGACTTGGACCGCTCTGTGCCTCCCTTCTTCGGCCGCACCCTCCGGGCGGCGGCGGTCTGCTCGGTGCCGAGCCTGTACGTCTGTTGTTTGTCTCTGCTGCCCTCAGGCCCATCTGTGTTGCCGACTGGCCTGCCTGGCGCCGCTCCCTGGCCGTGGGGCCCCCCCTTCCTCTTCCCTTCCGCTGATAGCGGACTTTCGACTGATAAGGGCTCGCCTCGGGCCCTCCGCTGCTGCGGCCTGTTCACACCAGCTGGACCACCCCTGGGTGAGGTCTCCTGATCCTTGCGGGTGCTGCCAATGGCCCTGGGATGTTGGGCCTATCCAGGACCATCCCGAAAGCCTGTCAGCCCCGGGGGGGCGGACCTGCGCGCCCGAGTATCGACGGTCTGGGCGTCGGGGACTACACCTTCGGTGCGATGGGCAGGTCCCGCGCCCTGCAGACCCCCCAACCCTCACACCCAAACCAAGATGGACCAGTACACCACGAACGACCGGGACCCTGGAGGAGGGGTGTCCAACACTCCCGCCCCCGCCGGAGGTGATCTCTCCACTATCCTTCAGGCGATAAGCACCTCGCAGACCTCAGTTGAAAATAAGATCGGCGAGGTGAGGGTTGATATGGCCCTTATCCGCCAAGACCTGCGCAACGCCACGGCTAGGATTACGGAGGCGGAATCGCACATCTCCACAGCCGAAGACGACATAGGCCAACTCAAAACCCAGCTGGCTCGTCACCAGACCCAGGCCTCGGAGCTCCACAGGCGGGCTGAAGACGCCGAAAACAGGTCAAGGAGAAATAACCTTCGCCTCATAGGATTTCCCGAGGAGGCTGAACAAGGCCACGCAGACACATTCGTGGAGACCTGGGTTCGATCATGGATGCCCAAAGAGTCCCTCTCTCCATGGTTCGTGGTTGAACGGGCCCACCGCTCCCTGGCTCCCCGCCCTCTGCCCGGGGCTCCTGCCCGGCCCATTATCCTGAGGATCTTCAACTTTCGAGACTGGGACGCCATCCTTACGGCTGCCAGAGCGAAGGGTCCACTAACATTTCAAAATAACAGGATCATGGTCTTCCCAGACTATACCAGGGAGGTGCAGGCCCAACGTCGAACCTACGAAGAAGTTAAGCAGAAGCTCTGTGCCTTGGGTCTCCGCTATGGGCTCCTCTTCCCGGCCCGGCTCCGAGTTGTTTTTCAGGACAAGGCAATATTCTTTGATAGTCCCCAGGCGGCCTGGACCTGGCTCTCGGAGGAGCGGCCCCTCTTGGGTCGGTTGGTCTCCTCCCCTGCCCGGCGAGACCCTGCGCAGCCTCATCCGACCCAGCCTCGACCCCAGAGACGCCGAACTAGGTCCCGCAGGAAGGGCGACCGAGGTGGTGGAACATCCCGATCACCGGGCGCAGGGCCCCATCGGCCCCCTCCTCGCGCTCCGTCCCGGGGTTCTGCATCTCCCACCTTGACCGGCTCCCTGACCAACTTGAGCCATATCCCGGTCCACTCCGAGGCACTGCGCCCCGCCGTCTCTGACTCGGACTTGTCACGAAGCCCTGCACTCCATGGAACTGGCGACAACGAGGGGGACTGAGTTGGGCCCGAGGCTGGGGGCCTGCGCTATGGCTCCCACACTGCTTCAGCAACTGAGGTCCCTACCATAGCCGCATGTCAGGAGCGGTCAGTCTCCGCCGCGACCATGCTCAGCTATCTGGTTATCGTACTAGCTACCGGACATATTTGTCTTCATCTGTTGCATAAGTTGTCTTAAATGTAATTGCTGCAGTTAACGAATTTCTGATCCGCATAGATGGAGGGGTCCATCTTCGCCACGTTTAGGTTCTGCTAATCGTTTTAGCTTAGCATCCAGACTCACTAGTGTGTTGTTGTTTTAAGGGGGTTCCTCCTAAGGGCGACAGATGCTTCATGTTCAGAAGTGTAGGGTGGGGGGTGTTGTGGGGTGCGGGGGGGAGGGCAGACCGTTGTCTCCCACTTCTTTATTGTTTTTAGCCGCCTACGGGCCGCTGTTTTATGTTTTTCTTGGTAGCCTTCAACGCACACATGCCACTGATGACGACTTGAGACTCAAGAGACCACACGAATTCCACTCCCGAGACCTGGTTGTGGGATATTGTCACTCCTGGGAACCAGGCCCCTTACCACACGCGCTGCTCCCTCCACGCTCTACCCACCCAGATGGCATCCACCTTAGCTAGGCCCCTCCACATATTGTCGTGGAATGTCAATGGCCTGCTAGATCGCATAAAACGAACTGTCCTACGTAGCGCCCAGCGACACGCGCCCGACATCTTTTTTCTACAAGAAACACACCTCATGGGCACGCACTGCACCTTCCTCGCCCGTTATGGGTTCGACAGGGTCTGGCACTCTGGTTTTACACGGGGTTCTCGGGGGGTGGCCATACTGCTTCGGAAAGAGCTTCCCTTCACTCTGACACAGGCAGATACAGACACTCAGGGCAGGTATGTGGCCTTGATTGGCAAGATCGAAGGGCATCCTTTTAATCTCTTGAGCGCTTACATTCCCCCCACCACTACGTCCTCTACCCTTCGGCGGCTTACGCTCGTCATCTCCACCTTTTCTTTGGGCCTGACGGTCATAGGAGGCGACTTCAATGCCGTCATGCAACCGACCCGTGACGCATCAGGTACCCCTTCGACATCCCGCCTCGCTTCGGCCAGGCGACTGTCTGACTGGTCCTCTGCTCTGGGGCTCTGCGATGCCTGGAGGGTGTGGAACCCCCGCTGGGAACAATACACTCATACTTCAGCGGCCCACCATAATCACTCTCGTATCGACCTGCTCCTGTTGCCAGCCACCGACTGTTCGCTGATTTCTGGGGCTCCCATCTTGCCCCGAGGCATCTCGGACCATTCTCCTGTCTCCCTCCGCCTTGGGAAGTCCCCGGATGGCGTTCGCACGGCTTGGCGGATGAATGCCTGGTTTTTGCAGGATACGGACTTCGTTGAATCCCTCGGGCAGGAACTGCGGCACTACTTCTCGACTAACGAGGGATCGGTATCCTCACCGGGTACACTATGGGAGGCCGGCAAGGCCACTATACGTGGGACGGCTAGAGGTCTGGTCCATGTGAAGCGTGCGGCCGAGGCCGCCCGCCTTACACAGCTGAGGCCAGGGCTGCACGGTTGGAGGCCGCCCAAGCCCACGCGGACAGCCTTGACTCTGCCCGGCAGCTTACGCTGCTCCGTGAGGAGATCTGTCAGATCTCCTTGGAGGCCGCTAAATCGCTCTGGCGCTCCTCCGTGGCGCGAGTATATGGGTGGGGTGAAAAAAATGGCAAATTGCTCCATAATCTAGTTTTATACCCCAAAGCCAACCGCATTATTCCCGAAATCCGGGATGAGGCGGGCGTTCACCACGCTACCTCGCCGGCTATCGCCAACGCCTTTGCGGGCTACTATGCAGCCCTTTACGCGGCACGACCTCCTGAAACCTCCCTCGCCACTTTGTTGTCCGAGACTGGGACCCAACTGCCTCGGCTCCCCCAAGCGGTCTCGGCCACTCTGGACCTCCCCTTCACCGCGGAGGAGATACATGGGGCCATTTCACTCCTGCACTCCGTTAAGACGCCAGGCCCGGATGGCTACCCGCACGAATACTACGCGACCTATCGTGATGTGTTGGTCCCGCACTTAGTGAATCTGTTCAAACATGTGGCGGACACTGGGTGCTTTCCCCCAGAAACTGATGTAGCCACTATTGTGGTCCTCCCAAAGACACAACCACCCTCTCTCGCCTGTGCAGACTACCGGCCCATTTCCCTCATCAATACAGAGATAAAAAAATTTGCCACTGCCTTAGCCCAGCGACTCCGGCCCCACCTGCAAGAGTTGGTCCATTTGGACCAATGCAGTTTTATGCCGGCCCGCGGCACCCGGCATTGCATACGCCGTCTCCATCTGGCCCTTGCCCACCGTCACCATCTCACCCCATATTTGGCGTTGCTCTTCATAGACTTCGAAAAAGCATTTGACACGGTGGACTGGAGCTACCTTGGGGACGTGCTGGAGGTGCTGGGGTTCGGTTTCCCTTTTCTGCACCTTATCCGTGTCTTGTATTCTAGTCCTAGGGCGAGGGTCTTAATCAATGGTGTGTTCTCAGAGGCGTTCCCCATTCAAAGGGGCACTCGCCAGGGGTGTCCGCTTTCACCGCTTTTATTTGCGCTCACGATGGAGCCCCTAGCTTCTCTCATACGGCAGGACCTCCTCATCCGAGGCTAGGTATGGGATCTTTACCAGGTCGACAAGATCGCCCTTTATGCCGACGACGTCCTCCTCTTCCTAGCGGATCCCGAGAGCTCTGGCCCACGTTGCTTAGACGCCCTCTCCGCTTTTGAACGGATTTCGGGTCTTCGGCTCAACCCGGCGAAGTCCACTCTGGTCCCCCTTCACCCGTCCCGCGCATGCTTTGAGTGGCAAACGACAATTCCCCTGCGCCGGCAATCATTCAAGTACTTGGGGGTGTGGGTCGCTCTACTTCCTGAGCTTGAATGGGCCCTGAATATTACACCCCTGGTAACCAAGGCTAAGACAGACCTCAGGAGATGGCAATCCCTGCCTCTCAACCCTCTTGGCAGAAGTGCCCTCTTTAAAATGATGGTCCTCCCCCGTTTTTTATACATCTTACAAAATATTACTTTTCACCTCGCGGGGAGTTGGTTCCGCGAACTTGACAGTACCCTCACCCGGTTTTTATGGGGGGGCAGCAGATCGTGTATGTCCCTGGCACACTGCCGCATCCCTCCCTACGACGGGGGCATGGGGGTGACCAACCTTCACCTTTACTACTTAGCCACGAGACTCATCGTGATCCACGACTGGTTCGCGGGCTGCTGGTCTGACCCGGCGTACCAGGTGGAGCTCCGAGCGCTGGACTTCCCACAACTCCAGGCCTACTTGTACGGGGCCCCCATACCGCAGGCCCTCCCCCCCCCCATCACCTGGACGGTGCTCATGGCCTGGCGCACAGCCCTGCGACAAACGAAATGGGACCGGAAACTCACTAGACAGACGCCCTTGTGGTGCGGAGCTTGGCTGAGAGAGGCATCTTCCCTCCGGGACTTCCACAGGTGGGACCACATTGGGATCTCGCTACTTGGCGATATCTGGGACTGGGACCACATCAGATCCTTTACAGACCTACAACAGCGCTACTCCCTCCATTCCTCTCAATTTTATAAATATCTACAGCTGAGGCACGCCCCTCCGAGTTTATATTCCGTCTCCCACCTCCCTCCCTGAATTCAGTCCCCTTGAGGCCCAGGTGGTGATGGGAAACCTGGGTAAAGGGGGGGTGTCGCGGATTTACCGTTCACTTGTAAACAACAGTTCCTCATCCCTAGATATGTTACGTGCCCGCTGGGAGGGTTGGCTGGGTCCTCTAGAAGATGAGGATTGGAGGGATGCCCTTATGGCCCCCAAGGAATTGACGACCTCCTCCAAATTACGCCTAGTCCAACTCTACTACCTTCATACGGCCTACCTTACGCCTGCGCGCCTCTACAGCGCTCGCATGCGGCCATCCCCGACCTGCACGCGCTGCACCCATGCCCCTGCGTACATCTACCACATGATCTGGCAATGCCCGAGCCTTGCGTCATTTTGGGCGGGGGTGGAATTGGAGCTCACACTGACCTTGGGGTGGACGGTTCCTCACGACCCACTACGTCTGATCCTGGGGGTATTTCATGGCCTTGATGGATCCCGGGCTGATAAACGCTTCCTGGGAACAGCAGTGGCAGTAGCGAAGCGTGACATAGCGGTGCTGTGGTCTCAGGCCAAGCCCCCTACTGTACGGAAATGGAGGCGGGGGTGGACTGGTGTGGAGCCCAAGAGGAACCCCTCTTCGAGGCCCGGGGTTGCCCCGAGCTTTTCGGTAAGATATGGGGCAAGTGGTTCAATCTTGTACCCTAAAGGGAGCGTGTGTTTCGTGTACAGATATAATTACAGGCAAATGTCTTTATTCATCCTAAAGATTGATTTACAAATCTCTGACGTCTCTTGTTTAAATGTTTTCTATCTCAACAATGTGCTTGTTCTTGCTGCCAATGTGTTTTCTGCTGGTCCTTTAAAGACCAATAAAAATTGATTATCAAAAAAAAAGGAAAGGGTTGGGACGGCCCAGGGTTCCTCCCAGAGGAGGGCCTGGACAGTGGGGAGGATACTCCTGTGTCTTTTGTCTAGTTTCACGCCAGAGCGGGAACGAATGGCTCCCTGAACTGGTTTCAACTGGAGTATGCAAGGCCGGCACCAAATGTGCCCTTCAAAGCAGTCTAGTGGCGCTGGCAAGCACACCCACCCTGGCCCAATACACTACAGGCTGCATCAAACCCTCAAATGAAGGGTGGAGGCCTTCAAGAGCCGAAGACCTCCATCTCTACATTACGATAGACCATATCAAAGCTTCGGATGAAGGGAGGAGGCCTGCAAGGAACAGAAGAGCTCCATCTGTGCATTTCCATAGGCCACATCAAAGCCTCAGATGAAGGGTGAAGGCCTGAAAGGGACAGAAGACATCCATCTGTGCATTACCATAGACCACATCAAAGCCTCAGATGAAGGGAGGAGGCCTTCAAGAACAGAAGACCTGCATCTGTTCATTACCATAGACCACATCAAAGCCTCGAATGTATGGTGGAGGCCTTCAAGAACAGAAGACCTGCATCTGTGCATTACCAAAGACCACATCAAAGCCTCGAATGAAGGGAGGAGGCCTTCAAGAACAGAAGACCTGCATCTGTTCATTACCATAGACCACATCAAAGCCTTGAATGTACGGTGGAGGCCTTCAAGAACAAACGACCTGCATCTCTACATTACCATAAGCCATATCAAAGCTTTAAATGAAGAGTGGAGACCTGCAAAGAACAGAAGATCTCCATCTCAAGGAACAGAAGACCTCCATCTGGGCATTACCATAGGCCACATCAAAGCCTCGGATGAAGGGAGGAGGCCTTCAAGAACCGAAGACCTCCATCTCTACATTACGATAGACCATATCGAAGCCTCGGATGAAGGGAGGAGTCCTGCAAGGAACAGAAGAACTCCATCTCTGCATTACCACAGGTCATACCAAAGCCTGAAATGTAGGGTGGAGGCCTGCAAAGAGCAGAAGATCTCCACCTAATGTCCTGGTGTATGCCTCACCAGGACATTATTGCTAGTTTGTCCCAGCACATTAAAATTGCTTTTGTATTCATAATGGACACAGAGCAAATCTTTTAGCTCAGGTAAGAAGGTTCTCATGAGCACTTTCCTCCATGTTGCTAGTGCACAAAACATTATTTTACTATACAATGGCGGTTTACCGTGGGAATTGAGAGAAGCATCGGAAGTTGAATACACCATCGGATGAGCGGTTTCCATTGGAAGAGAGCTATTCCTCAGCTGTTGTCGGCGTTCTGCAGTCAGCATTCTGCAGTCGTTGCACTCACACTTTCTCTCAACCTTTGCTTGGGACTCATTTTGAAACTCAAGACTTAACCTATTTTACTCCGAGAATCGCTTGAAGGAGACTTTATCCTTGTTACCGACAACCATTGCTAAAGTTGACTCTATTCTCTACCTTACCTAAATCCATTCTTGATCAATGCTACTACAGCGATCATTCCTCCTTTTCTGATACCTTGACGGTCGCTCCTGCGACTGTGGGAACTTGGCTGAGTTTCCAGAACGACTCTTTATGGGAAGTTCAACTTGCTCTTTTCCAAAAAGGAACTCTTTATGGGTTCAATCCTAGGGTAGATCAGGCTCTTTGCTAGTTTAGTGACAATTTTACTTTATGTAATCCATTGTATTGATTTATGCCTGTCACTAATCTTTTTTTATTTATTATTTCTGTAAACTGAACTAATCTGAACATGTTGAAAATCATACTAATCCTTTCAGATAAATAAAGGTTTCAAAACTTCACCAATCTCTTATCATTGACTGAAAATTAAGAATCTGACTGCTCCATTCAACCATGGTAGCCAAAGTCCATTGACCTATGAGGGAGCCATCAGGATTTTCAAGGGACGATATCTTTAATTTGGGGTGTTAGGTCTTTGACACCCTTTGAAAACTTTCCTGAGATTTCCCACAATCTCAAGGAATAGAAGACCTCCATTTTTACATTACCATAGGCCACATAAAAGCCTCAAATGAAGGGTGGAGGCCTGCAAGGAACAGAGGACCTCCTTCTCTGCATAACCATGGGTTACATCAAACCTCATCTAAGGGTGTAGGCTTGCAAGGAACAGAAGCCCTCAATCTCTGCATTACCATAGGCCATATCAGAACCTCACATGAAGGGTAGAGGCCTGCAAGGAACAGAAAATCCCCACCTTTGCATTACCATAGGATCAAAGCCTCAAATGAGGGCTGGAGGCTTGCAAGGAACAGACCTCCCGAGGACATATACTGCCTTGTAGAAAGCAAAGGGGATTCCTATGAGCACATACTTTAAGGTATTCACTTTAAAATATAAAAGAATACTTAACAATCTGCATGGGGTGCTAGCCTGATGATACTGAAAAAGTGAGCATTATAAAATAACCCAACAACTGGTTGCACACTTATTCAGTAGCTATAATATCAACGTATGATCCTTTATTCAGTCAAACAAAATATGTTTTCATAGAATTTTCTTCATAATTCCTATGACATTTAACATTGGATATTATTCATAATGTGTTCTCAACATCAGCAAATGTGTTTTGTCCAATGGATGTACTTTCCCTAGATCTTCCTCAAGGCTTACTATGTAAACATTTGCTCTCCGGTACAGATGCAGTCATCACTGTTTAGGCATCACCCGTACCTTTAATTCCCCCTTGATACATGTAAATAATGGCTACTGCCCTTATGTGCTGGCCATGGGGTTGCTATTTCTAATGGCATGAGTTGATACACTTGTCAGCAACTCTACTTTACGTTGTCTGTTTGTTTTCTTGACATGCTGATAACGTTTTACAGGTGTTGGTGACTACCACCCAATGCCTAGGCATAGGATTTTTTTTTCCTTTTATATATGTTTTTATAAATTTTTATTTAACCTTGAGTGACAAGGATTTTTTTGTGCTACCTCACACAACTAATGGAGATCTAGTGATAGATACTTTATCTCATTACCAGCATGCGTGGTGTTTTATGGCCCAATTTACCAGCTACACAAATTCCAGATCTGGCAACTCCAGGCCAGGAAACACTGGACCGGTATGTGGTTCTGCGTGGGCTTTGGGAAGCTATTGCACCCCTACCATGCCCTACTTTTGTACAATGGGAGAAGCAGAAAAAGCTTGTTCCAGCTCTGCACTCACTACTATGCCCTACTCCCTGCTCCAAGCAGGTTGTACATTCATCCAGATTTGGGCCCAGTGTTCCACTCAGAAGCGGGAAAATCATGCACAATGCAAACCGGGATTGAAGATTCCACCCTTCTGGTATCCACACACCACAATTATGTGCATTTGCAGGCCCCTGACAATGTCCGTCAGGGAACTAACAGTGTTCAGCGCTTTTGTTCCAATGGTTCCAGTCTACATTGGCTCAGTGTCTTAGGGCCTGATTTAAAGTTTGGCAGACAGGTACTTCATCCCAAACATGAAAGATATCCTGTATGTCTTTTAACAAGTGCATTATATCATAATACAGTTGTAATAAGGTGGATAGGATATCCATCAGGTTTGTGACAAATACTAAATCAGGCCCTTAGTCTGTCGTCCAGGGAAACACAGTGAGAAATTAGCTGGTCACACGGTAAACTGTGTGCCCAGTCCCTGGAAAAGGGTATGTGGTCTTGATGTAGGATGCTTGCAGCAAATAATTTGCTTGGAAAGAGCCATCTGCAGACCTTTTCCAAGCTTTCATTTGAGTGGTTAGGACATTAGGGTGGTTGGCATCCACACTTTTTTCACATCTAGAGGAGTGGGAAGAAAATAGCCCAGTGAAAAAGGAAAGCCGAAAACTCTTATTCGGAAAAATAAACAAGCTATCTTTCAGGCCAAATCATGCTTTTTTACAGAAAAGATCAACTCGGCTGACAATTCCTCCAGTATGCTGTTTAAAGTCATAAGTCTGAGCCTCCGAGCCTACAGTTGCTGAACTCCTCTCCAGAATTCTGTGATAAGGTTGGAGTCTATTTTCAAGATAAGGTCCTTAAGATTGTTCGAGATCCTCTGGAGGGGAGGAACCGGTCTTTGTTGACTCCACTCAGGATTCTAGGAAGAATCTTTTCTCTTTCCACAGATCACGGTTCAGCAAACAATGGAACTTCTGCTGGGTTTAAAATCGGGTGCTCCATCAGACCCATGTACGCCCGCCACACTCACATTGGCTCGGGAACCATTTGCCAAATTCCTGTGCAAGGTGTTTAATGACATGCTTCAATCCGGTAGTTATCCGTCCATTTGGAAGGAAGCCATTTCACCACTTCTTAAAAAACATAACGCAGACCCCCTGGACTTGAATAATTTCCGCCCAATTTCCCTTCTCCCCGCCCTGGCTAAGATCCTGGAGAAATTCATCATTAAAGAACTGATGAAATATGTTGAATCCCAGAAGATCTTGGATCTCTCTCAGAACAGGCTGTATTCGTGCGCATGTAGATCAGGGAGGGCGGGGGTTCTGATAATGCTTGACTTTTCAGCCGCATTCGACACCGTCTCTCCTGTGCGTATGGTTCAGCGCCTGCGGCAGTAGAAATCTCTGGGAAAGCCTTACAGCTTTCACATTCATTTATGTCAAATAGGGCCAATATTGTCAGCTATGGGGGCTTTAGAGCCAAGTCCTTTAGTCTTTCCTGTGGGGTCCCCCAGGGCTTGTCTTTGAGTCCCACCCTTTTCAATCTTTATCTGACTCTCTTGGCCAATTTGGTGCAGTCCGTTGGCTTTCAAAGGCTATCCTATGCTGACAATACGCAAATTATCGGCTCCGTCTCGAATGACCTGCAGCGGGTGTCGGAGAGGTTCAATCAGTGCATGTCCAGCATTATTTGCTGGATGAAAGAAAATTCACTGAAAATCAATGCAGACAAGACTGAAGTGCTGGTGTTTGGCTCGCAGAACTCCATCTGTTCAAACTCCTGGTGGCCGGAGGTCTGTGGTCCCCTCCCGGTTTCGGTTAGGACAGCAAAAAATCTGGGGGTCATTTTCAATGATTGTATGACCTTTGACGCACAGGTCAGCTGCAGGGTTAGTACATGCTTTTGAGATTTTGAGAAAGGTTCTACCATTTATTCCGTCCGAACTGCACCAGTCGATCATTATCACTCTGGTCACTGTGGAAATGAAGGTATCCAGACGGTAAGTAGTGGGTTAGAGTCTTTAATGGAAGAATACAGGTACAACGACACCGGAGACAGCTTCCTCCGCTTCCCTTCTTCTCCAACTGTCCACTCCTCGAATCCCCCGCGACACCACACTCCACATTCCACTCTCCGCATTCACATACCTCACGCGACCCACACGCGACACTCACACAACAAATACCACACACCTTCCCCCTTTACAACAACACCCAAACTTCCCCCTTCACAACTACAAACAAACACATACGTCAACACCACACAAATGATAAACAACACATACGTCAACACCACGCAAATGATAAACTCAACCAACAACTATCCCAATGTGTAATCGGCAAAACGGGCAGGAACTCTCCTCAACCTGCTACCACGACGCAAAACCTCATCGTCAAGATTTGGTTCATGACTAGCAGCCTCTACCAAACCATCATTCCTACCCCTTGACTCCACACCACTACTACGTAACTCTACACCACAATCCTCCCCCAACATGTAACCATTGCACCCTTCCTCACTTGGAACACTACGCAACGGAACACTGTTCCGATCATTACAAAAACTCAACTGACAAATTCCATCTCCTACCATCTTCCACTTCAACTGCGCTACCTAACACCTTCCGTACTTCCAAAGGCCGTGACCAAACCGCCTCGCCTTTCAAGACCCCCCTAGGATTTTTCACACGAACCATCTGACCAACATGGACGACAGGCCAACGGCAATTCCCGCCACGAGAACGAACTGTGCGTTCCTGGAATTCCGTGACTTTAGCTTTAATTTCTTTATCAATCACACTACCCTTAGGCCTCATTCTATTATTCCTTTTCCTCAACCACCAAGGAACCAAAACAGTCGAAGGTTTCCTCCCCCTCAACACCTCAAACGAATGAGGAGTAACTCGATATGCCATAAGTCTCTCTTGCAGAGCCTTCCTCCAAGGTAACCCTGCACTTGGGGCCAACTGAATTGCCTCTTTAACCACCCTGTTAAAGCGTTCCACCTGTCCATTCCCTTCGGGGTGATATAATGATGACCGTATATGTTTGATACCCATTTCCATCAAAAATTCCTGCATTCTGTCCGATACCAATTGGGAACCATTGTCCGACACCAAGATCTCAGGTACACCTTCCCTTGAAAACACATCTTCCAAAAATTCAATGACCACCTCCGTAGTCACATTACTGACCATCCTTACCTCCGGCCACTTGGAGTAGTAATCAATCAGAACAATAGCATAACAATCCCTTGCTGACACGGCTGAAAATGGGCCCATAAAATCAATAACGATTTTTTTGCCATGGTCCTTCTGGCAACTCCACCATAGTCAAGGTATACACAAGGGTTTAGCAACCTTATCACTAACACCACAAATCTTGCAATCCCTAACCTAACGATCCACCATAGAATCAACACCAGGCCACCAAAAACATTCTTTAATTCTTCTTTTGGTACTTGACATAACACCATGATCCTTGTGACTCCTCTCAATAATTCCATTGCGCATGCCCAACGGAGGCACGATCTTGTCCCCCCGCAAAATGATTCCATTTGACATGCCCAACGGAGGCACGATCTTGTCCCCCCGCAAAATGATTCCATTTGACAAACACAACTCTTCCTTTATTTTCCAAAATGCAGAACACTCTCCTCGTAGACCAGATTCCCTCGGCCAACCATCCATAATATACTTCTCTACCTCTTTCAGGACGACATCCTTGTCCATTTCGCGCACCCACGATTCTTCAGACAGTGTTATCTCATCTTCAATGGATAAAATATCTTTGAAAGTGAAAGCAACTTCAGACTCATTCACCCCCTCCACCCCATCAATAGGAGTCAAACTGGGTAACCGTGAAAGTCCATCAGCAACCAGGATTTCCTTGCCCGGAATATATTCAATTTCATAACTAAACATCTGCAATTTAGAAGCCAACCGGGCCAACCTTGGAGTCAAATTCCTCCCTCCTTCAGGTCTCAAAATGTTCACTAACGGCTTATGATCCGTACAAATCTTGAACTTCCTCCCCAACACATACATACGAAATCTTTCTGCAGCCCACGCAGCAGCAAGCAGTTCCTTCTCAATCACAGAGTAATTCCGTTCAGATGTTGTCAACGTACGAGACGCATATGCCACTACCCATTTCTCATTCTTGGTATGTTGTGAAAACACAGCACCAATTCCATACCCGGAAGCGTCAACAGATAACATATAATCAGCTGAAGGCATGAAGGGTTTCAGACATGGAGTTACAGAAATTTCCTTCTTGACATTATTAAAACATTGTTTCTGTTGTTGCTCCCATACAAATAATGCATTTTTCTTTACTAATATTCTCAACGGTTCCACTTTAGATGCGTAGTTTTCAATGAACCGAGAATAGAATTCAGTAAGGCCCAGAAAGGACATTAATTGTTCCTTGCTTTTAGGTTCTGGAGCCGACAAAATAGCTTCCACATGACTGACTTTTGGTCGAATACCGTCCTTGGATATAACATGGCCAAGATATTCCACCTCGCACTTCCCAAAAATACACTTCTCATTCCTAACAGTTAACCCATGTTCCCTAAGGGCTTCCAAAACCGCATGCAGATACTTGTCATGGGACTCCTTATTCTTCCCAAAGATCAAAATGTCGTCTTGGAACACTTTTGCTCCATCAATCCCACGCAAAATTCTTGACATTTCCCTCTGGAACACAGCTGAAGCACTTGCTAATCCGAAAGGCATACGTCGATACCTGAACATGCCTTCAGGAGTGATAAAAGCTGTGCCGTGCTTAGAGTTATCATCCAATTCAATTTGGTGATACGCATTTGCTAAATCTATTTTAGAAAACCAGGAAGAACCCCCAACAGAAGATGTAAGTTCTTGTAGGTTAGGTAGGGGAAACGTATCAACCCAAATGGCCTCATTCAAACACCTCAAGTCCACACATAAACGTAAATCCCTGTTGGACTTAAGGGAAATCACCACTGGAGAAACCCAATCAGAACTCTCCACTGGCTCAATAATTCCATCCTTACACAATTTTTTAAGGATGTCCCCTAATTTTTCACGATAACTAATAGGAACATTCCTAAGCTTTTGTCTTATTGGGCACACACTCTCTCGTAATATAATTTTATGTTTAAAATTCGCCATTTTGCCTATATTATCAGAAAAAACATCAAGGTACATTTTCTTAAGTTCAGAATAATCAGCATAAGTGTGTATTTTCTCACCTTCATCCTCACATTGTACCGCAAATACAGGGCACTGCAAACTCGCATCAATTTTAAGGCCCAAATCCATGATATGTGGCCAACCTAAAATAGTTGCACCCCTATTGGCAACATACAGTTTGCCCCGACATGACTTACGTTCAAAACATACATCCGCCCATATAAAACCTTCCAAGGGGATTTTATGACCTGAATAGCTTCCAGGACTCACATCAGGCTCCAGCAACGGTCTACCAGGCCACAATTTCCTAAATAACTCCTTGCCCATTATGGTATACCATGCACAAGAGTCCACCATAACACATACGTCCACACCATCAATGCGCACAGTGCACGTGGGCAATTTTTAGCTTTGTCCACCTCAACAATTGATTTATCATGAACACTAGATACTTCTCCAACTACATTTAAATCATCATCATGCACATCGTCTTGAATGAAATTGACCTTCCTCCCCAAATTGTTGCATACTCTACTAAAATGTCCCTTCTTTTTGCACATAGTACACACTTTAGTTAGTGCAGGACACCATTTAAAATTAGCTAAATGATTACTGGAACCACACCTGTAACACACAAACCCCCGTGTTTCATTAAATTTCCTGTTAGGAATACTCTCCAAAGTTTTGCTTTCACTTTTACTTTTAGCCCTGCAATCTTTATTCACAGCACTCACTTGGTTATAACTTTTTTCACTCCCCAACATACTCTTTTCATTCCTTACCTCACGAATGCATTGGTCA
Source organism: Calotriton arnoldi (assembly GCA_963921515.1). Classification (NCBI taxonomy): domain Eukaryota; kingdom Metazoa; phylum Chordata; class Amphibia; order Caudata; family Salamandridae; genus Calotriton; species Calotriton arnoldi. Next base: position 1,373,755 of record CAWUFW010003926.1, on the reverse strand, counting down.
GAAACCTCAACACCCCTGGCTACATCAACAGCAGCTTTCAATGAAATACTGCCGCATGACCATAACTTTTCTTGAATCTTCTTGGACTTAGTCTTCATCAAGACTTGGTCGCGTAAAACCTGATCGTAAGTCATGCGATCAAATTCACACGTGACTGCTAAACCTCTTAAAGCAGAAACAAATTGGTCAATAGATTCCTCCTCTTTCTGCACACTCGAATAGAACTTAAATCTTTCCATAACTACATTGATTTTCCTGCCAAACCTTTCATGCATTTGTTTAATTGCATATTGATAAACCCCAATATCACCGGCATTCTCTATCAAGGGTAGATTCTTAAATTCTCTCAACCTCACAGCACCTAACCTGTGTTTAAGAAGTGACAATTTCCTTCCTTCTGAACACTCATCCTTCTCAATAACCTCCACATAGGCTTCAAACAAATCAATCCACAGATCCCAAGCAATCGGAGGTTCACCTAAATCAGGTAAAAAAAACGGCGGTGGTTGAATCGTTGCCATAATGAAAAAACTGGTGGTTAGAAGGAATAAGAAGGGTGTATGCTTGCAGAAAAAGTTCACCAAAGTCAATTTTGCGACAAATTGGACGAAAAAGGAGAAGGAAAAAAAATACTCCAGTCACTTAAATCCACAAGCACAAAATCTTATTAAAAAGAATTTCACCAAGGTCAATTTAGCGAGGAAAGCAGAAAGGAAAAAAAACAATTCACTAGTCACTTGAGTCCGCAAGCACAAAAACGTTGTTAAAACAGAAGGTTTTAAAACAATTAATTGCACAAAAACAAATGGACAGGAATGTGCCTGTCACCGAATTCAGCAACACGTAAGTTGTACTGGAAGGGCAGCCCAAGGACCCAGGAATTACTGTCTGTCTCACTTGCTACCCCACAACAGTACCTGAAAAGCAATAGGCTGAAGATGACCAGCCTCAGTTGAAAACTGGTATTCCTTTAATGAAAGTTGAGCTCAGTTGAAACGGTAGTGAAGAACTTCCCTGCGCACCACTTCAGAAATGTGCACTCCCAATGGCAAGAAAGTGAAGAACTTCCCTGCGCACCACTTCAGAGATGTACAACTCCAGATGGCAAGGAAAATGATTAACGATGGCTGCTACAGTCATGCGCGTGATGACGACATAGCGCGAGCGTCGGCGTTCTTCCGTTGCTATGGCAACAATGACGCTTCAACGACGGTCCCTGCTCCCTGCTTGCGTCATGATCCTCCTCTCCTCCGCACTTCGACACACGAACTCACCAGGATCAGTCAGCCAAATGAAGGACAACCAGTCGCGCAGAAATTCTCCAGAATAGAATCTGCATGCAATGCGACCGTCCGGCAGAGTCCGGCAAATGTCCGAATAGCCAAAGAAAACTATGGCAATTGCTAGAAGTCCCCGGTGTCGTTATGCTCCCCGCTCGTCGCCATTGTGGAAATGAAGGTATCCAGACGGTAAGTAGTGGGTTAGAGTCTTTAATGGAAGAATACAGGTACAACGACACCGGAGACAGCTTCCTCCGCTTCCCTTCTTCTCCAACTGTCCACTCCTCGAATCCCCCGCGACACCACACTCCACATTCCACTCTCCGCATTCACATACCTCACGCGACCCACATGCGACACTCACACAACAAATACCACAGTCACCTCTCGGCTGGACTATTTCAATGCTCTGTAACTGAACATCAATGGCGTCTCCCTCAATAAGCTCCAGGTGGCACAGAACGTGGCGGCCCATCTTATTTTGAAGATTCCCAACCGTCTGTCAGTCAGGGAGGGGATTTGTTCCCTTCATTGGCCCCCCATCATGAAGCGTATCTGCTTTAAGGCTCTGAGCATGGTATACAAAGCCATGCATAGCAAGGGTACGCCACATCTGAAGTCTCTTTTACAATGGTACACCCCTGGGAGGCTCTTGAGATCCTCCTCACGGAAAAACCCTGTGATCTCCAGATTTCGGAAGACAAGAAGGGGTGGCCGCTCCTTTTCGGTAGCAGCCGCCAAGGTATGGAATTCCCTACCCACTCTTATCTGCAATGCGGACTCTTATCTGGTTTTAAAAAAAACATCTTAAAACCTGGCGTTTTTCATCCTAGGTTGTGGCCTATGCACCTCCTCTCAGTCTCCTCTATGTCTGCTATAGCGCCTTGACACCCTCGGGTATAAGTGCACTCTATAAGTGATATCTTATCCTATCCTATCCTACTACAAGCTGGCGGAGAGCTGTGCAGATTGGCGTTAGGTGCTTCTGATTTTTTTCCAATTTAGGCAAAGCTTAGCTGCCTGAGTGACAAGATTCTGTAGGATGCAAAGGTACCTCTTGGGTAGACTGGCATAAAAGACATTATTATTCTAAATGTGAAAAGAGCAGAGACTTAGAAAGTCCTCCCTGATAGTTTATTTGGAGCATCCTCCTAGTATATCGAGTTTGAAATGTTCCTCCTTAACCATTTCATATATGGGGTGACTGAAGACTATGCCTAGAGCTTAAGTAAAAGGAAGATTTGTTTTGTTTAGGCACCAACTAGAATTAGTAGGGGTTTCCTTCTGTTCTGGTCCGGTCCTGCAACCACTTCCTCATCACAGTAGAATTTGGGTGTCATCTGTGCGTATCTGATCCTGAATGGGTGGAATTTGACTAATGCTGCGAGTTGATTTTGCAGCTATGTATTTGAGGATATTCCTGATGGTCTGAAATCTACTGTGAAATAGGCTGTTGGATTTTACGTGTGTGAAGTTACTTTGTAACCCCACATTTAACGATCTTACTCAGGTAAGATACATTTTAGAATAATAATATTGGGTAAGCTACATTTTAGAATAATAATATTTGCCAAAGTCCTTGGGAGTCTGTGGTTTTCCCCAGAATGGAATCATCACTGCATGCTTTAGTTGGTGGCTTACCAAACCTTGAAGCATTTAGTAGGTCTGTGATGTTAGGCGCTAGTTTGAGAAAGAGTACCTTGACCATGCTTTAGGCCAGTGTTAAGCAGCCAGTTTTATAGTCAGTCACACCGGATTGAATTATGAAAACAAAGCATATAGAATTAGTGGGAGGATTGGGTAGGATGGAGAAGGCATTGTAGAAAAACAAGGGGGAGTGAGAAGCTAATGCTAATCAGCTCCTAATGCTGGTTTACACAGTACGCTAAACATGGAGCATCATTGTAGGAGTGCGGGGAGCTGAATGGGTGCAAGGGAGGATGATGTCCCTTGGTGTAAGTGTGACAGCAGGGATAGGAGTCATAGACCATTGGTGGGAAAAGATCCTATATGGTCTGTATGACTACATGCTACATGTTTACCGTACTGTGTAAACCAGCATTAGGCGTTGGTATTTACCACAATCTGTAGAAGATCTACGGATTTAGTCAGTCCTGAAGAAAGCCTGCTGACCTTGAGTGGCACTTGTAACAGGCTGAAACATGTCAACCTTACTGAGCTATAGATGTTAGGGGTCATTGCACTCTGAAGATCACACTGTTTTTATTCCAGCTAAAGGACCTTATTAATAACCAGGAATTAGGATCCTGAAGGTTTTTTTAACTTGCACTTAGGTTTTAATAAGAGCTCCGCTCACAAACCGCATTGAGCCTGCCCACTCTCACTAGGTGCAGTGGGTGAGGATCTGATGATGAAGCATGCCCCTGGTGGTACTAGTAGGTGAGGATCCTACTAATATATCCATGTGGTGCAAGGGTCGCACCGATTCACCTGGGTGCAGATCCCTTTCCACTTTGATATATATTGAGACCAGTTAATTTGACCTCTTAAAACGTTAGGAGTTCATCTACGCCACTCCACTCTACAACACTCTATTCCACTCTATGCTACTCCTGTCTATGCCTCTCCAGTCTATGCCATTCCACTATACACCATTCTACGACACTATACTCCACTTTATGCCACTGCACTCTAAGCTACTTTACTTCACTCAACCCAACTCCACTCTATACCATTCCACTGTACTCCACACTACTTTACTCTGACACTGTACTCCAATCTAAGAAACTATACAACACTCCATTCTATGCCATGCCACAACACTTCACTCTATGCCAATCCACTCTACTCCACTCCACACCACTGTGCACCACTCAACTCTATGCCACTGCATTCTACGCCACTCCACTCTGACACTCAACTCTACGACACTTTACTCAGCGTTATGCCACTCCACTCTACAACACTCTATGACACTCTACTCCACTCTAAGACATTCTACTCCGCTCTATGCCACTCCACTCTACTCCACTCTACGCTACTCCACTCTACGCTACTCCACTCTACGCTACTCCACTCTACGCTACTCCACTCTACGCTACTCCACTCTTCGCTACTCCACTCTGCCACTCCACTCTGCACCACTCCACTCTATGCCACTCCACGTTATGACACGCTATTCCACTCCACTATATGAAACTGTACTCCACTCTACAAAACACCACACCACTCTACCCCACTCTAAAACACTCCACTCTATGACACTCCACTCTACAACACTCTAATCCACTCTATAACACTCTATTCCACCCTACAACACTCTGCTCTATGCCACTACACTCTATACCACTCCACTCTACAAAACTCTACTCCACTCTATGACACACTACTCCACTCTACGATAGGCCATTCTATGACAGTCTACTCTACTCTACTCCACAACACTGTACTCTACTCGGGACAACTCCACTCTACGCCATTCCACTCTACGCCATTCCACTTTACTCCACTACATCACTTTACTCCACTCAATGCCACTTCACACCACTCCACTCAATGCCACTCCACTCTATGACATTCTACTCCACTCTACATCACTCTACTCCACTCTACGCCACTCCACTCTACATCACTCTACTCTACCTATTGACTTTGGCAATGTTTGTTTCATTCGGTTGGTGCATATTTTCTTCAGTCGGTGGAATGTTGTGGTCAAGAACAGAGGAGTTCTGCTGCTGTGATCAGGTAAGAAATGTATTTTTGTAACTTTTAGTGGTAATTGAGGTATATTTATTGTAAGGAGAGGTGGGTTTAAGGTAGGATTCCTAACACAGAGTAAAATGAATTAACTACAGAAGGAGATAAGGACTTTTCACCTGAAAAGGGGTATCCATACATCGAGGATGAGCATCTCAAGACGTTGCAAGATCAGATTGCAACAAAGGGAACACAATACCAAAAGAACTTGCCTTCCAATTCTGAATCAGAAGACTGGAACAGGGACTATTCCAACAATAGCATGAAAAGCAAAGGCAACTAGGGAAGGGGCCAAACGTTTAACAACTGTTTTTTTCCTCCCACCCCATCACCACAGATGTATTACTGGCCCAACCTGTATGTATCTCCTCTTTCAATGGGCCACACAATGCACCGCTCCATTTTTAATCATGCAACACGTTCTTTTTTAGAGCGAGGTGGGTGTAGAGGGAGAAAAATAGACCGGAAGGCCTTTTGGGAAGAACCAGAAGGGATGACAACCAGGAGTTAATCCGTGCCATGCCATAGGTTTCACCCACTCAAGTAGGGAGACACGCTCCCGAGAGAACAGGAGGGGGACAAAAAAGACTGGGTGAATGAAGTGGTTGTGCAAGTAGTAACAGAGCAGGCCAGTAGTAAGTACCAAATATGGCATGAGTACCTTGGAGTGGTGAGTGACTTTTCTTTTACAGACCAGCTAGTATGTATGGCTACATGTTACATGTTGTTTTGTTTGTCTAGGCTAGTAAGACTAACTCGTAGGTCATAATGACTAACCAGCGACACGGGACATTTTTTGAGAGTTCTTGACAGAAGCCTCAGACCCTTAGTGGCCATATTCAAGAGGCTGAAACATGTTGACCAATATCAGGATGTAGGGATAATAATTCCCCTTAAGACCCAAATGCATTATTTTTAAACCATACCAAGATACTCAATATAACATGGATATTGGGGTGTACCTTAGGTATTTTATTATAAAAGAGCCTGTTGGATAACTAACACAAATGCTCCTGGAATATGGTTGAGCCCATCCTAGTTTAAGGGGGCCAGGATTAGACCTGATAATGAAGCATGGCACTAATAGAGTGGGTGAAGATCTACAAATAACCAAACTAGGGTTCTATCTCATGGGTTTACTCCTAAACTGTGAGATACAGAGTAATAGCACTGAGTTATAGGATACCTACATGTGCTATAAATGTATATATCAGTTAGGGAGAAAGTGTCCTGTGTCCCCTAAAATTTCTCTCTCCCTTTTCCTGACATTTAATTTGATCCTGGATATATGGTGTAAGCGTACATTTAAAAACATACATTTTTGATACTTTATTATGTGTTTCTGTTTCAATTTAAAAAGGCCATGTAAAATTAAATATGGCGATGTAAACTAATGCACAGTAAAATAGGAGTAAATATATTGCAATGAAACAACACGCATAGTAAAAGCCATGTTGTTAAGTGCATCTTTGTAAAGTGCTCCAAAGTAACAACTGACATTTGACAAATCTACCTGAGGAAAACGATGGGCTTTATACAAGGTAGAAGCTGCGGTAACGGTGCATTACTGTAACAAGGCCACGATGCACTATCTGCACAGACAGAAGAACTATAGTGAATCTAAAAACAGGGATACCTAGGAAGACAGCACTCACCCAATGGGGATACAAAATCCACAACGCTAATGCAGGGTGTAGGATGCAAGAGACACTCAAACACACCAGCTAATTTATATGCATGTGTTCCCTACCTAACCCTGTTACAACATCCCTGCAGCAGACCTTAGTCGGGACAGCTACTTCCATCAGATAAGGAAGAGGGGAGCAGTCCCCAAGCGTGATCTCTTACTGAGAAGTCCCCAAGAGTGTTCTCTTAGTGGACACAGGACTATGTCCCTGGCCTGGGTATAGCACTAAAAGTTCTTCCTGAGCACTGCCATTTGGTGAATGGTTGGGGTGGGCCTGCCGGGGCTGTTGTTCATGGTGAAGAAGTTTCTTGGTCAGGTCTGCCCTTTCGTCTTTTCCTGATTACTCCTTCAGAGAAGGTGACGAGAGGTGCAGAAACCTTTCATGTCATTATGCTTATGATGTGGGGGCTCTAGTTTAGAGACAGCCCCAGTGCTACCTGCTGTGAGAAGCATTGCTTTACACAAAGGCCATGTCTGGAGAGCAGCCTGAGACGACTATTTGAAAGAAAACCACTTTAAACCGGTTCTGAAGTTTGAGACAGTAGATCGACATCCCTTCTCTAGAAAGTGTATATTTTTTAAAGCGGGACTTAAACTTCCATTTTCTCCAGTTCCAAATCCTACATGACCAAGGACGAGAGTATCACACAGAGTGATAAGAGGACTGCTGTGTGACTAAAGTGGGTGTTTCTCTGACAGCCAGTCTCCCAAGAGTGAGGGGATATCACCTGAAGTCTGTTCTTTCTTCTGAAAGAACTGAGGGTCTCACTGGCGCCTACAACCCTGCCTGATGACTGAGAGAGGGAAGGAGACTGCCTGTCGCAGGAGGAGCAGAAACTGCCCAAGGAAGAAGCCCAGCATGTTTCTGGTTGGATTGATTAACTGAGAAGGCAGAAGGTTGGAAAGTGAAGTCCGGCGGGAGCAGTGCTGAAGGGGTTTCTTCGTGGTCACTGATAATTGCTGTGAGGAATGTTGTGACCCAGTAGGGGCTCCAACTGCCATGAAGATCATAGAAGCCCAATCGGTGTAAAATGGCTCTGGGGATCGCAGCAGCCCAACTAGGGCCACAACTGCTGTTAGGTTCACAGCAGTTCATTCAGGGCTACACCTGCAGTGAGTTTCACAGTAGCCTGATGAGTTGGGTCAAGAATACAACTGCTATGAGGTTTGCTTTGACCCCGGGATATAACTGAAGTGGGATTTGCCTTTGCCATGTATGGACTGCAATGACCATGGTGCCTGCATCTGTCCATTTGGGTCTGGGTGCGCATCTGCGATCGGACGGGAGTGCGACTGCTGAACCAGTGCCCATATGAACACACAGACTTCCAAACAGCACCAGATCCATCCGGACGGCCACGTCCAGCATAGACATATTGGGCCTGATTCACAAAGGTAAACGTACACGTTTGTGTAAGTTGGCTCTTTTTCATTGTTCACAAAACTGCAATTTAATAGTACGTTTACGACTGTGGAATGTCTGCAGTTGGAGCGGAGAACTCTGCACATAAAAAGATAGGAGTGGCCTATCTTTTTATGTGCAGAGTCCTCAGGAGCCTACAAGTGAATGCACCTGAGTACCACGGGCCTCCACATGTGACAAAGCCAAGCCACAGAAATCATGCTAGCCGAACCCATGGGAAATTGAACTGAATTATTGCCCACTATACCACCAGGGGTAAGAACTGAGGCAAAAAACTGAACTAATAGCACATTTGAATAGCAGGGCACCCTTAATCTGCACCTAAACCTTATTCATGTATCTTTTATAATAGTGGTGGACATGTTGGTCTAGGATCTATAAGGGGAAGAGAATAGGAGGTAGAGAGCCACAAGAATGGGATCTAGTTTTACATCACGTACATATATTACTGGGCAAAAAATATTATGAGTTCACCATTCTCCTTTTCATAGATGCTTTATTGTCTTTGCTCTGATCAAAATATTCTGTAATGTTTAATTCAGCAAAAAAGAATGTTCTCCAGAGTTATATCGTTACATCTGACACGTTTTGCAGATTTGATCAGTTTTCTCTGTTTATACATTTTTTATTGGTTTTTCAAAAAGATTCAAGAAATAATCAGCATATAAGTATCGTCATACAAAAAGTACTAGTGATACAAACAAAGATAATCAAAAGAAAACAATAATCTCAAAATAACTTATGAGTATGCAAATGAACATTCACAGTTAGCGAACACTATACCATGAGGAGACATAAACCTGCCTACTTATGGGGCTACAAATTCAGGGTTGTCTTAATCTAGAAAATGACCCCAAATATAGTCAAAGTGCTGCAAATTATCTTTCAATTTATAAATCATTATCTCAAATTTCGCCACTTCGTACATATCTTCAAACCAGAATTGAATCGTCTGAATTACATTTGTCTTCCAAAAACACAGCATGTTGACTTTAGTTAAACGGGGGCTGTCGAAAGCCATTTAAAAGTGTGTATGGGTATGGGGGGCAATTCTGAGATGTCATGCATCAGTGATAACCATGCTGTAAGGAAAAGGTTACTAGGAGAGTATTCTTTCAAATATTTCTCAGTCTTACACCAGAATGTGCGAATGTTTTAGCATTCCCACAATATATGGATATCTCACAGTCAGGCTCCTGACATCTCCAACAGAGGGAATTATGACTAAGTTTGGCTGAATTCAACTTGGCGAGGGGCAGCGATGTAGTATTTTAAAGTAACTAAATTTAAGATGGGAATCTCTAAGCCCTTTATTGTAGGTTTCTAGTAAGGTGTCCCAATCCTTGTCCAAGAGGTTTATGTTCAGACGTGAGAACCACCTGAGTTGTAAAGAAGAGGAGGTGTCTATATAGAAAGAGTGATCAATTAAAACGGCATAAAGACCAGAGACGATTCCTCTGAAGTTTTTCCAAATATGAATATACTGTGCAATTGGGGATTGGAAGGTTACATCCTGAGTTTTTGTCATACTTAATGAAAGGGCAGAAACAAGCTGAGTATATCTATTGATTTGTGAAAAAGGGAGTCCAAATTCTTGTTACAAATGGGAAAACGATTTTAAAGAGTGTTATTGCGTGAACATGTTAGTAACCTGAATTATTTTATGTTGAATGTAAAGAGGCCAATTGAGCCCAGTCCCCTTATGCACAATGTCTGCATTGTTCCAGAGTGGACCATGGGAATGTAAGCGGTTATGGGTGTTCGTGAATGTATGTGCTTTCTGCTAGGCTAACTGTGATGAATAAATGATGGGATTAGTGGAGTTCGTAAATCACAGACGTTTGGTATAATAAATCGCCAAATCCATGACTCGAGTAGTGATTGTTCAAACTTAACTCAGAGGGGACTATTTCTGTGAGTAGTTAACATATAGATCGAATGAGCAAGTTATCGCACAATCAATAGTTTTCGAAGTGGGGAAGACATAAACCTCCTTTTGCTGAGGACGAGTGTAATTTTGGACCTTTCAGACAAGGTCTATCACTACCCGAGATAAATTGGGAGATGGTGGAAGACATTGTTTTGAAAAAAGAACATGAGATAGGTAGTGGATTCATCCCAAAAATGTAGTTGAATTTGGGGGTTTGGGGATTGTGTTCACTTTTATGATCTGCACTCTACCCCAAGCGACCAAGTCTTGTTCAATTTGTTCAACTATGGGGATTAGGTTATTCATAATCATGTCTTTCAATCCTTGTATGATGAGTATCCCTAAGTACTTTAACTTCGAATGGAGCCATTTGAAGGGCAGGCCGCTAAGGGAAGCTTTAGTGGTAATGGGAGTCAGTGGTAGAACTTCACAAATGTGAAAATATGGTCAATTGAGAAATTAAAGAGGTTGCTGATATCTTTGGATGCAAGAGAGTTAGAAGGATATCATCTGTATAATAAAAGGCTTTCATTTCCCCCTCAATAGTTTGAATTCCTTTAATATCAATGTTATTTAGTATGGCTATAACTATTGTGAAAGGGGGTAGGAGCACACTGTCATCACGTCTCATCGTCATTACCTCTGGGCATCTTGGTCGATGTAGTGCATCATTTTCAGTTCAAAGCAAAGTTCGTAGTAATAATAGGCTAATGCCTTAATTTGTTATCGCGTATCCCTAGACACGTGTTTCTGGATTCCTCCATCATCAGTAGGGAAAAGGTCGTAGGTTGCTGGACATGCTGCCGCTTAATTTTCAACAGGCATAATTCCTCTCAGGGCATGCAGGCGCTCCCAAGCTCGTCAGCTCAGGCGGCTCGAGGGAGCCTTTTAAACAGTGAAAGGGGGTAGGAGCACACTGTCATAACGTCTCAGCGTCATTACCTCTGGGCATCTTGGTCGATGTAGTGCATCATTTTCAGTTCAAAGCAAAGTTCGTAGTAATAATAGGCTAATGCCTTAATTTGTTATCGCGTATCCCTAGACACGTGTTTCTGGATTCCTCCATCATCAGTAGGGAAAAGGTCGTAGGTTGCTGGACATGCTGCTGCTTAATTTTCAACAAAGCGATACAAAAGGGGATGATGGACGGAACGTTTGAGCCAATCAAACACTCACCCCCAGTCAACTGATCTGGGTTTAATCCATCATCATTCTTTAGCTCACTCCACCACCCCAGTTCAGACATGGCCATATGCAAATCAGTCTGACCCTGTGCCTCATGGGAACAGTCCAGCCCGAACTGCCAAGCCATGTCTTCCCTGGACCGGAAACAAGCATCCTAGGACCGGTTTCTGGCATTCCAGCCGTCATCAGCCAGGCTTGCTTCAGTCCAGTGGCAAAGTGAGCAAGGGACCCACGTCTGGGCATACCCCCGCCAACTTAGGGCGAACAAAGCGATACAAAGGGGATGATGGACGGAACGTTTGAGCCAATCAAACACTCACCCCCAGTCAACTGATCTGGGTTTAATCCATCATCATTCTTTAGCTCACTCCACCACCCCAGTTCAGACATGGCCATATGCAAATCAGTCTGACCCTGTGCCTCATGGGAACAGTCCAGCCCGAACTGCCAAGCCATGTCTTCCCTGGACCGGAAACAAGCATCCTAGGACCGGTTTCTGGCATTCCAGCCGTCATCAGTAGGGAAAAGGTCGTAGGTTGCTGGACATGCTGCCGCTTAATTTTCAACAGGCATAGTTCCTCTCAGGGCATGCAGGCGCTCCCAAGCTCGTCAGCTCAGGCGGCTCGAGGGAGCCTTTTAAACAGTGAAAGGGGTAGGAGCACACTGTCATCACGTCTCAGCGTCATTACCTCTGGGCATCTTGGTCGATGTAGTGCATCATTTTCAGTTCAAAGCAAAGTTCGTAGTAATAATAGGCTAATGCCTTAATTTGTTATCGCAGTATCCCTAGACACGTGTTTCTGGATTCCTCCATCATCAGTAGGGAAAAGGTCGTAGGTTGCTGGACATGCTGCCGCAATTTTCAACAGGCATAATTCCTCTCAGGGAATGCAGGCGCTCCCAAGCTCGTCAGCTCAGGCGGCTCGAGGGAGCCTTTTAAACAGTGAAAGGTGGTAGGAGCACACTGTCATCATGTCTCAGCGTCATTACCTCTGGGCATCTTGGTCGATGTAGTGCATCATTTTCAGTTCAAAGCAAAGTTTGTAGTAATAATAGGCTAATGCCTTAATTTGTTATCGCGTACAAATTAAGGCATTAGCCTATTATTACTACGAACTTTGTACTGAACTGAAAATGATGCACTACATTGACCAAGATGCCCAGAGGTAATGAAGCCGAGACGTGATGACAGTGTGCTCATACCCCCTTTTACTTTTTAAAAGGCTCTTTTGAGCCGCCTGAGCTGACAAGCTTGGGAGCGCCTGCATGCCCTGAGTGGAATTATGCCTGTGAAAATTAAGTGGCAGCATGTCCAGCAACCTACGACCTTTTCCCTACTGATGACGGAGGAATCCAGAAACACCTGTCTTGGGATACGCGATAACAAATTAAGGCATTAGCCTATTATTACTACGAACTTTGTACTGAACTGAAATGATGCACTACATCGACCAAGATGCCCAGAGGTAATGACGCTGAGACGTGATGACAGTGTGCTCCTACCCCCTTTTACTGTTTAAAAGGCTGTGGAATTATGCCTGTGAAAATTAAGTGGCAGCATGTCCAGCAACCTACGACCTTTTCCCTACTGATGACGGAGGAATCCAGAAACATGTTGTAGGAGAGTAGGATCTGCCTCTTATGTTGCCCCCACTTTTTAGGTCTCGCCTACGCAGCGCGCATGCGCTGCATAGGCAAAAAGACCTTTTGCCATCGATTCGGCTTTTCAGCCTAAAACGTGCACGCGTTCCATTGCCTTCAATGGCAACGCGTGCACGTTTGGCATTCACTTGCGGGAGCGAGCGGCGCCATATGGTAGCAATTATCGCTCCTGGCGACGCTCGCCCCGCAAGTGAATCGCACAGGCTCCCTCCTCTCCCCCTCCCCCTGCTGCCGTGCGAGCGCGCGCGCTTGTTTAACCATGTTGTTTCTGAAGTCTACAATGTGGGCTGCACTCTTTGCACCTCAGCTGGCACGGCGGCGCAGTGAGTGATGCTCTCTCGCTGCCAGCTACGTGTGATTTCAATGTTCTGATTTCGAATCTCTTCAAGGTCAGTCTTGCGGCTCTTGCCCTTCATCTTTCCAAAGATGATAGGGAGAAAACCATTACATTGTGTCTTAGCAATACCTGCCATTTGCAATCAATATGCTACTCTCTAGGGGCATCTGAGTTAGTGTTTTGACTCGAGTGTCTGTGAGCCGGTCATGAACACGGAAACCGTTTACAAGACAGTACAGTACGTGTACATTTGACGAGGCTGTGAAAAGCCAGAAGGGTGAATTATCACACGGGATATTTATCCATTTTAAGGACTTTGCAGGGAGCACAGGGATTACCGCTGCTGCGGAAGATGTCAGAAACTCACCTTGGAGTTTCATATCACAAAATACCGCGCCATGAAGCGCTCGAGTGTTCAAATAAAAGCAAACCACCGGGAGCGCTCCCACGTGCGCCATCATCCTCGCGGATTTCCCCGCCAGCATGGCCTCGATAACAAATGCTCCCTCTGAGTAACACGAAGATTGTTTTCACAAAGCAGGGGCGAAGATAAGGCAGAGTTAATGGAATATGTGTCTCCTTAAGGGTACAGATAGTGACAGCTGATGAATTGCAGTAAAATGCAACGAGCTGAGGAATTGAAAAAGACTCCGAGTGTCTGCAGGGCACTGGTGTTTTCTAAGTTATACCATAGCTGCATTAATTAAGGCTCGCAAGGATGTTTGTTTAATCTAATGCGAGTGGTGCTGGCCCTCCATTCTTCTGGTGTCTGACTGTAGGATTTCACCTTTGATCGTTATTACACGTTACTTTTGAAGCAAGAGTCGTGTTGAAAACAATTTTTTTCTGAATTTTGACCAACGAAACAAGCATTGGCATAGCCAATAGGTCTCGCCTTTGGGACCTTATAAGTGTTTAGCCATGCAACACTTGATGTTGTTGCACCAATGATATTGTGCTGCATAACTAAATACTTATAAGGTCCCAAAAGCGAGACCTATTGGCTATGCCAATGCTTGTTTTTCTGATGTTTACACTGGTTTCTGGCTATAGTCAGGCTGGGACCCTGCTAATCAGGGCCCCAGCCTCTCTGTTCTCTCTAAACGATTTGGAGTGCACTCTAGGTGCACTAGTGATTGGATACTGTGGTACCTTATGAGTCCCTAGTATATGGTACCCTAGGTACCAAGGGCATAGGTACTCCACAGGCCTACCAGGGGCTGCAGCATGCATTATGCCACCCCTGGGAAGCAGACTAAATCTGACACCACAGGCCTGCTACTGCAGCCTGAGTGAGGAAGTGCTAGCACTCCTCACTGAGATATAGGTTCCCTATATCTCTCCTGCACACACATATAACCCTATCAGTCACCCCTAAGGCAGGCCCTATCAATCCTGAGGGCAGGGTGCTTGGCTTCTATGTGAGGGGGTGCCTCTGCCTGAGCAGAGCCCCTCTGCAGCTCTCAGAGTCCATTCTCTGGTGCTGTTTGTGGATGCGGTTAAACCATATACTTTTAAGTGCATTATATCCTCGCTGTAAAATGCTAACTTTGGAATGGCTGCATCAAAACATGTCGTGTTTGGTGTCAAACACCTTGGAATACTACCCCCTGCCAGTCCTGTCAGCGGGGTAGCATTCCACCCTTCTAGAGGGATAGACATGTACCTACTGTGGAAACGCGGTAGAATCCTGCAGAGCCCTGGCATCACAAAATGGATGCCACCAGTCACAGACACTGGGCTGCCCTCCTGCTGATGACCAACACTCGCAGTGGAGGGAGCCCAACAATAGATATCCTGTCCCAAGGGGTGTGACCACCTCCCAGACAGGGTTTAGTGTATTGGGGCTGGGTGGGTGCACTCTTAGAGTGCTTTGAAGTCCTGCACTGGGGGAGCAGAAGGCTCCTCTGTGCATATGCCAGTTCAAACCGGCTCAGGGGCTACCTGTCCCTGCTCTGGCGCGAAACTGGACAAAGGGAAGTGGGTGTAGCCACCCACTCCCTGACCCTCCCATAGGTAGGGTCATAGAGCTAGTCCCTCCCCTCCTTTTAGAATAAGAGGGGGAACCTGTGCATTGCACCCCAGATTTCCCTGGACGACGCTCTACAAGAAGAATCCCGGACCTTCGACGTTCCACTACCTTTGGAAGACTGAAGAATCTCCCTTGGAGTCAAGGAGTGACTCCCCTGCTTGGCAGGCACCAAAAACTACAAATGACGGTCGCAAACTACGCCGCTCCCGCCGGAGTCCGAAGTCTCTGCAGCCCAAGAAGTGGATTTCCTGACTTCTCAAAGACCATCGTGAGTTCCCAGCGAAGCTGAGGCCAGTGGACCCCAAGAGTAACGAGGAACCGCGACCCCTGGGTACCATGCACTATTGTCGAGTGCAACCCCTTCACAACGTTCCACGAACTTGTGCTTTGGACCACGTGTGGTCCCAGCCTCCAGCAAGAATCCCTCCTAAGATCAGAGGCCTACCATGTCCCGAGTGACCGTGGGCCCCTGTGAGAGAATCCTCCCGAGGCGTCTTCACGATCCCTTGCCAGCCGGCTTGTGGGTCCCCAGAAGACTTTCTAAAGAAACCAAAGAGCTCCTCTGGTTGGTCCAGGCCTGCCCTGACTTACCCTTGCTGGGTGAGTTCCACAGACCTTGCTGGTCTGCGCCATTGCCTCTTCGCACTTTCCCCGAGACTTGCTGTTACCAAGGCTTGTTGGTTCCGATCGAGTCACCGACACCGCAGTAAGCTGCAGACTTCGTGGGACACGCCGAATCCAGCTCCTGGTCGTGGTCGACGCCTCCTGGACCTCGTGGCTGACGAGTCAAGGCACCTGCGAACGACCTGAACCCTGCGACGACGGTGGGCATTCATCTTCCCTGCCCCGAGTCACTGCCAAGTGACTTTGAACACTGTCCCCTCTGCTTTCAGGTCTTCCATCTTCCGAATCCAGGCTTGGATTCCACCGGACACTTCTTCGGACTTCACAAGCAGCAAGTCTTCATTGTCCTCCATTGAAAACGACGCCGCGACCCGACACCAAAGGACACCTATGCACCCGGCTTCCCTGGGTGAGGTAACTCCAGCACTACGGTGCTCCTGTGGGTGTGGGACCTCGAACTACTTACCCTGTAAGTGACTTGCTTGTAGGGTCTCCCGAAGTATCCTAAAACTCTTAATTTCCAACCGCGACTTGCCCCATTGAAGTCAGCGGCGATTCGCGCCTGTGTATCCACACTGCACGCGTCCCCCGTGGGTCCTTTACTTACCTGCCTTGGGTGGTTTCGTGAGGCCGCAGCACTTCTGAAGGCCCTAGGCCTTGTCTCTTTGCAAGTCGTTGTTTCTAAGTCTCTTTTTTAGTATATGGTCTGGTACGCCCCTAGGGCCCCAGCCATATTTGTGCTTGACTTATTGTGAAACGTTGATTTGTGCATATGTCCTTGACTTCTAATCTCATAAAGAGATTAGTAGAGAGTTGTTAATAATAAATACATATATATTTGATATATATACCTGTGTGGTGTCTTATCATTTGGTGATTCAAGAGATTGTGTGGTAAAACAAGCTGCTTTACATTCCTTCAAGACTTAGCCTGAAGGCTGCTCTCCACAGCTACCACTAGGATAGCTTTCTATAAAGGTTGTCTTAAACCTATCTACCATAAGAGTCGAATTGTTCTGGTGCAAGGTGTCCACTTTAATTAGTGAACAGCATATACCAGGCCAACTTCTCACACATGTGTCTTGGGATACGCGATAACAAATTAAGGCATTAGCCTATTATTACTACGAACTTTGTACTGAACTGAAAATGATGCACTACATCGACCAAAATGCCCAGAGGTAATGACGCTGAGACGTGATGACAGTGTGCTCCTACCCCCTTTTACTGTTTAAAAGGCTCTTTTGAGCCGCCTGAGCTGACGAGCTTGGGAGCGCCTGCATGCCCTGAGTGGAATTATGCCTGTGAAAATTAAGTGGCAGCATGTCCAGCAACCTACGACCTTTTCCCTACTGATGACGGAGGAATCCAGAAACACGTGTCTTGGGATACGCGATAACAAATTAAGGCATTAGCCTATTATTACTACGAACTTTGTACTGAACTGAAAATGATGCACTACATCGACCAAGATGCCCAGAGGTAATGACGCTGAGACGTGATGACAGTGTGCTCCTACCCCCTTTTACTGTTTAAAAAGCTCTTTTGAGCCGCCTGAGCTGACGAGCTTGGGAGCGCCTGCATGCCCTGAGTGGAATTATGCCTGTGAAAATTAAGTGGCAGCATGTCCAGCAACCTACGACCTTTTCCCTACTGATGACGGAGGAATCCAGAAACACGTGTCTTGGGATACGCGATAACAAATTAAGGCATTAGCCTATTATTACTACGAACTTTGTACTGAACTGAAAATGATGCACTACATCGACCAAGATGCCCAGAGGAAATGACGCTGAGACGTGATGACAGTGTGCTCCTACCCCCTTTTACTGTTTAAAAGGCTCTTTTGAGCCGCCTGAGCTGACGAGCTTGGGAGCGCCTGCATGCCCTGAGTGGAATTATGCCTGTGAAAATTAAGTGGCTGCATGTCCAGCAACATACGACCTTTTCCCTACTGATGACGGAGGAATCCAGAAACACGTGTCTTGGGATACGCGATAACAAATTAAGGCATTAGCCTATTATTACTACGAACTTTGTACTGAACTGAAAATGATGCACTACATCGACCAAGATGCCCAGAGGTAATGACGCTGAGACGTGATGACAGTGTGCTCCTACCCCCTTTTACTGTTTAAAAGGCTCTTTTGAGCCGCCTGAGCTGACGAGCTTTGGAGCGCCTGCATGCCCTGAGTGGAATTATGCCTGTGAAAATTAAGTGGCAGCATGTCTAGCAACCTACGACCTTTTCCCTACTGATGACGGAGGAATCCAGAAACACCTGTCTTGGG
Organism: Calotriton arnoldi; assembly: GCA_963921515.1. Classification (NCBI taxonomy): domain Eukaryota; kingdom Metazoa; phylum Chordata; class Amphibia; order Caudata; family Salamandridae; genus Calotriton; species Calotriton arnoldi. Next base: position 1,355,588 of record CAWUFW010003926.1, on the reverse strand, counting down.
ATACGCGATAACAAATTAAGGCATTAGCCTATTATTACTACGAACTTTGTACTGAACTGAAAATGATGCACTACATCGACCAAGATGCCCAGAGGAAATGACGCTGAGACGTGATGACAGTGTGCTCCTACCCCCTTTTACTGTTTAAAAGGCTCTTTTGAGCCGCCTGAGCTGACGAGCTTGGGAGCGCCTGCATGCCCTGAGTGGAATTATGCCTGTGAAAATTAAGTGGCAGCATGTCCAGCAACCTACGACCTTTTCCCTACTGATGACGGAGGAATCCAGAAACACGTGTCTTGGGATACGCGATAACAAATTAAGGCATTAGCCTATTATTACTACGAACTTTGTACTGAACTGAAAATGATGCACTACATCGACCAAGATGCCCAGAGGTAATGACGCTGAGACGTGATGACAGTGTGCTCCTACCCCCTTTTACTGTTTAAAAGGCTCTTTTGAGCCGCCTGAGCTGACGAGCTTTGGAGCGCCTGCATGCCCTGAGTGGAATTATGCCTGTGAAAATTAAGTGGCAGCATGTCCAGCAACCTACGACCTTTTCCCTACTGATGACGGAGGAATCCAGAAACACGTGTCTTGGGATACGCGATAACAAATTAAGGCATTAGCCTATTATTACTACGAACTTTGTACTGAACTGAAAATGATGCACTACATCGACCAAGATGCCCAGAGGTAATGACGCTGAGACGTGATGACAGTGTGCTCCTACCCCTTTTACTGTTTAAAAGGCTCTTTTGAGCCGCCTGAGCTGACGAGCTTGGGAGCGCCTGCATGCCCTGAGTGGAATTATGCCTGTGAAAATTAAGTGGCAGCATGTCCAGAAACCTACGACCTTTTCCCTACTGATGACGGAGGAATCCAGAAACACCTGTCTTGGGATACGCGATAACAAATTAAGGCATTAGCCTATTATTACTACGAACTTTGTACTGAACTGAAAATGATGCACTACATCGACCAAGATGCCCAGAGGTAATGACGCTGAGACGTGATGACAGTGTGCTCCTACCCCCTTTTACTGGCTATAACTATTGGTTTGAGGGCCAAAAGAAATAACAATTGCGACACTGACATCCTTGCCTGGTACCGCAGTGGATTTTAAAATATGGAGGTGTAAAGCCACCAAATGTGACGGCTGCCGTAGGTGAATGATACATGCCTCTAGTTAAAGTGATAACATTCTTACCAAAGCCTACCTTTTCCATGGTGCAGAACAAATAACCCCATTCTACTCGGTCAAAAGCTTTTTCCCCATCCAGGGAAAGGAGGACTTTCTCTTCTTTATCCTGCCTCAATTGCCATAACATGTGTGAAATAGTGCGGAGATGATTTGTAGATGAACGTCCCGGAACAAACCCCACTTAAGATGGATATATGAGAGAAGTAACAACCAAATTAAGATGATTGGCCAAAATTTTGGCCAGAATTTTAACATCCAAATTTATTAGTGTAATTCCAGGGGGTCTTTACCTGGTTTTGTGATAACCGTGATACGGGCCCTTTAGAAATATGGTGGCAGGTGTCCTAATCGCAGTACTTCACTAAAGACAGATCTTGAAATTGGAATAGTGTGAATTTTGGTAATCTTGTAAAATTCAATGGGAAACCTATCTTCCCCGGGTGCCTTACCTGTGCCATACAGTCAATTGTCTTAACTATTTCATCTATAGTAATTTCTCCCTCTAATTCGTCTTTGTGCTCCAGCGTAAGTTAAGGGACATTAAGTTTGGAGAATAAGACCTCTTCTTCTGTCTCATCTAAGCAGTTTATGGACGTGTAAAGTGTTTCATAATAATTCTGAAACTACGACAGAATCTCTGAAGGAAGAGTGAGTAGGTCGCTCTTAGAATTTCGAATCGCGAGGATCGTTCTAGATGATTCTTGTTGACGGAGTTGGTGAGGCAGCAATCTTCCAGCTTTTTCCCCATGTTTATAATAGTTTGGACAAATGCAAAATAAAAAAATTTCTGCATGAGTGGTATAAAGATTATTAAGAGCAAATTTTGCAGAAAGTAGTTTCCCCAGTGTGTCTGGGGATTGAGCTTGAGAGTAGATGAATGTCAAATTTGAGATTCCCTTTTCTAAACAGACTCTAGAGTTTTTTGATTGTTTTTTAGCTAATGGTGTGTCCCTCATTATTAAACCTCTCAGCACTGCCTTTCCAGCTCCCCATAATGTATGAGCACTAGTTACCGAGTGTTCCACATATAATCACAGTTGGTGATTTTTCTTGTGGAGTCTTACATGACGACGGGCTGAGCCTTTAAGGAGGCTTCAGGAATTGGAATAGTCCTAGATCATTTGAATATCTATGAGTTCACGTTAGACATGCTACAGAGAATGATATTAGTATTCATTACTAGATGTAAAACAGAAGGGGAGACTAAACCATAGTTTATTCTCGTACGTATTGAATGTGGGCATGAAGTGAAAGTATAGTCACTCTCACGAGGATATAACCACCTTCAATGTTCCTGCAATGCATGATCTTTGATGAAGTCCAGAAGGACATGTCTGTCTTTATTGTGGTGGGTATCGGGTTTACCCGATCTGTCAATAAACAGATCAATAGTAACATTCCAGTCTCCCCCTATTAATACTTTGGAGTAACTAAAGTATGTCAATAATCTGCTTAAATGGGATATAAAGTTTGTTTTAGAGTCCTTAGGAGCATCTATTGACCACACTATTAAAATGGTGTTGCAAATGTAAAGTTTAACGAAGATGTATCTCCCCTCTAGGTCGTCCCATTTTTGCAATGTTTTGTAAGGCAAATGTTTATTAAAAAGAATGGATACTTCACATTTTCTCTGTGGTGTGGGGTCGTTGGTTTTCCTATTGGATGTAATAATTGCATGCACGACTCAACCTACCCAATCACACTTTATTTTTTCACCTTTCTGTGGGGTAAGGTGGGTTTCTTGCAATATCTGGTTTGTTGTGGCCAACATAATTGAATACTATTCTCCTTTTGATAAAGTGTGTCAGACCATTCAGATTCAAATAGGCAACTTTTAGCGATCTCGTATCAGTTGATTGCATGAGGTTGGTTAAAGTGTTAAAATTAGATGGTAGGGTGAGAGTGTATGTATTTATTAAAAGAAGAATGGGAATGCATAGAAGGTGTTGTATTTGAAACTGTATGGTATAATCTTAATTATAGTGTGGATTATATTGTTGATGTGAGATGGCAGACTCTAAATACAAAATATTTCACTAACAGGTACTTCATGGAGTGGATGGTCTAGTAGTTATGAGAAAAAAGATATAAGAACAGTATTTAGTTGCTTGTCTAACACCGTGTGTTTAGACAAGGGTGTACAATCTACTTTTAACTTTTAGCTGAATGGGTGCATATAAGACAACGTGGTATTGAGGGGAAGCAAGACTAACAGCGCTAGGAAGATCAAATAAGAATTGCCCATATTTAAATTGAATTTTAGATATCAGAAATAAAATTGGAAAGATAAAACAATGGCGAAAAATATATTGATAAGACATGTCACAGTAAACAATATGGAAAAGGAGAGGGCCTCTAACACAGCATTTACAAGAATACAGCATAATAAGACTCACCAATGTAATCCAAAAATGGATAGAAAAGAGATGTAACATAAGTAATACATTACAGATCTTAGTAATATGATATTGTGATTCTATAAGTTGTCCATATTCATTTGTTAGTGGCGATCTTGATTTATCCCTCGGTGTTGACCATGGGACCAATTACGAGTCACAGTTTTCCATCTGCCACCTTGGTCTAAGTCTGGTGTAATGTCACTATTCGGTTCACGTATAGTTGGTGGAGATAGTTCCTTGTATTCCATCGCTGAGTCTGTGTCATCCAGGTCATGTGGGTCTAGATAGACCTTGGTTTTTCCTTGGTGTGCTTTGATCATTGTTGCCGGTTCCAAGAGCACATATTTAATTTCCCTTTTCTTTAACCTAGGACTGAGACCTAAAAATTGCTTCCTCTTGAGGATAGTGGGAGCGGAAAAGTCTGCAGTAATAATGATCTGGGCCTTGTCGTGAAGGTATGAGCCATGTTTCTTTGCTTCTGTGATGATTTGTTACACCTGTTGGTGGATTAAGCAACAAGCCAAGATGTGACGAGGTTGTGAAGGATGGGTAGAGTTTCTGGAGCGTACTCAGTGGGCACGTTGAAATTTGAGTTGGGGAGAAAAAGTAAGTTTCTTCAGAGTAGGAATTAGATTAGCGAGGAACTAAAGGATATCATCCTCCTCCAATTGCTCTGCAAGTATTCTGATGTTATCCGTTCTGCTGCGATCTTCTAAATTTGATTGTTTTTTGTTGGAGGTACCAGATATCATGACTATGTTCGGGGAGTTTGTCCAGACACGTTTCAACGTCTGTGAGACGAACATCCATTGCTTGCATGTGTAATTGAAATTGGTTGACGTCCCCCCTGAAAGATTACACCTCCAGGGTAATGGTGGTTACGGCATTATTTACTGAAGTGATCGAGCTTTTAATGTCTAACAGTTCTTTGAGTAAAGTATCCATTGCTGATGAAGGAATATCCTGCAAATTTGCCATGACAGGTGAGGAATCTTTGGCATTTGAGTCTCTCAATAAAGCTTCAGAATACGATTAGTGCCTAGCATGCTTAAACTCCAACATGGAGACGCAAGTAAAAGGGAGGGGGAAGTATTTCTTCTCCTTGACAAAGGAGTCTATTGTATGCTTTTTAAAGTGAGCCCAGACCAAGATAGTAGTTGCAAGAGGTAGAATTGGCTTGAAGGTTATTCCCAACTCAAAATGGCTGCTAATAGTAGAGCAGAGAAAAGATAGAAAAAAACAAATTTCCAGGCAGTAGGCACCTCAGCTGACTGTATTTCCTTGTACTCCTTTTTGTCCTTTTCCTCTTTTCTTTTTCTTTCCTTCCCCCGTCTTTTCTTTACTTATTCCTTTTTTATAATTTTAAGGGAGGGGCCAGAAACTCATGTGTGCCAGGAATCACACCTTCTCTCACGCCTTGCAAGTAAATTGAGTCCCCAAGTCAGGCCTCATGAAAGTATCACATACGGCAGACCAAGCAGTGGCTGTGTCATACAGCAGAGCGCAGCCCAAAAGCACATATGGCAAACCTGGTGGCTGATTTAGGAACTCAATCGGAGCCCAAAGCAGGAGCCAACAATGAGTAAGGCGCATTCTTTCTTCAGGGCATTTGACTGTGTATGGCGTGTCCCCGGATAAGCGTGTGCGTTGTCTGCCGACAATCCAGTGGAAAATTCTCAAGCCTGAGTCACCGCGAGGCGGTCTATCGTGCTGGAAATTAGAGCTGTAGACTCAACCTGCCTTCTGCCATAAACTCCTTACGGTGTATCCCTATGAAGTACGCCGGGGAAGCGAGGAATGTCTTGGACCTCGCAATCCCCCATGGAGCCTCAGCAGAGAGTTACCATTCACATAGGTGTAATGCTCCACCCCCCTTTGTAGTGTAGCTCCTATTTCCCTAATAGGCTCTGCGCATTGGAATAATATATCCTATAGGTTTGACATAGGACTAAGGTCAGTATGTCCCTGTCGAGTATATTAAACTTAATTACTTGTGCCAGCTAGCTCAGAGGCCACTAGAAACTCCTTGACAACAAGAAGGGAGTAGTTTCTGGCAGCCGCAAAACATGACCACTATGTTTCCCTTTAGAATCAGAACGTGTCCCAGAGTCGTGGAAACAATAGATAACTATTTCACTCAGCTCAGTCGTGCATGCTTAGTTTTCTCCAAAGTTACACAGAAAGAACAGACGGGCGTTTCAATAAAAGGTTTATTGAACAGTCTTGTTTCTGGTGTAAGTAAAATGTGCTGTTACGATCACAAGACAGTATGCGAGATAAATAATGTACAGTGTGAGCAGTAGAAATAAATAATACTGCGTTAGCATTATCTTTTAGTACATATGCTGTTACATAAATAACACAGACTAAAAATGCGAGTACTCATATGATGCGTTTCTAATCTAGTTCTACCCCAATGTACCTAACCTAACCTAGGTGTAGGACGAGGTATGAAGTAGGTGAAGTATTCCTTACTATGGTATACTAAGAGTATGTTAAGTCTAGTATGCCTAGTATGCCTAGTATGCCAAGAGTCCCTCTAGGTTCTAGTCAGCTCCATACCTGAAGAATGAGAGAGGTACGAATCTCTTTGCCAGACTCGAACTCCAACACCCCGCAAGGGAAGTCAGATCACTGGAAGCTGGACTCTCTGAGTGCAGGGATGACAGCGTCTTCTCAGTGCGTCAGGCCGGGAAACGGGCTCCTCTGAAGTCGAGGTCTCCTCTAGTTTACAAGGGCTAGGGAAGGTATATTTATACCTGAGAGTACCTTAGGAATGTTAGTATTGACGTGAGTCGGACAGCGAAAGACGTCATGAATGAACCCCTAAGGAATAATGGTTCATGCATAATATATGAGGCCTTGAAGAAATCAATAGTCGTGGGCTAGGGAAACTCCCGCAGCCTAAGGGTCTGTTCTTCATGAACTCGTTGTGACGTTAGGGTGGACGGATGTCAGAGACCATGCCTGTATTTGGAGTGCACGGTTTAATGCCTAAATAAGGGCTGGGATTTTATGCCTATATAAGGGCAGGGCGAATTGTGCCTATATAAGGACATGATGCTGGAAAGCCCGTTTATGGACACCCTAAGAGGAATACAACACCCACTCCACTTTCGTGTGTACGATAATACTAAAATGCTAAACATTTAAAATGCTAAACATTAAAATGGAGTACCGCATATTTCTAAAATATTTCATAAAACCATTTAAAAAGGCATTTAAAAAACTCATTAGAATGCAAAAGGTACTGTACATTCGAAGCATTGCTTATCATTTCAGGCATAAAGTTCGAAAATAAATGCAATTGGAATGAAATAAGCAGTAATATTTACATGTGACAGAAAACGATCGATAAGGTTCTCAAAAATACCAAAGTCATTTCATGTCATGTGAATGAATGAACTGTTTTTAGACACATAAGATGACTAAATGTCCGTGGAAGGACCGCCAAGTCTGTACTATAAGGCTAGTTCTACTTTAAGCAGATTGTAGTGCCATTTTCGTTCCTAAAAAATGGGAAAAAAGTTCAATTTTGGTAGAGTTCCAAGTTTTTTTGAAAATGAAGGCCAAATTGTTACTGCAGCTCTGGAACACTGTATGCTGAATCAGAGTCAGTTTACGGGTCTGGTGTAAACATGAGATCATCTATTTCTATAGACAAAACATCATCCACTGTAGTCGGCGTCAGTTGGAACACCTCGTGTAGCAGGTCATTTGCACAGAGATGGGAAGCATCGCTTCCAGCATAAGCTGCCTCAGCAATGTTCACGTCCGTTGTTACCTGTGTGCCTGTAGATCTTTCTCGTACCTCAGCAGCAGCCGGAAGCGTCTGTGAGATCTCAATGAATGCTGACATCAGGATAGGAAGCCTCTGGGGACAACACAGAGCATGGGCCGTTATCGGGTCCAGCAGAGTATTGACATCCGTTGGCGTTGCTGATGGAAATGTTAGACAGGTGTCCAACACGCATTCTTCACCGCATAGCAGGCATCGTAGAACAGGTAAGATGCAATCTTGCCAGATTGGTCTGAATGACAGGAACCAAGTTGTATTAAGGTCCCGTAGACGAGTCATGCCCAAAAGCTTTACTATTTGCTCACGGCACTTTCGTTCAAGGAGAGCTTTCTCCATTTCGCTCGGAGTGATGTCTGCGAATAGGCTGGCCATAGCGCAATAGCAGGAAGAGAAATAGAATTCCGGCAACAAGTGCTAGAATTAATGGTATGCCACCAAACACCGAATATGCAAAGTTCGGGATGATTCCGAGTATTGCTTGGAAAGGTGCTAACAGACCGGAGCAGATGCTCTTAAATACATGTACAATTCCTGTTGTATCAGACATGTTGAAGATACGTGATATCATTTCTACGAAATGTATAGGGCAGTTTGTACGTATTAAAGTCTGTATCTCAGCCGAAGTCCTTGCTATTTGTAGATCATAGGTTTCTTTGGCCGAGGTCAAAGGCACTGTTTGCTGTAAAAGCATGGCTTTCATTCTGCTTAAAGTATCAAATCTTATAAAAGAGACGTTCAGCGAAGGCCATAGAGGTGACTCCCTGACTGTGTCTATTGGGGGAAACAATACTTGCATACAGCAAGTGGCCCTGGAGTTGACCGTTACCAGATATGGGATGCCTGGCAGCATGCCACAGCAACTCTGATCATTCAACATGAGGTAACTCCCGATAGAAAGTTGTCCAAACGTTGGATTAATCACAGCAGCTGGTGTACCCTGCAGATGGCAAGACAAATTTGCCACAGAACCATTACAAGCCCCGTGCAAGGAAATGTCCTGACATATAAGTGAACCGCTCAGTGCACGTTTACAGTGTGTACTGCTCAAAAACACTTCACGATCCCCACTCCAACATCTATATGTATACGGTAAATCCCAAGATGTCTTAATGTATTCCTTACCCAACCTTTCATATTTGCCCGCTTGCATTTGTCTGAGGCAATACTGAAACTGAAAAGTACTCACAGGTATTGTTATTTTGCCATGAATAAGCCATTCTGTAGCTGGTTTTTCTGCCACTGTGAATGGTAACTTTTCCAGTTTTTCAATGCTCAGCACTGTATACTCTGCTCCTCTTTGTGCCAATTCGATCTGTTTATCAGTGAGATTGTATTCTGCAAACAGAGCCGTTGTGTTGATAAAACGCCAAGGCACATAGCCCGCTCGCAAAGATTGCAGCGTCCAGCTTAATAACACAATAGAACGTAATTGAGACTGGCCTTGTTGTAACATCGCCAAATCTTGTTCTAGTATGTCGATAGCAGAGGATACAATGCCGTCCAGTGAATATATTCTGGAGGACAAAGTTGTTAACCCATTGTCGACCACAGAGAGTGTTTTCTCTAAATTAATACGATCAAGTTCACGTATTCGTTCTGCAGCCTCCATTTGTGATACTTTCCATGCTTCATTATAGGCAGCATAAATGCCGGCATATATGAAACGTTTTTGACGCGGTTTTCTTGGTCCAATCAAGAATTCCCTAAGGTCTGCGTCCTCTTTAAGTAAGGTTAAGTGTTGTTTCACATCCTGTAGTGTGGATTTATGCATCCAATCGAGGCATAATTTTCCTACACTGTATGTTGTTACTACCCCTGGATGTTGTCTTTGGACATATCTTGGGTCTGGCCTATTAATAGTAAAGCCCTGAGTTTTATTCAGGAATCTTTCCTGACAGTTATTCGTGTCTGTGGGCCAGATCAACCATTTTTTCCAATCAGGATTAGATCTGTTGAGTTGTAGTATATTGTCAACTGTCACCACTGCCTTTGTATGATTATCACTGGCAGGTGTTGGTACAGAAGGTTTGTTCATCTCCTTAATCTTGGCTAGTCCAAGACAAGATGTTTGTTGGACAGTTTCATTCAAAAACATTATTTGTTCAGGGATGATGCAGGCTCTAAATAAAGCTTCTATCCCCTGCACTTGCCAATCTTTAGTACCCCAGACAGTTTTTGTGTCTATTGTGTCTTTCCAAAAGTCGAAACCCTCTCTAGACAGTTGGGCATTAAATAATGCAGAGTAAATCTGTTTTGTATTTGTTAACATAATTTTCAGTCCTGTCATGTTTACATTTTTATAGTAAAACATTTCTGGATCAGATGTATTGTATCCTGAAAAATATGGAAACTTGTTAGCAAATGTTTTTGAACTACCGTATGGTGGTGTAGGACAATGTTCCCATTGGTTAAACATAAACATATTTCTTGGTTATGCAGATTTATGCAAATAATGATGACCATAGTGGTTATAACAATACAGTTGTTCGTAGTCTGATGAACCCTCTAAATATTCATTTTTAGAAAATGCAGCAGATTTTTCTAGGTCAAACATAATGTCATTTACAGTCTCAAAGTCCCAATCATCAGAATATGCACTGGACGTAATTAGATCACTTAGTGAAATTTTAAACAAATGTGGAATGTTCAATTGTTCCGTCGGGCCGAAGATTTCATAATCTGTTTTGTCCTACACTATACCATCCAGTATAGGAACAGCTGTGATGTTCACTGATGACAAGTCTCTTGCTTCACGATGGGAAGATTTATGAGGTTTCAAAAGTACGTTTACGCCTTTTCCTTCAGTGTTCACATGGATGTATCTGCCACTTATAAGCACGCTCACAGTTGTAACCAAAGCTAGCCAGAGCAGGAAAACAAAAAGTCCAGATGTAATCCAGAGTTCAATCCATGGAGAAACCAAATATGTCTTTTTTATAAAGTGAAGAAAGTCTTGTACTTGCTGCTTGAATCTGAATGATACTGGCGTCGTTTCAGGTTCACTCGGATCTTCTGAGAACGTATCAAAGTTAATGAAATAGCCAGAAGCAGTTCTATCAATTGTTGGAATTGCATCAGGATTTGTAGAAATCACTGGAACCAGTTCATCACTTGCCACGTTGGTGTAGACAGGTGTATTTGGACGAACTGTTAGTTGGTGTTCAAGAGGGATGAGTTCCATTGCATTGTTGCTTAGTCCTCCATCTGTTACAGCTGAATTCTCGATAGTTATCAGTCTTTCAGTCTGAACCTCTTGGATAGTAGCGAGAGGAGTGCGTTTGCTACTAGGTCGGAGTCCACAAGGCCTACTATTTAGTATTGGCCACATCCTGTGGTTTGATGAGGTCGATGGACACAAATCTTTTCTCCTTTCTTCCAGCAAGGGGCGGCAGAAGTACTGTTCTTGTTCCTTGAACTGCTAGGACAGGTACTGGTTGTCTATAAGAAGGTCCAAATTCCTTCTTGTCTGCAATTTTTTCTCTGACTAGATCCCCAACTTTTGGAATCCAGACAGGCCTTGCTGGGACAGCCGGTTGATCCCCAGTGGTGGTTGACTGTAGGAATACGTTGCTTTGTTTCGTTCTTAATTTGTTTAAGTCCTGTAAAACAGTCAAACGATCTTTGATATCAAAGGGTTTATTTTCCACCACTGTGCCTACGTGTTCAAGGTCTGGTACCCACATTCGTGTCCCAAATAGGACCTACTATGGAGTGACCCCCCCTAGAGAACTTCTTGGCAGATTGTTCAATGCACGTTGAACCCCACTAAGGTGTTTGACCCACCCATCACCCGAACCTAATACCCTAGCTGTTATAGACTGCTTTATGTCCCGGTTTTTCCTTTCCACAACCGAATTTCCCTCAGGATGGAATGGAGAGGAGTACCGCAATGCAACGCCCAGACTGGCCATGGCTTCTTTGTAAGCCCGAGAGCTAAACGCAGAACCCTGGTCAGAATGTAGCGTGCCTATTGCGTATGTGCCGATAAAGACTCGCAAATCTTTTATAACAGTTCGAGCGTCAGCTGAGCGCTGAGGCCATAACCATAGGAACCTAGAGCATGAATCCACTGCAACCATGATATATTTATAATTACCGTCCCTTTGCAAGGGACCGCAGTGGTCCAGGTAAACACAAGCTAATGGTTTGTCTGAAATTAACAGGGATGTCTGCGCAGGACGTTTCACTGTTGACACTTTCATCTGTTGGCAAATATTACATTCTAAAACATAGTTTTTGGTTTGTTTCCGAATGCCAGGCCACCAATATCTTTGCTTGAGTAAAGATACTGTTGCTGAAACACCTGCATGGGCAGAAGCTATACCTTCGTGTGCTGCTAGGATTAGTCCTAATCTGCGTTCCTTGTTTGGAATTACCCTATCCCCCACTCCAGGGATTCGAGCAAAAGGAACGTTGGTCGCATCAATTACATAAGAGTACTTAAGTGGAAACTTTTTTGGTAACGCTGCACTGCTGCCTTTGCTTGAAGCATTGACAGCCAACATTATCTCACCGTCTATTTTTGTTTTGGAACGAGTGATCGCAGCTACGGAAGCCGTCTGCACAGCCCCCTTTGCGGCTTCATCAGCCAGTGAATTCCCTGCAACGTGAACGCCATCACGTTGATGACTCAGTGTGTGAATCACGTGAGCCTTTGGGAGTTCGTTTTTCAACTGAACTACTTGTTCCCAAAGCATTTTGTGCTTTATTGTGCCACCTTTCGCATCTTTGAAACCATTTTCAAGCCAGTTTTGTATATATTCATTATACGACTGAACACAGTAAAAGGAATCGCACACTATTAGTGTGGGGAATTCTCGATCTGTACTTTCAAGTGCCAGTTTGAATGCTTGTAGTTCAGCTCGCTGAGCTGTACAATCCCCTAGAGATTGTGTTTTAGTGACCATAGGTCTGAAGATGCCTTCTCGCATGCGACCTTTAACGATAGCACACGCTGCACTGTAAGCTTGCTTACTCCCTATTGCGGGTTGTGCGGATCCGTCAGTGTAAATTATAAATTCGTACTGATCGAGAGGCAGAATTTCAGTAGGCAGAGGACATTCTTGTTCATATTGCAGGAATGCTTGTGTTTTTAAATCGGGATCAAAAACATATTCAACATCTGTTGCAGCAAGAGAATTAACTCATTGTATCCATCTTGGATGTAATGCTTTAGCATTTGGAATGCTTGCTTTTGTGACCGCTTCTAAAGCTGGTACTGGGGTTACGACAATAATGTGTTTCCCTTGGGCTAAGGCTCTTTCTTTTGCTACAGCGGTTTGAACTGCTGTCAGAATTTTTTCAGTGGAACTGAAGCGCATTTCCGCTTGTGTGTACAAATGGGATTTGTATGCAATTGGGATTTTGTCACCCTCATTGAAGGTTAAGAATGTGAATCCGCATTGACCCGAAATTATTCGGATCACCAAATTACGTTGACTTACACGTGTTTGTAAGTGATTTGTTGCTAACATGTTAGCCTGAAGTGAACGCAAGATTTCTGTGTGTTCTTGTGTCCAGTTTCTGATCGAAAAATCAGGTTTGATTAATGCATAGAGAGGTTTAACCCTTTCTGCATAATTTAGAATGTAAGTTCTTCCAAAATTTAGGAAACCCAGGATGGATTGTAAGTTTTTTAGCGTCTTTGGAGGTTGGAGCAGCGCACATTTTTCTAAAAAGTTAGCTGCCAAGCTCTTGCCTTCACTTGAAAGCTCATATCCTAGAAATAGGACATTGAGATGGGCAATTCTGGACTTTTTAAAGTTGAACTTGTAGCCCTCAGAGGCGAAACCCAGTATAATGGTGCTCACCCTGTTCAAGTGTTTGTCCAGGTCATCGTCTGTCAGATATATGTCATCGACATAGGACAATGCCTCATTGTCATAACTTTGTAGTAACTCCGTTACCCTCGCTGAGAATAAACCTGGGCTGTTCTTGAACCCTTGTGGGAGTCGACAAAAGTGACGCTGGGTCCCCATTATGGAGAATGCTGTTAAGTACCTGCTTTCAGGTGCTATGTTTTGACAAAAGAAACCATTTGAGATATCTAATGTGGTTTTATATTTTTTACGCACAATGTTATTCATTAATGCTGTGCTATGTGCATTTTGCACTGCAAAAGTTTTAGAACAAGTGTTTAGGTGTCTGTAATCCAAAACTAGACGATATGTATTGTCTGGTTTGGAGACAGGAAACAAAGGATTGTTCATTGAGGAGGTGCATGTTTCAATCACCCCTTGATATTCAAGTTGATCTAAGATCTCCCTGACCTATTTTTTAGCTTCTTGCTTTATAGGGTACTGCCGTTGTGCAGTAGGTTCATGTTTCAGATGTATTTTATGGTGAGGTGAATCCTCATCCCATCCTACATGATTTTTATATAATGCTGGGGCCTGGGCTACTGCCCATTTCCTGGCATATGTATATTTTAGATGAATTGGAATATGGTTGGAGAAGGCAGGCATAATAATGTCCTCGCCATGTGGGCACTCCCTGACAAATTGTGGTGGCCAGTCCTTTTCTGCTAGAAGTATGTCATAGCCTCTTGATAGTCTTTCCCAAAAAAGTGCTTTCACCTGTCTAGGTTTGTCTCCCTCCATTTGGAGTGTTATTTCATATAACCTTTGTGGAGTACTAACCCTGGTGTCTACAGTCTCAACTGTGATGTACTCATTCAAGTCCACTATCTCCAGAAGTTCCTTCAGGTTCTGGCGAACTATTGTGACTTCTGCTGCACTGTCCAGCATTGTCTGAGCCCATTCTCCGTTCTTGAGTTGTGATCTCAGTATTCTCGGCATGTCTGATCTTCAGACCTGCTACTTTCTTTTGGAGAATTGAGGTTTTGTTTTATTTTTTGGAGCGTGTTTCGATTTCACGCGTTCTTCTTTATGTTCTGACTGTCCTCTTCTTTCCGAAGTCTGTGATGAGATCTGAAAGGCACGAGAGGAACGTGTATCAGTATCTTGATACCTGTCAGGCTTTCTCAAATTATCCCTATTCCTGAGGTTATACCTCCTTTCAGAGGGCTCCTTTTGAGGAGACCTACCTCGGGATTGAGAATGTTTCTCGTTTGAAATTTGTTTATTAGTTTCCCACTTCTTTTTAGAAGATGTAGGAGTTTGTTTAATAGAGTCCTTCTCAGGACTTTCAGATAGTTTCGGCTTCACTGGTCTTCCACCCAAACTATCTCTGCCTAATTCTGCCTAAGATTGTTCTATAATTCTGGGTATCTCTGTTTGATGTTCTGTAACATCAAATTCCCTTAATTTTAGTCGGATCGCCACTGTTGCTGCCTCCCCTTTAATATTAGATAATATTATTGTTGAGACCTGGTCGAAATTTTTCAGTAATTTCATACCTAAATTTAGAGCAGGCTCTGCCCCGTATTCGTTTTGAATTTGTTTTAGGACATCAGGTATTACCGCTATTGACGGAATGCCATGTGTTTTTGTGTAGATGGCAGCAAAGACTGAGCCCCAAGTGGTGCAGTCTTCCAGTTGTGGTGTGATCCCCATTGGTAAACTGATGGTTAGGATTCTGTGTTTCTCATACGGGCTAGTATTTGGAAATACTGCTTCGATTTGAGTAATTTTTTGAGCTATCCAAAACGGAATTTGCTCACGTTTTGTGGGCATTTTACCCATGACTGCGTATAGAGTCTGTGGTGTAATTTTTAGTGTATTCCCCTGGTGAGGGGTTTGATTTGGAATTGTTAATGGTTGCTGGACTGTAAAAGTCCGCATGACATATTGGACCAATTGTCTGTAGATTTTTATTAACTCTGTGAGTTGAGTAAGTAAATCCTCATCTGACATCTCTTCAATGTCAGGATGAGGTGTGTAGCCGGCTAGAATCGGCCATGTTGCTCCTGGTCTACCTAGTGGACCGAGCCTAGTAATGTTTTTGTGATGTTTTAGGGCGCCTTTAAACCAGAGCTGATGCTCTTGGTATGTTAGTGGAATTTCTATATCCTCGAAAGGAATGTATTCCTCTGGTGGATCATCTTCTTTGTAGAAGTGAAACATGTGTGTTACTGAATTGGATTCAGGAAATATTACCCATGAATAGAATACCTCTGTCTGAAAGGATTCATGTGCCTCTATCACGAAAACTGCTCTACCTCCTCTTGGAGATAGGCCATGTTTTATAAGTTTTAGAGTGATGGCTCTTCTTAAGTTTTGAGGGATGTCTATAACACCCTCCTCGGTTTCAATTAAACCTGTAATGTTAAAAACTGCTGCTTGGGCTGGATCAGCCGCAGCTACACCGTTTCCGGCGTCTTCATTCATTTTGTTTTCTGAAAAATGTAGAACAAGTTTCAAGGAAACAAAGATAAGGTGCACAATATTTTGGAACACTGTATCCTTCAACGTTGAGCAAACCAAACAGCTAATATATAGGGTACTGCCCTATGTAGCCTTGGTGGATACTTAACCCTGCCCACTCCAGACGTCTTTTGGAGTATATGGGTAGGGGTCTCTGAGAGAAAAGGCACGGCTGAGTTACTCAGTATCTAACGTTGAATTACCGCCTTACCAAACCGTTGGGCGCCATGTAGTGTAGCTCCTATTTCCCTAATAGGCTCTGCGCATTGGAATAATATATCCTATAGGTTTGACATAGGACTAAGGTCAGTATGTCCCTATCGAGTATATTAAACTTAATTACTTGTGCCAGCTAGCTCAGAGGCCACTAGAAACTCCTTGACAACAAGAAGGGAGTAGTTTCTGGCAGCCGCAAAACATGACCACTATGTTTCTCTTTAGAATCAGAACGTGTCCCAGAGTCGTGGAAACAATAGATAACTATTTCACTCAGCTCAGTCGTGCATGCTTAGTTTTCTCCAAAGTTACACAGAAAGAACAGACGGGCGTTTCAATAAAAGGTTTATTGAACAGTCTTGTTTCTGGTGTAAGTAAAATGTGCTGTTACGATCACAAGACAGTATGCGAGATAAATAATGTACAGTGTGAGCAGTAGAAATAAATAATACTGCGTTAGCATTATCTTTTAGTACATATGCTGTTACATAAATAACACAGACTAAAAATGCGAGTACTCATATGATGCGTTTCTAATCTAGTTCTACCCCACTGTACCTAACCTAACCTAGGTGTAGGACGAGGTATGAAGTAGGTGAAGTATTCCTTACTATGGTATACTAAGAGTATGTTAAGTCTAGTATGCCTAGTATGCCTAGTATGCCAAGAGTCCCTCTAGGTTCTAGTCAGCTCCATACCTGAAGAATGAGAGAGGTAGGAATCTCTTTGCCAGACTCGAACTCCAACACCCCGCAAGGGAAGTCAGATCTCTGGAAGCTGGACTCTCTGAGTGCAGGGATGACAGCGTCTTCTCAGTGCGTCAGGCCGGGAAACGGGCTCCTCTGAAGTCGAGGTCTCCTCTAGTTTACAAGGGCTAGGGAAGGTATATTTATACCTGAGAGTACCTTAGGAATATTAGTATTGACGTGAGTCGGACAGCGAAAGACGTCATGAATGAACCCCTAGGGAATAATGGTTCACGCATAATATATGAGGCCTTGAAGAAATCAATAGTCCTGGGCTAGGGAAACTCCCGCAGCCTAAGGGTCTGTTCTTCATGAACTCGTTGTGACGTTAGGGTGGACGGATGTCAGAGACCATGCCTGTATTTGGAGTGCACGGTTTAATGCCTAAATAAGGGCTGGGATTTTATGCCTATATAAGGGCAGGGCGAATTGTGCCTATATAAGGACATGATGCTGGAAAGCCCGTTTATGGACACCCTAAGAGGAATACAACACCTTGATCAACTTTCTCAAGGCAAAGGTATGTCAGTTATTGTGTACTAAGTCAGCAATAGAATCCTTCTTTTAGAATCGGCTCATGTTGTGGCATTTCATCTTTAGAGTTCTAAATGGCTGTCAGGGTGGTTTGGCCATAAAGGAAGTAATTGGAGCCGATTTATTTCAGTGATTACCTAATATTCTGTAAGACTTAGTTTCCAAAGTGGCGTCTTCAAGTGATACCTACTAGTATTGTCACGCACTCAATATGGACTCACCATGGATTTGTGTGTTGGTTGTGGTTTTTAGTGCAATGTGTGTGGTCTACAAATAAGAGCACAAGTACAATGCGAGTATGCATTTTATTTCAATATTGTAATAACAAATTATTTTTAGCTTTGACAAAGCTCAGGTACGCACAAGAAAGACCAAAAAAGGTGAACATGTATCGACAAATAAGTGAGCTACTGTATATCTGTGATGCATAAACCTTTTTGACAGAAATGTAATGAGATTTAAAGTAATCTATCTAACACTGAGCTACTAATCAAGTTCTACATGCAAATGAAAGTTCTTTGACTTTGCCGTTGTTACTTTAGTTATAAAAATTGGGATCCAAATCAAGATGAATATTATATTTGACTGAATTTGGTGTCATGTGCTTTCCAATCCAAGAACAGGACAATACTGGTCTGACATCAGTAGAGGCTGTTTACTACACTCAAACCATTCAATTTTTCAGCCTCTTCTCTGAGAGAATTTGTAGGAAGGTAGGATCCTTCTGCATGTGTACCCCCACTTTTTGCCTGGTGCTAATCTGGGTTTTGACTAGTCTGACTGGGATCCTGTTAATCAGGACCCCAGTCTATCTGCTTTCTCCCTAAACTATTATGTTATGTACTTAGGTACACTCCCGATTGGATACTGGGGTACCCTTGTCAGTCCCTATATATGGTACCCATGTACCCAGGGCATAGGTACCCCAGAGGCCTCCCATGGGCTGAAGCATGTACTATGCCACCCATGAGAGGCCATGCAATTGCAGCCTGTGTAAGTTGGTGCATGCACCACTTACTTAAGATATAGGTTTACTATATCTAAGGGTCACTGCATTTAAAACCTATAAGTCACCCCTAAAGCAGGCCTTAACATGCCTGAAGGCAGGGTGCTTGGTTCTAAGTGAGAGGGTGTCACTGAATGAGCAGGACACACCTGCAGCCTACGGTGTCCATTCTCCCAGGTTGTCAGTGCATCAGCCATTTACGACATATAGAGTGGCATTATGCGACCAACTCTAAAACGGCTGAAAGTAACCCTATCGTGTTTGGTGTCAAACATGTTGGAATCATACCTCCCACACTACTAACCGGTGTGGGAGGTATGATTCCAGCCCTCAGAAGCGAGCTTCATTGGGTCCCTGGTGTTCCCGGTACCAGCCTTCTAGTCCCGGGCAGCACAAAATGGTTGCTGCCGACCAGAGACACATTTCTGCTCTCCTGCTGCTGAGCCAAGCTCGAGCAGGGGAAGGCAGAACAATAGGCATCCTGTCACAGTGTCATGGTCCTAAGAAGGATTCCTGCTAATCACTCCATTCTGGCGAGTGTCTCCATAGACAAGATGACTCGGAAAAGACAAAACCCCATGTTATCCAACAATTGGAGATTGAGCTGGCAGCGCTGGAAATCCAAGATGTCTGCCAGCCCAACTCTTTCTGCTACGCTCTAGTTTATTTCACCTTAGAACACGAAGAGGATTTGAGGCGCGCGCAACCTAACGACCGCGCACTTCACCTGAGAGAAATATCGAAGAGGCAGTGTTTTTCGTTTCCTCCGTCGCGTTAGATTAAGGTAGGAATCGTCTGGTTCCTCGTCTTAGTTCCTTCGGTTAAGTGTTACCGTCTAATCCTATCTGCGCAAGTCATTCTTGACTAGAATTTAATATCTCAATTTCGAGTTTGGTTAATAGAACTCTTGAGTCTCTGTGGTTCTTCTCTTGAATTTACCTCATAGTGTCTAGAGTCTCAGAGCTCATTTCTCCCAGACTATCCTAGCGTCTCTTGCGGTAGTCCAACGTGTAGAATTCTTGCTCAGTAAAATCCAGTTTTATGTGTCTTAGAATAGTCTCACAGCCTAATATCCTTTGAGTCCTAGTTATTGCCGATGCTCTTAAGAAATCTAAACTCACGTGAAGCAATTCACTTTCCTGAAGCAGAGTTCGACACTGACAACGCTGACTTCTCCAGACACGCAAGTACCCACCCAAAAATATAAAAGTAAGGAACGTTTGGAATGTACGTATTTGGTGAAGCAATGTGAATAATTTACTTTACAAGGAAGAATAAGAACACAGAAGAGAAGCTAAAGCCTTGATAGTAAGAGGTATTTGACTAATGTGTTTAGATACAGATATGTATACATATGAGGTGGAAGAGTAAAGAGAGAGTAGGTTAATTACTGTTGAATGTTTTCTTACAGTTCTCAGGGAGGAAGAAAGGTTACCAATAATAAAAGAAGAAAAGAAGAATTCCTTTCTGAAGAACCGTAACCAGGGCAGTCTCTTCTCTCTCCCCATCCCCTTTCCCCCCCCCGGAGACTTAACTGCACCCAGGTTTTTGATTCCTTGTGAGCAGTGAGTTTCTGGAGGAGAATTGGGAATAGGCGTCATTCTGCTCCTGTGTAATTACAACCGAGCTCTTGACACACAGGGTGGTGTGACCACCTCCCAGACAGGATTTATTGAATTAGGGCTGGGTGGGTGCACTTGCCAACCTGTCTGAGGGGCACATTTGGTGTCCCTGTGCATAGTCCAGTTCAAACCAGTCCTGGGAGCCATTGGCTCCTGCTGTGGCACGAAACTGGACAAAGGACATGGGAGTAACCTCCCCACTGTCCAGACCCACCTCTGGGAGGGTCCCCTAAATCTGTCCAACCCTCTCCTGTGGGTACAAAAGGGCTTACCTGGCTGTAGGACCCTAGATTCGACGTGGACAAGATTCTGACCCAAAAACCATTGAACTTCGACCGTCTGGTCACTTTGGACTTCGCTGGACTTCATTTGGGCCCGACTTCGTCTCCCTCTCTGTCTGAAGCATCGTCTGTGCCTGAGCACCATACAGGATCCGTGGAGGACCTGTGGAGCATCAAGGACAACCGAATATATCTCCCTTGGAGTGAAGGAGTCACTCCCCTGCATTCGCAGGCACCGCAACACTGCTGTCTGTTCTGCTGACCCTGAGCTCCTATGGACTCCGAAGGCTTCAGCAACACAGGAGGTGGGATTCTACGTCCCTCAAGGTCTGAGATGCCCTCTCACCAAGTTTGAGGCCAGAATACCTCGTGGGGGTTGCAATACCCGAACCCCTGTGCACGTGCATATGCTTGTTGTCGTTTCCTGAAAAAGTGCATTGGGCTCCGAGTAGCCCCAACCTCTGGCACCATTTCCTACCAAGAACTCCGGCCTCCTCGCACCGAGTGCTCCGTGGGCTGCTGTTTGGTGAAATCGCCCGAGGTCCTTTCGCTACTCCTGTGCCTCTGGGCTGTGGGTCCACTTGAGGGTCAACTTTGCTTTTCTTGGGCTCCCCTGGTTGCTCCAGGCCTGCCCTGACTCCCCTTGCTGTAGTGAGTCTCCTGGACCTTGCTGGTCCGAAACGTACACATCCTTGACCTTCTGCATGGGTTGCCGTTGCCAAGGCTTGTTGGTGCTCCCGCCGGACACCGACCCCTCAGCACTCGACATCCTTTGTGGGACAGCTCGCAACCGGCTCCTGGTTGTCCTCAACATCTCCTGGTCCCCGTGGCTGCAGAGTCAAGAACTCCATCAACACACCTGAAGCACCCGACATCGGTGGGCATTCGTCTACCAAGCCCCTGGTCACTCCTGAGTGACCCAGACTCTGTCCCCTCTGCTTTCAGGTACTCCTCAACAAGAATCCACCTTTGGATTCCAACAGACACTTTTCTTCCTTCCAGCAGCGGCTCTTCTTCGAAGTCCTCCATTGGGTTCAACGGTGGTTTCCGACGCCACTTCAGGCCTATGCATCCGGCTCCCCTGGGATAGGAAACTCGGGTACCTCAGTATCCACGGGTGGGGTGGCTTTCCAACCTCCTAACTTCCACGGGGTTTCTTTGAAGTCCACTGGGAAGGGTCCTTAAACTCTAAAACTTCAACCGCGACTTTCCCATAGAATTGTACGGAGCAGGCGGTCGTGTTCCCACACTGCACCCGTCCTCGGTGGGGTCCCTACTTACTTACCTTGGGTGGTTCCTTGGGGTCCCAGCAATTCTACATCCTCTCGACACTGTCTTGACTCGAGTCGGGGTTCTTATACCACTATTTTAGTATATGGTTTGGTCCTCGCCTGGGGCCCACTGTGTATTAGTGCTATTTACTGTCATTTCTGTGCTAAAGTGTTGTGTGCTTTGTGATTATATCCGTGTGGGAGATACTGTGTCGTACTAGAGAGTGTTATATTAAAAAATACATATTTTTATAACTATTGTGTGCTTCTCCTTTCATCTAACCAATACTATAAGGTTGCATTCTGGTAAAACAAGCTGCTTAACATTCCTTCAAGACTAAGCTTGATGGCTGCGCTCCACAGCTACCACTTGGATAGCTTTCTAAGGTTATCTTTGACCTCTTAAATCACCATAAGGTTTGTTTGGACTGGTGCAAGGTGCCCACTTAAATTAGTGGACAGCATATACCAGGCCAACTTCTCACAGAATTGTTGAACCCGGTCTGAGCCCTTTTCGGCAGGACAGGTGCGACCAAATGAGTATAATAAAGGATGGTGCTGTCGAGTGCTGGTTTAAGTACTTTGGAGATTTCTTGTGTTTCAATTGTGAGATTTGGGTTCCAGACAAGCTTTGAAAAGTGGTGAGACTAGTTCCTTTAGAGACCTGCTCAGATGTGTGGTAGATTTGGGATTTTGCTGTTATTGAAGTTTGCAAATCTGCCTTGAGTCCTACAATTTGTCTGTGTGCTGTATTATCATCAGCCAAACAGTAGGCGCTTACTCACTGTTTATCCTCGCGACACAGCTTTATGTCATTTATTATTATTACAGGAATTAGCTTCTGGATGAGCTGTACATGAGCAATAGAAAGAAATGAGGCTCGTGAAACAACTTTAACAGCTACTGTTCGTGCATGAATCAATTGTGCAAAGTTTCACAATTTACCCAAATTATAGCTTGGAAGCCAGTTGGAACATAGGAGTTAATGCCAGAACCCTCCTAGCTGTGCACAGTAGACACCATGTATTTTACTTTCAACAGAAGCGCAATAATTGCACCTCTATAAATGGATTGCAAGCTTCTCCCCTTGGGCCACATTATGTTGAGCAACTACTCTATTCCCATGGAACAGGGGTTCACATTAGAAATGTTTACCACTGATATTACCTTATATAGAAAATACTGCAACTGACTTGGAAAAGAAGGGACTGGGATATGGGGTGGGGACCCCGTGTATAAATATTTCTTTAATTGAGAAAATATGAAATTACAAACCAAGGTCATCGTGTCAGACTTTTCCATCATATACATGTAAATACAGAATGTATCTTAGGAACGTTATTTCATCATCATATTATTATACCTGTGGTTAGTCAGATTTACATCGGACAGAGTCTAGAAACATTGAGTAACCTTTTAAAACGTCTCAAGTTGAAAACCCATTTGATACAATAGTTTACAACCACGCAGAATAATATTGAAACAATTTACTACGGTACTAGCCTTCAATGCAGTCTTTCTAATGGCCACTCATACCTGCCCTATCATAAGTATTCTAATGCTTAAGCTACATTTGCTCACTCCCTCCACACCTCCTTCTCACTTTCTACTTCTGCCTGTGCACAGGTTGCAGTGTTCCAGTCTGGGGTGATTTCTGTTGCTCCTTCAGTCATGAATCCTAACTCCATAAGAGCGTTTAATGCAAAAATGGAGCCAATCTGCAACAATGCCTATAAAATTATATACCCTCCAAATCTAACAAAAAATGCTTCTAAGAGACTAAAATACAGATTCCTCACATCTCTCCCAGAAACTCTAATCTCTGACCCCTATTTCTGCCCGTAAAAAGGAGCGACAATAAGTGATCTCATCTTCTACACGAAAAGATGAGCGCAATGGAGAAAAGCCCTGTCATCATTGCTAGTGATCACCTCTTCTAAGAAAACTCCTCATGGTCTAAGTCTCTCTGTATCTCCCTCTCCTCCATACAGAGCAGATGCAACCATCTCCATATACAACAATGGAATTATCCTCATCCAGTCCTCAGACCACAACTTAGAATTATTTGATGACATTTTCTTTAGCATCAAAAACGCATTGACTAGCAATGATTCCGCCCCTTCACAAGGTCCTCTTAGTTCTTCGGATATTGTCACTACTTCCAGTGTTCCCCATCTCTTTCTCCTCTACGGTGAATAGCACTCATAACACTAATCGGTCACCTCGCCCTTTAGGGTCTGATTATCCCTCCGGGATTCACCAATCTGTTTTTTAACCCATACCTCACCGCTGGTGCTGCGGACACAGAGATACACAACTACGATAATAACACCACTACCCGGATTCTTCCTGTGCCCGCCTAAAACCACAGTGTTGGTTCTTCTATCCTCCTTCCGACTCTCCCCATGGCTCAATACAGGATAATCTCAGAGTCTAAGCTTGGAAACCCTGCTAGCATATGTCCTTTATGATCTCAACTCTCTTACTTAGACAGCCCCCGAGACCTCCACCTTCCCACCCCCCTCAAGCCTTACCCCATCTCCAACCAGTCCTCCCCTCATGTTATCTACATTACCTGGGGTATGCCAAAACCACAGTCATAGGCACCTTCCTTCCTGGCCCCCTCATCCAGTCCATGACCACTATTTCACACTCCGCTCCTAAATCCAGACTTGGTAACATTACTTGTGACCTTCAACAACTTAAGGCTGACTTACAACGCCCTATAAGCATCACCTTAGAGCTGACGAACAATCGACGGTCCAACTGGACCCCTGGCATAAATAATCACATCCCTGACCAGTCCACTTCCTACCACACAAGGTCCCACCCCCAACCCACTTCATCACCACAATCGCCACTTCTCCCTACCTAGATGGAGAACCATACCCTAATGATCCCACTCGGCCCTTTAGGTGCAAAGTTCCTCTTGCTGATAGAGACATTCACTCCTCCTCCTCTTATATAATTCCACACCTTCTGGCATCACAGACACTCTGGAACAAATCCAAACCATTCCTTTGAACCCACACAGAAAACCTCGGTCCAATCCCAAAGATGTTAACAACTCCAACCTCAAGCGAGTCACCTTCACCCAGACTACCTCAGTGGACACCATATCTCTCCTGAAATGCATGCTACTGAATTGCAGATCTGTAGTAAGGCATGCATCATGTATCGCTGACCTCATCCTTACACATGAACTTGACCTCTTAATTCTGACTGAAACTTGGCAAATGATTTGTCCGCTCCTATCCTAGACCTACTTGTTCCTCCCAATCATGACACCATAAGACTAGATGAAACCCTTAGGCCAGGGGGTGTTATTGCCTGCATATATAGTAGCTGCTTCTCAGTTAAACAGTCACAAGTCATTGCTCTATCTTCATGCGAATACCTATGCATTGATATTGCTAGAAACAACAGGCCTTTATGCAAACTGCATGCACTCTACCATCCGCCAGGAGATAACGTCATACTCTTAGAACAAATTATAGCTATCTTCACAACCAACACAGGACAACATGGCACCCATATCTTCCCTGGAGATTTTAACCTCCACTGGAATGACCAGAATGACTCTGCAGTGAATAGCTTTAAAACCTTCCTAGATCACCTCATCCTGGCCCAAATTTGCGAAAGTCCCACACACATTAAGGGTACGACCTTAGATCTAATCATAGCTAATGCCAATACCATTCTACTCGAATCTGTAGTCCCCTGCGATTGGACTGACCACCACTGCATCACCTACTTCATCACAGAATTGGTGATAACTAATAAGGCTCAACTAAAGAAACCTAAAATCTGGAAAAGGAGTTTAAGAAATATAAACCCGAACGATCTCACCACCTTCAGTGACAACTTCTTGTCCC
Organism: Calotriton arnoldi; assembly: GCA_963921515.1. NCBI lineage: Eukaryota > Metazoa > Chordata > Amphibia > Caudata > Salamandridae > Calotriton > Calotriton arnoldi. The sequence continues at coordinate 1,330,311 of CAWUFW010003926.1, read as the reverse complement.
TGTCGGTGGAATCGTTGAATGCCCATGAGCTCACTGACCATTACAATAATACCATGACGAACATCCTAGACTCAATTGCTCCCCTTCAATTAAAAAGAGTTCCCACCAAAGACTCCAAACCATGGTACAATGGGAGCCTAAATGCAGAAAGATGCAATCTGAGACTGGCTGAACATAAGCGGAGATCCGCGCCATCCCTCGATCACCTGAAGTTTCTGAGATCACTTAGACACACATTTAACAAACACATCAGAAGCTTGAAAGCAAACTTCTTCAGAAATCAGTTAGATAATGTCAGAAACCGACCCGAAAAACTATACGAACTAGGCAAACTACAAGCGAATAGACAATCCTATCCATTCCCTACTGAATCTATTCAACAACCAAACTGCAATGACCTTACCTCCTTCTTCCAGGAATAGACAAAAAGAAATTAAACAGAATTGAGGACAGCAATGGAGCAACTTCGAGACTCACCACAACTTAACCTCCCCACACCTCATATCGCTGAGCACTCACTTCTCTCTTGGCATTCCCCACAAAATAACGCCTTGTGGCACGTATTTAACTTTTAAGAGGAAAGTTACATTCTCAAAATTCTCACTGATCTGAAACCCTCTAACCCACTTCAACGACCCCCTACCATTGATTCTCTTCAATGAGTTTAAATTTTCAATACTTCATATCTGGACCAGGATAGTAAATGCCTCATTACATTAAGGCACCATCCCTGAATGTCAAAAGTCTGGGAAGCTAACTCCAATTTTGAAGAAACCCATGGCAGACCTTAATAACTTCCGGCCAATCACTAACATTACGACCCTGGCGAAGCTCCTGGAGAACTGTGTGCCCACTCAACTAGCCAACCACATAGATCAATTCCAACTGTTAGACCAATTCCAATTAGGCTTCATACAGGGTCATAGCACTGAATCGGCTCTAACACACATTGTAGACGATGCGCTAAAAATGCTGGATCAAAATGAATCCTGCCTTCTAGTTCTCCTTGACCTCACGTCAGCTTTTGACACGGTTAAACATGACAGCCTCCTAGAATTACTTGAGAGTAGGATGGGGCTATCTGGGCCTGTCCTGAATTGGTTCACCTCTTTCCTCCACTAAAGATCGCAATGATTCAAGGTTTATCAGTCCATTTCCAATTCTTCACCTGTCACATTAGGGATCCCTCAGGGCTCAACGCTCTCGCCCACCCTGTTTAACCTGTTCTTGGAGCCTCTAACTGAAATTCTGAACCTATCTAACATTCACTATCACATGTATGCCGATGACACCCAACTCTACTTGAAAATCTCTTCCCCTGATGATATAAGGTCTCTCAACAAAACTCTTCAAAAAACCCAAAACTGGTTGACACGCAACCATTTCAAACTACAGTTTACAGAGTGAGAAAGTAAGTGAAACATGGGTAAGTAATGTGATACAACGTTAAGTAAACATACAATGAAATTGTAAGATTGAATACATTTGTTCAATAAATATGGGATATACAGGGATGAAAATATAAAGAGTCTGGTGTTTACATAAAGAAGTTAATACAATATACATAAAAATAATAATATGAACAATAATAAAAAAAACTGCTAGAACCTTATACTATCAATAAGGTCAAAGTCAGGGAGGTTGAAGAACTTCTTGTGAGCAGGTGTACATACAAATGATCGCTTTTCATGGTTATCTAAACACTTGGTAACTGGAGATCATAAAAGTAAGCGTTCCCCTGCAAGTGACTCAGGGTGTACATATGCCATGTCTAATCTATGGTTATGACAAACAGCATACCACCATGCTTGAAAAGATAAATTGATAAAATCCTTCACATTTTTGGTAATCTGCTGAAATGCAACTGCTAATAATAAGTCCAATATTTTTACATTAAATGAATGAGCAGGCCAAACATCAGTAATACTACACAAGAAGATGTTAATAATCGAAAAAGGTGTAGTGGAATGGAAAACTGAATTAATCTGAGCCCAAACCTGCTGCCAGGCGTCATGAACAAAGGGACAAGTGAAAGTAAGTGTTTCAAATCAGCATGTTTGGAGGATCATATCCAGCATGTATCGGGAAGCTCTGGGTGCATGCAAGGCCATAGGAGAAAGGAGGAGTCTGTTATAAATAAAGAAAAGTGTTTGTGTGGTATTTGCCACTCTAGAGGATTTCCTAATCTGAATCCAGATTATTGCCCCGAAAAAAATAGACCATTCTATTCCTAAATCATGTTCCCAAGATATTACTGTATTAGATTTACCTCTATCCTAAGTGGGAGAATGTAAATAGGAATAAATAGTTGATGCTTCGGGATTTGTGAGCAGAAGGTTGTGTAGTCTTTTGGTAGGGCTGAGGTAGAGAGAAGGGGAGATTGAAATTTAAGTGTAAGCAGTGGAAAGAGCATTTTGCAAGAGATGAAACTTATGTTGAAAAGAAAAGGGGAGGTCAAAAAGAAGGCGAGCTCGTAAAAACCGTATGAAGACCTTTTGGTCAAAAAGCTGATGAACCCAGATTAGGCCCCTTTTCCTCCAGGATTTCCAATAAATAGGTTTATTATTAATTAGTATGTATTTATTATGCCAAATGGTGGAATGAAGAAAAGCACTAGGATCTTTGAGAGCATAGCAAGATATCGACTCCAACAACTTGCATGAGTATTTAAGAATAGGTGTGGAAATTGTTTGTGGCTTACGAGTGAAAGATAAGCATTCATGAAAAGAAAAAGGGGAAAGAAAATATTTTTCAATGTCAACCTACAGTGGACACTCCATTGAGGAGTCTGAAATCCAATAGGAAGCTTGGTGAAGTAAAAAGGCCTTATGATATTTATAAAAATCAGGACAATTTGCACCACCTTTTAATTTTGGACGCATTAGTTTTAACAGCGACATATGAGGTTTCTTATTACTCCAAAGGAATGAGGAAAGCACACAATTGATTATTTGGAATGATTAAAGAGGGAAGGGATATTAGCGATGGTATATAATATGATGGGAACTAACATCATTTTAATAGTGTCAAGGTCGGCCCACCAAGAGAAGTGTAAGTTGTGCCATTTACTAACTAAAGTATTTAGCTTATGAACACATTTTTCTGTGTTCAAGGAGATTGAGGTTTTAGTTGTTTGTGTAAACCACAAACTAAGATATTTTTTATGTTGAGGACACTACAAAAAATTAGCAGCTAAAAAATAATTTTAAAAAGTATATTTGGTCAAGGGTAATATTTCACATTTATTTTTATTCAGATTATAACCGGATACCGACCTACATGATGTCACTTCAATAAAAAAGCTGGGACCGAACAATGAGGCTGGGAAAGAGATAATAAAACATCATCAGCATACGCTGCTAGTTTAATCTGATGACTGTTAAAGGCAAATCCATGAATATCTTGATTTTGACGTTATTTAGATAAAAAAGGTTCCAATGCTAAATTTAAAAAGAAAAGGTGACAGAGGACATTCTTGGCGAGCACCTCTGCCTACAAGAGGTTTGAACAAATGTGCAGATTTTGTTAGGATGTCAAAAAATAAGCGGGTATTATCCGAAATATATTTTCCTTTAACATAGCCTGATTGTTACTTACCAAGGAATTTAGGCAGATATGATTCCAATCGCACGGCTAGAGCTTTAGAAAAATCTTATAATCAACATTGACTAGTGAAATAGGTCTATAATTCTTGCAATAATAAGGGTCCTTTCCTTCCTTGAGTATAAGGCAAATCAAAGCATCCATAAAAGAGCCTGAAAAATTACATGAATGTAAAAAAGAGGTTATGAGTATGTAACTTAGGAAGACGTAACTGAGCACAATGTGTAAAAATTTCAACTGTGAATCCATTCGGACTTGGGGCTTTATCTTTTTTTAAGTAGGTTCAGTGCAGCATGAAGCTCTATTTGGGTCATATCAGACTCTAATATCTCAAAATGAAGTTGAGGATAAAAAGGTTGTTGGAGAGCGGAGAGATATTGAATGATGGCAGAGTCCGAAGGTAAATCATCTGGCATATACAATGATTTATAAAATTGAACAAACTCACCTACAATTTTGGAGTCTTTGTATTTTGGAATCTGTTGTGTATCTATGATTGAATCAATTCTGAGTTTATTACTTTTGATTTTAAGATAATTTGCTAACAGTTTGCCCGGCTGGTTTTGACCAGTATAAAACTTTGCACTGGATTTTAATAAATAAAGTAAATCACTGTCTGTAGATATCTTATTAAATTGAAGTTTAGTACTGATAAGTTTGATTTAGAAGAAAAATAGGAATGTTCCAACCTTTTAATGTTTGCCAGACGTTCCATGGCGGAAGTGCGTGACTTTTTTCTCTTCCGAGAGACATACCCGAAAATGAAGTCAATCGCTGCAGCCTTTGAAAGCATCCCAAATAACGTGAAAAGCTAAAGTGTCTATTAGATTGAGGTGAAAATACACATAAAAATACACATAAAAAAAGGAAGTAAAAGAGGAGGAAAGGTCAAGGTCTAAAAGAAGCGAATTGTTGAAACGCCAACGTTTTGATGAATTAGCTTTAGGAAGGATATCTAATTCTATCGATACGGGGCATGATCTGAAATTAATATGGAGCCTATATCAGCAGAATATAGGGATTGGGAAATATGATGAGAATTTAAAATATGATCTATTCGTGATTGGGTTTGATGAGCAGGTGCAAAATATGTATATTCTCTTAAAGTGGGATTACAAAGCCTCAATGCATCAATTAAATTTCCCTGTTTAAGGGTTTGAACAATAAGTTTTTGAGCTTTGTTTGGGATGTATGCGACTGTGGAATTTCGATCAATAAAGGGGTCTACAATTTGATTACAATCCCCTGCAAGAATAAAATTATCATCAGGATAATGTATGAGTTTTTGGGGGAGATGACACCAAAATGAACAATCAGCAGTGGTAGGGCCATATTCATTGAACCACGAGAGTGGAACTTTTCCAATGAGAAGCTTGGTGAATAACCATCGACCATTATCATCAGACTCTTGGGATATCAACTGCGCACAAAGTGACTTATGACAAAGAGTTATGACACCATTTCTCTTACCATCAAGAAAACTTCACCTACCTAACCTCTTTTTAATTTTAAAGATTCACTTTCTCTAAGATATGATTCCTGAATAAGCGCTATATTGGCTCCAAGCTTTAACAAATGCGTAAAAACACGTTGCCTCTTAATAGGGGAATTTAAACCTCAAATATTCCAGGAGACAATTTTCAAAGACATAAAAGCAATGCAAACAAAAGGGGCAAACCAGACATTTCATATAATAAACTAAATATTACCCATGTAGCTATTAATGTATTCAAGAGGACTTGAAAGTACAGCAAAGGAAAAGTAACAAGCAGAGAATAATAATACAGTAAGAAAGGACAATGAGAAGAGAAAGAGATAAGATGACAAGAAAGGGAATGAGATGCAGTAGAAAAAAGAAAGAACAGAAACAAGATGTTAAAGAAATAATAAAACATACCTAAAAAATTCAAAAAAAAGATGGGAGGGAGGGCAAAACCACATAGAACAGATGACACATCCACACTCCACAGGGGAAGGTGCAAGGAGGGTATCAACATACAAAACACGAAACTAGGACAAGCACAAATAAGAGAACAATACCTGCGGGGAAGAAAAAGTTGTTAGTGGAGCAAAGTCTATTATAACACTTTTAAAATACAAAAAAAGTCATAACTAAGCATCAACAAAGTTACATATAAAGCTCATATTAAACGATCAAGATCAACAAAGAACGTACATACATTTTAAATGAGTCTAAGAGTTAAAACTAGATGCTCCAGAAGTATCCATATTATCCATCTTGCAGGTGTCAATAAAATTCTTCAATTTGACAGGATCTTCATAGGAGGTTGTCTTGTTTTTATAAGCAACTTTAAACAAGCAAGGATAAAATAGACCAAACCAAACACCAAGGGAACGAACTGCCGGTCTCACAGTAAGGAAGTCCCTGCATCTGTCAGCAGTACTCTTGGCGCAGTCTTGAGAGAAATATAGAGCATTATCGACCATGAGATGTGTTTCATCGATCTAGCTGCTGCAAGAATGTTGAGAAGGTCCGTATACTCCAGAAAATATAAAATAACTCCTCTTGGTCGTCTTGAGGTGGAAGCAACAGCAAGCTGATTGCCTAACCTATGAACACGCTGGACATTAAGTGAAGTTCCTTCTGGTATGTGCAACAACTTAGTAAGAAAAGATTTAAAGAAGATGAGAGGTTCAGATCCCTCAGTGCCCTCAGATAGGCCATAAATGTGCAAATTGTTCCTTCTATTCCTGTTCTCAAAGTTTTCTGGAGGGAGGAAACCTGGGACACTCTTGTTGAGTAGCTGTGCGCTAAATTAAATTCCGATCATTCATTTTCATGATCATTTACCTTACGTTTTGTGATTCCAAAGGATGTAATATGCTGTTCTGCCATAGTAAGTCTTTCCTCCATCTGAGACCATCTATCAGTGAGGTGTTGTAGTTCGGCATTGGTCTCCTCCATATACGGACGTAAGGCACGAATCTCCTCCAGTAGAAGTTCCATGGATACATTAGGAAGAGATTTTGTAGGAGAAGGCGTGTCTTTCTTAAGACGCATGGTAGATGCTTTTGCCAGTCATTGAGGGTAGGGAAGCTGCAGTGGAGCTTGAGGAAGAGGTACCTTTATGAAGCGAAACCAAAGAGTCTTCCATCCTTAAATCTGTGAAAAATAGTGGCATTCTTGATGTACTTGGGTGTTGAGCACACCAGAGGTAATTTTGTTTTTTTCAGTCTTCTCATAGATATAATAAAATATAAGGGTAACGTAGTTCACTGCTTATGACTAAGCCATATGCGAAAAAACTAGGCCAATTCTCACCGCTAGCACATATATGGTCAAAATATTGTCATAAGTAGGAGCAATGACAGGTATGAAACCCAAGTATTTTTATATATTATGTATTATAGCAAAAACAAAGCTATAGTGAAACATGCAGTAGGTGAAAACACATTTTCAGCGAGCTAGGGCAGAGTGTACCATTAAAAAGTCACATAGCTGACGAAGCAGCAGATATTACAGTTAGAGACTCCTTAGTAGGGCAGATATGTATGTATATTCAGGACACTAGACGGCTGCCTCTAAAATTGTATGAGCCATGTCAGAAATAACAGGCTAAATATATGCTCCTTCCCTGCATGCAACAGAAGGGAAAGGAAGCAGGCAAACCTCTGAATGCCGTCTGTGATGATGTGAACAAGCAAAAATATCAAATCAGGTAGAGGCATGTAAAGAATAATACAGTTATGGTACACTTTCTCTTCAAAAACATCACAGCCTCATTAAAGCATGGAGACTCATATTTTGCAGTGAGAGTGCTTGAGGGTGAAGTACAGTAACAGAAAATGTGCAGTTTATCCATAAAGCAGCATAACTATTGCCGTGTTGGTTGATCCCAAGTAATGTGCGTTGATGTAACAACAAAGAAAAACGAGGGCGCAAACCTGCAGAGGCGCCGCCTTGCTTCTTCGGCCTATCGCGGTCTCAAAATGGCAGAGGTCACCGTGAGGAGAACTGCGCCTCCAATGAGAATCACTGACCATGCTGCTCCCCGAAGCTGTAAGGGGCTTATGAAGTCAAGCGTTTCTTACAAAGTAAAACATGAAAATGTCGTTGTGCCACTGAGTAGACTATAAGCGTGCCGCCCTCATCCTGCACCGTCCCAAGGAGATTCACTTGGATGCTACCATCTTCCTTGGGCGGGAAGCCACGCCCCCAACCACTTCAAACAGAATTCCTCCTAATCGCCCCACCTAATCAGTTTTCTGACACTGGAGAATGGATGAAGCAACTATCAGCTCTTAACTACCTTCCACACATCATTTATTCCACGAAATCTTTAGGAATAACCCTAGACAAGAACTTAAATGTGAAGGAGCACATCAGCACAGCCACTCAAGGAGCCAACTTACAAATGAACATCCTAAAGGAACTAAAACCCTTCCTCCTCTTTGATGATTTCAAATCAGTTGTTCAAGCCCTAGTGATTTCCAGGTTGGACTATGGAAGTGCAACCCTCTGCGGCCTACCCAGATCAACGCTGGCTCCTCACAGGGACTCTCTTTACTCTGCTGCCAGGCTCATCACAGGATCCAGAAGATTAAATCACATCACTCCGGATTTACAGGCTCTAAACTGGCTCCCTTATGAGGCAAAGATCTAATTAAAAATTGCCTGCATGACACATAAGGCCCTTCACTTATATACACCGAGGTATCTGGCACAAAAACTGGAGCTATCTGGAGGATGTAAATAGTCTAGAAGCCGTAGCACCCTACTGCTGACGCCTCAGAAATTCTGTAAACCGAAAAACATACAAACGAGCCTACTCCAGTATTACCCCAAGAAACTGCAACTCCCTTCCTCCTGAAATCAGACTGATCCCTTCCACCATACCATTTAAAAAGGAAGTCAAAATGTTACTCATGAACAAATTTGTGCTCTAGGCTCATGCACTCTACCAGCTGGCCACTATGGCCACTTCTGGTATAACCCTGTAAATTATTGGGCTTCTATGAACATATATATATGTATATGTAGCAGTTACTTGGGCTCCGAGATGGCCTCCTGCCTCTCTTGGGTCCCTCCCACCCTGTTTCTCTCCTGATTTTGTTATTTGTTTTACTGTTTCTTTCCTTGACCTCTTGAAAAGCGCTCTGATAGCCTTCTAGAGTCATGTTCACGCTATATAAAACTATTTCTAAATAAAAAATAAATAAATTCCCCCTATGGGTATGAAAAGTTAACGTCACTTTCTCCTCATAGATTGTGGCCTCACGAGTATTCCAAGATGGCATCCACCATTGCTCTGTTTTGGGTGACTCATGATTGATCCATTGGCTACCAATACACAAACGAGCAATAGTGCTAGCAATTAGACAGACATCCTTTGTTTGGTCCAAGATGTCTCACCAGGATTATTTCAAGGCAGTGATAACCCTCAGCTTCTCAGTCACTCTTTCCCAAATTCCTCGCACCACATTACAGTTGGCAAACATATAAACATCACCTGCTTCATCGAGCTCACATCTAGACAACTTAGAATTATTTGTATGATTCTGTTTAAATAAATTCTCAGTGGTATAGTACAATTTATTGATTACTTGGAAATGGAATAAATTCAGATTTGCAGATCTGAAGATTTTATGATCCATGTAGCAGAAGGCGCATACATTTTCTGTGCCCAGACATTGCCAAGCGTCAGAATCCCTGGCCCTTTTAATCCCCACTCCATCAAGTGCTACTCCAGAAAATAATGTTTTGAATTGAAGGCTTCAGGTGAGCGCTGTTTACATGTTTTCTCACCCATTCATTTGATAGTTGGACAGGTTTCCTGCCGGGTATACAGGGATGGCTCCTCCGTAATGGCAAAGGAGCGTCGCCCCACTGAGTCAATAAGCGAAAAATAAAATGGTAATAAAACAATTTTATATATTTTTTTCCACTGACTGAGCCAGGGAGTCTTGGGCAGGGCCGGGTCAGGTCATGGCAGGGAGGAGGAGTGGTAGGTGCACAGTAAAAGTGCATGTCAGTTTGTCTGGCCGTCTTAGGCCGGCCAAATAGACATGCGCACTTAGGTTTCTCGAACCCAACTGTGTTGCACAGTGGGGTTGGAGAAACCGCACAGACTCCCAGGCACTGTCTGAGCAGCATACAAGGCTGCTCAGGCCAATCCTGGTGCTGCTCTCATGCTACATATAGCATGAGAGCAGCACAGAGCCGGGTGATGGTGTCCCAGGGACTGCTGGGGCACCATCAGGAGCAGGAGAGAGGAGGAGCACTGAGGCGGCCGGCAGCATCAGTGGCAGGACAGGTACTTTTTAAAAATTATTATTTCCCTAATCCCCCCGTCCCACCACCCCTTCAGTCCCCACTTGAGGGCATGTAAACTTTCCACAAACTTTTACAATTCTAATAATTAGACTCAGGAAGGCCCTGAAAGAGCGATGCTTTTGCAGACAGAGGCAATAAAAAGGTTTTTTGATTAAACAATAAGGCGATGGATGGAATGAATGAATTAATCTCAGCTACTATTCATCGCTTGTGGCCACATTATAGGCTATTGTTTTTCACCCACCATGTCACTCTAGACAAAGGCCTGCCTTACGCAAATCAGTCCTGACCCTGCTCCAAGTGTAAATAGTTCATCCTGAGCTTCAAGGCCAAGCCCCCTCCACAAGCAACCACACCACCCCAGATTTGTTTCATCCTATTTAGGCCTCTTGAACAGAAGCAGCTTGAGTCTTACGGCACAGTGAGCACAGGACCCACATCTGGCTATGCTGGTCGTACTTAGGGTGTCAACTGCAACACACAAGAAGGTAACAAATTGAATACTTTTATTAAGCTCAGCCACTGGTGATCGCTCGGAGCCACATTCCAGTCCAGCAGTTTTCACCAACCATGCTACTTTAGGAAAAGATCTGCCTTATGCAAATCATTATTGACCCTGTTCCGTGGAACAGTCCATCCCAAACTGCCAGGTGAGGCCCTTCCAGAGGGGAAGCACAAGGAACCTCAGACCTGTTTTGGTCTATGTGGACCTTTTTAGTAGGGTGTAGCATGATCCTATGGCACAATGAGCACGGAACTCACATCTGGGCATACCCGTCACACATGGGGTATCAACTGCAACAAATAACACGGTGATGGATGGAAAGCTTGAGTTAATCTCAGCCACAGACAATCGTGCGGGCTGAATTCCAACCATAGTTTTAATTCACCGTGCAACTCTAGCTAAAGGCCCTCCTCCTGCAAATCAGAACTGACCCTGCTCCTCATGGGAACAGTCCATCTTGAGCGGCTCAAGCCCGAAAGGGCACAGCTGCATTCAACTCAAGAGGCACAAATGGGTCAAAATGTGTCTAGGGTTAGTTGCATTTCTTCTGGAAAGGGCCTTCCCTGGCAGTTCAGGTGAAGTGGTCCGATGAGGAACTTGAAAATCGATTCTCCATTTCTCTGTTCCATTACGTGTTACATTAGGGCTGCATCTGGCCATTAGAGAAACTTCCTTCAATCTCAATTGACGCAGGACCTCAATCAAGCAGGGTGGCATTATTAAGACCTTACAATGATCCCCTACTAATCTCTCTGGTTGCCCCTCATCAAAGCCATATCTGGGGACACACTCCCACCCATGCAAACCACTGCCAATGCCTCACTCACTCAAGGCATCTTTCCAGAAGCTCTAAAGTAAGATCCTCCCGCCCCTGAAGAAACATACACTAAACTCTGAAGACCTCGCCATCTACTGGCCTATCAACCACCTGCCATTCATCTGCAAAATCACTGAAAAGGCAATGTATGTTGAGCTCTAAGATTACAGGAATGATAACCATTATGTACACAACTTCCAGTCTGGCTTCAAATCACGTTGCAGCACGGAGATTGCTACCTTAACATCGTTGACGATGCCCTCTTAACTACAGATGAAGATGGTCCCTGCCTAATGATATTGCTGGGCCTCACAGCTGCCTTCAACACAGTCAACCATCCCACTCTCATACACATCCTAAAGAATCAAATGGGAATCACCAGCGATGGCCTTCATTTGTTACTCCACCAACTTTCCACCCAACACTAGTTTGTTGACATAGACATGGACTCAAGACTCCAATTTAGGAAAGAATTGTAGACACACCTCTTTAAAGAAAACTACACCACAATCCATAAAGAGTCCACAAATTAGCTATCTTTCCTAGGACTTATGGACTATATGCTTGTCTTTGACCCTGTACAGTGCTCCGCTGCCTTTTGGCAAGTTTTGTGCTATAGAAATACCACATACATACATTTATACAGACATGCATGCATACATAGAGGCAGCAAACAACCCTAGTTGGGAAACATACTTTACCCCACAGGCAGAACCACGACCTGCCTTAACTCCACAGTCACGACCCCGACTGCGACGCTACGACGCGTTCTTTTACAACGACTAGCTTTAGGGGGCGCTTTGTTGGACTGGTGTTGGATTTTAAGTCCAACACCTTCCCTACCGATACACTGAATGGAGTTGGAATAGTAATTTATACTATTCCAAGGACCAACACCCCCCTAAGGCAAGTCGTTGCAACAACTTGCGTGGTAAAGGAATGCGTGGTAACGTCACAGTCAGGGTAGTGACTGCGGAGTAAAGGCATGCATGGGAAATGCATGCAGGGTTCCTCACACATCCACCATAGTTATTGGATGGCTTTGGCTCGTAATGATATTGCTCCCATTATGAGCTTTACTTTGCATAAGAGATTCCACACTGCCCCTTTGGTATTCAGAGGAGCTTTTCGCTACCAAATGTAGGTATAAGTAACCAGAACATGTTTTGGGATCTTGTTATTGCCCGATTGCTAAAGAAAACTGTAGAAAGGTCATTAAACAATACCAACAAGCAATTCGCTTAACCAGAGCATCCTGTTTTACCACAAGAACTGAGACAGCCAAAAACCTAACCGGAGAGCTTTTTTCTATAATTAAAAGCCTCACTAACCCAGATGTCAGTGATAATAATATTATCTCCTCTGAAAACCTACATGCTAGATTAGCTTTTTTCAGGAAAAGATGCAAAAAACCAGGCCCTTTTTTCCCCTTACTATTAAGGAACAATCCCATAACCCTACTTTCTTTGAGATGGAGGCTCTCAAAGGAAGTCTATGTAAATTTAACTAAATATTTATCAACAATGTGAAAGATCTTCTTGTATCGGTCCAATTGGATTCTCCTTCTGACCTGGGTCCATCCTCCATCACAGTTTTTATTTTATTGTTGACAAGCTTCACTCAGTTTGGCAATCTCTTGTTTGCTACAAGCACAGTATCCTCTTGTTGGAAACAAGCCTCTATCACGCTACTTTTTCAAAAACCTTCAGCAGATCCAGACGTATTAGCCAATTATGGATGCATATCCCTCTTGTCATTCCGAATCAAATTTAAGGAAAAAAACTTTAACATCCAACTCACAAGTTATCTGAAAAGCAACAACTCGTTGGATGACACAATCAAAATTTTGTGTCCATTTTAGTACAGAGACTGTGCTCTTAGCCATGGGAGATGATCAGAGATATAGTTAAGGTCAAAAAGGCACTGTTGCAATGGTCTTCTTAGATCTTGCTGCAGCTTTTTGCCCAGAGTTCCTCAGGGTTCATCCCTCAGCCCCGCATTATAAGTTCATTGCTCCACTTCCTGTGATTATTGTTTGTATCAACATCTTGTCCTATGTGGATGATATGCAGATAGTGGTATCAATTTCATTAGCCACACACAGGATTGTATGTCAGCGATGGACAGATGGAAGACCAATATTAGCCTTAAACTCTCTTCTGGCACAAAACCATCGATCTGGTCTTCAGCCTATTGGCTAGCAGACTTAGGAGAGACCCCTTACTCCTTTGTGTAAGAAACATTGGGGAACGTTTTGATGACCAGTTGTCTTTCACTCTGCAGATCTTGAAAGTAGCGCCCTCTCCTTTGCAATAATAAGAACTCTTCACAGAATTTTTCCTGTTGTTCCATTCTCATCATGGAAAACATTAATACGGGCATGATAATCTCTCACCTACATTATGGAAATTCACTTTATCTAGGTCTGCTGGAATATTTTATGAATGGACTACAGGTGGTACAGAATGCTGCAACCGGAGCTGTTTTGAACATACTGCTACGGACGTCAGTGGGTGAACATCTCAAGCTACTGTATTGGCTCCATATTTGGAAACGTTGCATATTTAAAGCTGTTTGGATAGCTCTTAGAGCCTCTTGCAATACAGACCCCACATACTTGAGGAAAAGGCTTTCCCCTTACCAATCTGGGCTTGCTCTGCGACCAGCCTTCTCTCAACTCTTTGATGCGCCACACATTAGATGCTCCAGTTGGTCGGCCTTGCCCCCCCCACCCTCCCCACCCCTCATTGCTAAGCCTCATGAGAAGTGTAACCTCCCTTGCTTGATTTAGAAAGATTTTGAAAACCTGGCTCTTCAGTGCTGAGCGGCACCTCTTTACTTTCAAGTACCTTGATGCCTTCGACATCTTAGCACCAGGATGCCCGGTTTGTGGGTACTAGCGCACTTTATACCTTTTTTTTTTTTATTCATTCATTCATAATTAAATACAACAGTGTCTCTGTCCCCAGGTCCATCTTCCGGTCAAGGATTCCAAACCTTCTTGCAGTATCAGAAACAACTGATTCAGATCTCGAATGGTAGCCATCTCAGGGCCATCCATCAGGATGTCCATCAATGGGTTTTTCTCTGTGTTGAGCTTTCTAGGATTAGCATTAACTAAAAAGCCTCTGATTTGTAAATACTTCAAAAAAACTGGTTCTTGGAAGGTCATCTTCTGTCTGCAAATCTTTAAATGACTGAATAACACCTTTGCATAAGAAGCTGACCGTGTTACCCCCTCAAGAGAGCTATTTAAATGATAACCTGATAGTTTGCCAAAAACATAGATTCATGCTCAACTGCAGACACAGCCTCCTTGAGTGATGTTGTGCAGATCGCAACAGCACCCTTTCAAGCTGACAAATTGATCTTATGCCCATTGAGTTCAATTGGTTGTATAGCAACATTCCCCATAATATATGGATAAATGGCAAATAAAAGGGAGAGTGACAAGGCGCCCCTAGTGTGTACCTCACCTCTGGACATTTTAACTGGTTCTGAGACGCTATCAGCTATTACAATCCTTGCACAAAGATCTTCATATAATGCATGTATCCAGTCAGTCAGTCAATCACTTTATTCGATCTTTATACAATAAGATTCATAAACTCACAAAACATACAAAAAGACATTCATCATTATACAAAAGATATTAAAAATCCTATTAAAACCATCTGTTGTAATCAAAATAAAATGTGCATTTCATTTTTAATTAATAATAAATCTTCTAGTCTTCTAATAGAGACATAAAAAAGATGCAACACTATAACATATGTGAAGGTCGGACAATGATTTTAAAAAGAACAACACTGGGCGACATTGCCTAAGATTATATTTGCGCATAATCGGCAATATGAATCTTTTACGATGGTCCCCATAAAACTTACAAAAGAAAAAGATGTGCAAATTAGATATAGTGGACACATCATAGCATGGACAGGGCGGAAGCTCATGTAATGAGAAAGTCCCGATGGATAGGACAACATACAAGGAATCAAATTTTTGTGAAACCTATGTAAAATAAATCTATGGCGTTGGGTTATTACAGAAAGTAAATATGGGGCTATCCCTTCATAAGTAATTGGTCCCTCTAAATAAGAATTTACTGAGTGTTTTGAACTATTGGTTCATGTATCCATTTAATACATGTTTGACCAAACCCCACACACTGTATAATAACCACCCAGAGGTACTGCCAGGAAACCTTGTCAAATGCCTTCTCTGCATCCACAAGAATCATGCCAATATCCTTCTGCAAGATGTTTCAAATGAATATATAGCAATATTCGCACGGTCTGTTGTATCTCAGGCAGGCACAAAGCCATGCTGTTCCTTGCAATAACTTTCCCATGGCACATTGCCAACATCTTTTAATACATCTTGGCATCAACATGAATTAAAGGGATGGGGCAGTATGACCTTTTAATCTCCTTAGGTTTCACTTGTTTACCAAAAATAACAATCATGTAGGTATGTATGTATGCATGCATGTATATATGTATTTATATAGTATTTCTATAGCAGAATTCTAGCCAAAAGGCAGTGGAGTGTCTGAGTCAAAGCATTGGCAAATTTGGTGAAAACGTTCAGTCTGTAGGGAGTCTTTCTCGGTTGCCTTACCACTGGCAAGGGCTTCTATTCCATCCAATGCCTCATGCATATTTAAAGCTCTTTGCATTGCAGAGAGAGCCTTTCACAGTAGATGTCACATGCTTGAGGGGGAGACTTTCATCTTACCAGCCTACTCTTGTTGTGTAATCAGCCTCCTCTCAACGCTTTCTTGTTTCAAGCATTAGAAGCTCCTGTTCGGATGGACGCTGTTTCTCCTCGCTCATTACAAAGCAGAGGAACAAGTCTTTGCCAAGCTCCATGAGAAGTGCAACTGCCCTTGCATGATTCAGAAAGCTGTAGAAAGCCTGCCTCTTCAGTGTTGAGTAGCAGCACTTTACTTTCCAGTGTCTTGGTGCCTTAGATAACCTGGTACAAGGACATCAAGTTCATGAGTAACAGGGTGCGTTATAGGTATTTTTCTTTTATCATTCATAATTGAATACAGAATTGCCTCCTTCAAAACCTTTGTACTTAAGGTCTTGGTCCATCGGTCCTCATCTATCTTTCAATCAAAGATTCCAAACCATCTTCTAATATCAGAAACAACAGATTCAGAGCTTGAATGGTAGTTGCCTCAGGGCCATCCATCAGCGTTTCCATCAATGGCTTTATCTATGTTGATATTTCAAGGATCAGTATTATCAAAAAAGTCTCTGATTTGTAAATAGTTTGAAAAAATAACTGATTCTTGGAAGGTCATGTTCTGTCTGAAAATGACTCACTGGCCGAATAACACCGTCCCTCTATAAGCAGCCGACTGAGCTAGCCGCTCTAGAGGCCCAGACCTAAAATGTGTCTTTATGGGGAGAATGCTCACTACACAATATATCCGGGATCAGTTTTGTAAAACTGATCCCAGATATATTGTGGAGTGAGGATTCTCCCCATAAAGACACATTTTAGGCAATGTTCTCAGTATTGGAAGAGTGGTGTGTTTGTACTACCTTAAACTTCACTCTCTTGTAGTAGCTTGGATCAGCTGAACCTAAGAAAGAAACCCAAATCATATTCTAAACAGGAATGGAAAATGGTGGGTGGATTGCTAACATGAAAGCTTGTCCATGGGGTCAACATTTTCCCATGGCTGCCCAAAAGCAAATTCTAAAGTCTGACAGTGGCCAGCCAAGGATGGGTAATTTCATAAGTCTGATCAGTCAGGTCCTACATCTCATCTGGTGATTCATGCACCTCAGGCTTGCTAGCATCCTGTTAGGTACAAGCCCCCTATTTCTGTAAGGTTCAATAGTGTCTAGTTTGGATCGCGTCATGCATTTTACACCATACTTCATCTACAGACCTTAGTCGTTGCTCTTTGCATGTCGCTTCGGTGTCCCTGCTCCTCTGTCTGGTCGGTGGTATTTGCTGTGAGTCTCAGGCCCCTGGTCTCCGTGCATCAGCCTTGGGGGCGGGGGGGCGGGGCAGCAGGAAGATCAGGAGGGTTGAGATTCTAAAAGACCTAGTGCAGCTGCTCAGAGGGCTGACAGCCCCTGTAAACAAAGGAAGAAAGGGCTGTCAATCTTCAATGTTTAAAGCAAACGCAAGATGATGGACGGAGCGCTGAAACTTTTCAGACACTCACCCCTAGTCACAGATCTGGGTTAAAGCCATCATTGTTCTTTAGCTCATTTCGCCACCCCAGTTTGGACCCAGCCATATGCAAATCAGTCAGAACTTTGTTCCTCATGGGACCAGTCCAGCCTGAACTGCTTCAATGTTTAACCCATACATTAGGAATACACTGCACAAGCCCGCTGGCTCCCTAGAAACCCAAATCCTTACACTGGAGACGGGCAGAGGAGTTCTTTTTATGACCGGTTTCGTGGGGCACCAGGGCAGTCAGGGGTTAGTGGGCTCCAGTTGTATCTATTGGAGTAGTTCCGCACTATTGCTGTGGGGGCCACAATACTAGTGGACCCCAAACTGGCTAACCAAGTACTCCTCTACACCAGTTGACTCTCTGTGACGAGACAGAGCAATCCCAGACTTACTCAAGAAGGTGAGATGAGTCAGACATTCAGAATACAGGTACACCATAATACCCGCTAATAAGATAAATGTCCAGTCAGTGTTCTACTTTATATAAGAAAAGTATTTAAAAACAGAAATAAAACATACTACCACATACAACTAAGATATTCAGTAAAAACCAGAAATCTCTACGACCCTCTGGGCCAGAGTTCTGACCACAAACAGTATTATAGCACCTAGACTCTAAGGGCTGTAAAACAGTTATCATTGGAATATACAGACCATGTTGCACAGGGTTAGTCTTAAAAGCTAGAGCAACGGTATCAATACTTGTATTGGAGTGATTTGGCTGCAGCACTTGATATGAAGTCAAATGTTCCCAGTTCGCCGACTGTCCTACTACCTGAGGGAACAGAAGTGTCTCCCCTCCCTTGGAGAGATCACCTCTCTGGTGGTGCCAAGGGTCCGTTTAGGGATAGCTGGTATCTAAGCACAATTCCTGGAGCCCCACTAGTCCAGTAGCCACTGGGGTATCTGTAGGATGGTAGAGGCTGGTCAGGGTACCGGTACACCCTGATTCCCCAAGATGACACAAACAGGGGTGGGGGCCGGTACCTTTGAATCAGTTGGTCACAGTCCAGAGTTTCTAATAGCAGGGCACCCATGGGGATGGTGCTGGGGAAGGACAAGCAAGGACAAAGCTGGAGACCGTGCAAGTCCTGGGATAAGGACAAATGGTTCAATTGGTAGGATGTTTAACATGGTTTTCATATCCAGCGACAAGAGGTAACTGGAAGCTGCCATGGGCTTCCACTGCACAAGAGAGGAGTCAGGGGCAGAGCAGTCTCACCTTCAGTGACCCTGTTTTCCTTGTTGTTGAGGTGCAGCAAGTTTCCTTATTATCTGCAGCTTCTTCGAGTCTCCTTGCGCTTCAAAGTGGTTGCCCTTCCACAGCCACCTGCCACAGGTGCTCACAGGCTGGCACATGCTAAGTCACGATTAGAAAGACTAGAACTGCAGGGGCAGTAGATGGTAGCACCTAGGGAGGAGGCAGGGGGCTCAAAGAATGGCTGTTTGGGGAGTTAAAGTCAGCACACAGGGACTACATGGGGAGAGGGTATTAGGAAGGACTGTAGGGTTGTCAGTGGCACATAGAGGGGAAGAGGGTGGCAACAGAGGGACTGTAAGGGGATGGGGCAGAGAATGGCTACAGCCAGGGATCGAAGTACATTAAACAAATTATGGAAACTGTGATTCTGCATGCAATCGGGGCGGGGTCAGTGAGTGTTGGGGCAGGGTCAAAGGTGTGGCTAAAAAATACAAAATATTCTGTACGTTTTTTTGATCTTTTGCTGTTAGGTAGCTACATATAAAATAATGTGCAGCTTAAATGAAAAATAAATAAAAAGTTGTTACTCAGTGGGAAATGCACTATAGTACATTATGAAATCTCTTGTAGTTAAGGCACTGCATAGGTCTGTGTGTAACCAGAGAGCCACAGAATTAAATCTTGGTTGGTGCAGTAGAGAATAGTGACTTGTGTATTTTTAGTGCTATGAGGTCACAGCCTGTGACAGAAAGCACTGTGAATATGAAAGTCATTATTTTTAGCTTGCATTACACACAGTATAAGATAGACTGCTACAGAATGAGCAAAAAGGTTTAAGATAAAATTATGCTTCCAGAATATAAATTTTAGTAATACCCAGACAGTACGTAATGCAATTATTTTTACATTTCTGTCCCTTCAACACCTCCAGGGGTAGTAGGCGCTATATAAATACAATTACAATTAAAAACACGCACTTCACAGCTCAGTTGCACTCTTTGCACTACCACTCAAAAAGAATAAATCTTTGTCAACACAAAGCTTCGAGTGATCCGATCAATTAAAGCCAGTACAGGCTCCCAAGCATCCTTTACATTTGCAGATTAACTCATAGTTTAGTTAGTTTGTAGATTTATATAGCGTGGCTTATCACCCGTGAGGGTATCCAGGCACTGTCCATGGTGCGGCACGGGAGATTATGTGATTTGCCCACAATCACAGGATGTTGTGACAAGGCCAAAACTCGAACCTGGATCTCCAGCTCCTGAGTCGGCAGCTCTAGCCGCTACGCCGTATCCTCTCCCCAACTTGTACCACACATTTGTATTTCTTTCAGGCAGGCAGACAGGCACCCTGGCAGGAAGGCTTGACTTCAGCTGAAACCTTAAAAATATCAGAAGGTTTTTCATAAATCAAACAAATATGGGCACGCCATGCCACTCCGATCCCGCCCACTTCGACCCCTGGGTACAGGATAGTGGAGAGGAACACAAAGGAGCTGCAGGGCAGCGCACAGAGGGAGTACATGTGGTGGGAGTACACAGAGTAGCTGCAGTGGGCCTTGGGGACATAGATGGAAAGTGTGGGGTGCATAGAAGGGCTAAATGGGGTGGGACTTACAGAAGGGCTGCAGAGGGGGTGGGGCAAACAAAGGCGCTGCAGGGACCCAGGGGCAGATAGAGGACGCAGGGGCACACAGTGTGGCTACAGAGGGTTTGGCACATAGAAGGGCTGAGGGGGAGTAGGGGCAAAAAGAGAGGCGGAGGGCGAGGCAGAGCAGCACACAGAGGGGATGGAAGGTGTTGGGTACACAGAGGCGCTGCAAGACAGACAGGGGCCCATAGAGTGAGTGCAGGGGGCAAAGGGCACAGAGAGGACCAGTGGGGGACAGGACACCCTGCAGGGACTGCAAGGGACAAGGGGTCACACAAAAAGCCTGCAGGGCCACACGCAAAACGCACATGCAGTGAAGGCTGGGACCTCACAGAAGGGCTGTGATTGCTGTAGTACTGAAGTCCCTGGGGAGTAGTGGCTGGTATAAGCTTCGGGGCCTAGAATAGCTTTGTTGTGATGAACAATTCAGATCAAGGAGGAGCGTGACGACAATGAAATCGTGGAGTGACTTTAACAATGTACTGTGGCTTTAGTGCATGAAACCCACATGGCCACTGCTAATTGGCCACAGGATGAGCGGTTTACAATTACTGTACTTCTCTTTTAAGAGGATTGGGCGGAGAAGCCATATCAGGTCAGATTGGGGCGTACTGGAATTTGTACAGGGAAGGATGCCATAGGTACTCATGCAGCTTCAGGCACAACTGTTCCATGTTTGGGTGCAAACACCCGGTCTTGCAATACTTCAGTGGCTGAACGGTGGAGGCTGAAGCAGAGGGGAAAGGAGTTGTGGGGAAGGACAGCTACACCAGTTATGATAGGAGCGACAATGTTACCTAAATTAAATTTCAAGGTCAGTACTCCCGAAGCAATGCCGAAGGGCTGCTCAGTTGAGGCTGATTGTAAGAAATTGGGTTACTGGTAGAGGGGGGTGAAACCCTACTCAAGCAGGAACCACAATCCTTGTCAGGGTGAAGTCACAAGCAAACCACACATTAACCTGTGCTTAACTCGCTGATAGCTTGCCACAAAAGCAGTCAGGCTTAACTTAGCGGCAATGTGTAAAGTACATATGCAGCACTTCAAACAGTAATAAAGTGCCAACACAACACAAGAAAATTCCCACACCAATTTAGAAAAATAGAGTAAAAGTTCATAAAGAATTTAAAACCAAAACAACAAAAATTTAATTTGTAGAACCGGAGATATGCATTTTAAGTATTTAGGTGAAAATAGCACCAAAAATCATGGAGCGCCAACTGTAGATATCTGTTCGTGCTGGAACGGGACAAAGTCACAATTTCAAGCCAACCGGGATGGAACGCGGGCCAGCTACAGGGACCAAGTTAGGCCAGCGGAGCAAGAGTACCTTAAATCCTAATTGCGGAGTATGGCATCAAAGGAAGTGTCGTGCAGTGGTGATTCCTAGGAGCTGCGAAGCTGCAATGTGAGGTCCTGCATCGTCAACAAGGGTGCCGTCAACAAGAGACTTGCAATACAAAGTCCTGCGTCATTGTTGAGGATGCCATCAACGAGGGGCTTGCGATGCAAAGACCTGCATCGAGGATGCTTCGTTCAGTGGCGGACCCTCAAAGGCTAGGGGTTGCGAATGCGAAGTCCTGCGCTGGAGAAGGCCCATGCAGCGGTCCCAATGCGGAGTTTTGGGGAGGGGACGTGTTGTGCAGTGTCTCTGATGCATCGGTTCTGCTGGGACTTCAGTTGGGCAGGAGCTCCTTCAGGCTCACTTCCAAGGGTTCAGGCCTGGGGTGGCACCGTACTGGAGGGCTGGATTCAGAACTGTCAGAGTCCAGGTGCTGGATGCAAGGTGGTTGGAGCCTTCTGCCCTTGCTGCTCTGGTCAGGAGGCCAGCCAACTAGCTTTTGGAGTCACTTTGGTGGTCCTGGGTTCAAGATTCAGGTCGAGTCCTTCACTCAGGCAGCAGGGCAGCAGGCATCAGGGTAGCTGGGCATCAGGGTAGCTGGGCAGCAGGGCAGCACAGGGGCAGTCCTTCTTGCAGAACAGCACAGCAGTCCTTCTTCTGACTCTTCCATAGGTCCAGATGTGTACTGAAGAGTTGGGGTCTGAAGTCCAATGTTTATACCTGGTGCCCACTTTGAAGTTGGAATAGCTTCTAGAGGTTTCCACTCCAGAGGTGCCTGGAATTTCCTGACTCCCTGCCCTGGCCTTAGATTGTCTGGCATCACAATAGACTAGTGTAAAACCCCTTTGTGAGAGTGCTCAGGCAAAGCCTTTGTGATGTGCAAGTGTGGTAGGTGATAGCTCTTCCCCCTTGTTAACTCACAGTTGCCCATCCTGCCAACACCTAGCTTCCCTTTGTTTCACTGCCTCGGAGAGATACACAAAGACCAATTGCTAGCTATACCTAGTCACGTGGACCAGTAAACAGGCTGCAGGCATCAAATGGTTAGGCCAAGAAAATACCAAATTTCTGAAAGTGGCATTTTCAGAATTGTGACTTTAAACCCGGCTTTACCTTTAAAGAAGGCTTTTAATCACAATTCCATAGACACCAAACTCGACCTGTCGACCTGCTCCCAATTGAAAGTTATCACTTATTAAATGTAATAAGGTAACCCAATGTTATCCTTTGGGAGATATAAGCCTCACAGTAGTGAAAAACTAATTTAGGAGGTTTTCACTACCAGTACATGTAGCACTTAAAAGTGTCCAACTTTTTAAATACACTTCTGCCTGCCCTCTGGGCTGGGTCGGTCCTTCCCTAGCGTGACTTATATGCATTGAAATAGGAGATTTGGGCCTCGTAAACAATCTTGCAAGGTTGAAATGGCAGTTTAAAACTGCACACACATTCTGCAATGGCAGGCCTGAGACAGGTTTAAAACACTACTTAAGTGGGTGGCATAATAAGTGCTGCAGGTCCACTGGTAGCATTTACTTTACATGCCCTGGATGCACATAGAACAACTTTAATAGGGACTTATGAGTAAATAAATATACCAATTGGGTATAAGCCAATTTCACCAAGTTTAAAGGAGAGAGCACAAGCACATCAGCACTGGTTAGCAGTGGTAAAGTTTGCGGAATCATAAGGCCAGCAAAAAAAATTCTGCGAAAACAGGAGACTGGAAGGCATAAAGTTGAGGGAAAACCTCTCCAAGGATACCAGGTCATACACTGACACAATATCTAATTCATAGGGGATGAGATTCCATGGTTTGGCCTGAAAGTAGACATATGGGAGATTAGACTCTGAGAGCTCTGCAGCTGACAGCAAAATCTATGACAGAGTTGAGAAGCAGAACCTGCAGGCTGACTTGGGCAGTTTGTTGACTTTTGGGTGAGGAGGAGAGAGAAAAATATGTGGGGACTGGACGATAAGAGTGACATGATTACTTTTTTGATGCGCCGTTGGAGAAAGTGTTGGTGGCGGTGACCACTGGGGACAAACTGTCCAAGATTGCATTTTATGGGGAATATTTCTGGGGATAAGAGCCAGGTAGAGCAAACTGGGAAAGAGGATCCTGAAAGAATGATCAAGGGAAAAGAGTTGGAGAAGGGATATGCAGAAGCATATCAAAGTAGACATTTTGAGGGTAATTTTTGCCCAGGCAAGATTTATGTATGCTTACGCCTTGGAAAGGGTATCATTTAGGGCAATTTTCACAGTATTGTTCTTTGGGGCCTTCTGGATATCAGAGGTGTTTGGGTCAAAAGGTACAAGGGCCAATGTTATGCGAAAAATGTTATGGAAAAATTATTGCTTGAGCCTCCCACTTTCAAAAGGGAAAGATCGATGGCTCAATCCTTCTCAGGCAATGCGGTGAGAATCTGGAACTCGCTTCCGCCGCAGCTCCGCACCACCACCTCTACCCGGACCTTCAAAACCGACCTCAAATCTCTTCTCTTCCAAAGACACTTCCAGAACTAATACACGCCCTTTCAAGTCCCTCAAGGAAGTTCTTTCACTATTGTAAATTTTGTATTCTATGCCTGTACAAGTGTCATCCCAGAGTATTTTTGTGTTTTTGAGTGACTGCCATCTATTGCTGTATTATACCTCTTCTTGTATCTCATTTGCTTCTGTAACATGTACATTTGTAACATTCTCCTCATGTAACGTAACTGGTCCTATTGTGAAGCGCTCTGACACCTTTGGGTAAAGTCAGCGCTATATAAAAATGCATAAATAAATAAATAAATGTTGGGATGATATAACGCTGCAGGGGATTAATTGGGAGTTCAGAGGAAGAGAAACATGGGTCGAATCAGAGCATCGCCAGATGAATCAATATGGATTATGAGGTTTCACGAAGATGAGGAGCTTGGAGGCAGAGCCGGTTTTTCAGCATGAAGACAATTCGAAGGTGACAGACAGAGGGGTGTTGGGGGTTCTGAGAAAATGCATTGAAAAATCACATGCACGGGTACAAATGCATGTACGTACGACACTGCATCAGTGCCCTGACAATCTATGCACCTTGGTCCCAGACTCAGTAGGTGCACTGCACAGGGTCTCGGGAGGTATGTAAGTAGATATACAGACAGACAGATTTACAGGCAGACAGAGAAACAGATAAAAAAGATAGACAGGTAGATAGATAGAAAGACAGACGGATGGATGGATGAATGGATGCTTATAGTCAGGTTGGCTTTTGAGAAGTGTATATATAACAGTGAATTGTTAGTGCCCCCTCTGACACACCTGCTGCGGCTTCATTTCTCACAGATTTTATATCCTGTTTTTACTGAAAAGAACTATCTTTATAATCACAGGCTGCGTGCACGCTGCAGTTCTGCACTCTTATGTCCTGCCCCACTGCTGACCCTCAAACCACCAGGAAGGTCACGCGCTTGTCAAGGAAGCGCACAGTGGTGGGATATGTCCCTGGAGTAACTCTTAATGCTGACTCTAGCTTGCATCAGGCACCCCGGGGGCCACACGAGGGTCAGGCGTCAGACCAGGATGGAAAAGGATATAGGAACACGTCCAAGCCAGAAATAAAGCCGGTGCCTTTTCTTTGAGGCGTCAGCACGCTCCTTAGGGTCCGTTACATGCCGGGGGTCCTGTCTCATAATTACCACTTGCTTTTGTATTATGCTCACTTGTAATTTTCTCCTCATGTAACGTTACTGTTCCTATTGTGAAGCGCTCTGACACCCTCGGGGAAAAGTCCGCGCTATATAAAAACGCATAAATAAAATAAAAACCACTTCCACCTTCACAGATCAGGTGTCACTGTAACTCGCCTGCAGGATCTCCCACGCTGAGGGTGCCCTGTGGCGTGACCCGGGGCTGACCTCACCAGGGAAATGCCAGCCCCGCCTCCAGCCTCACCTGATTGGTCAATGTGTGATTATGACGCAAAGCTCCAAAAACACACTTCAGATGGAAAACTTTCGTCTCATGTACAGTAGATATTGTAGGCATAACATTCTGCAATTACCACGCGCAAACAAAAACAGCGCTTCCACTAAGACGTGGAATTTGATTATTACAAATGCAACCGTATTCTTTTAACGAATGAAGTATGTATGGAGGCTCTAGACCGTCTCGTAATGCGGAAAAACTACTGCTTGAGCCCCCACTTTTAAAAGGGAAAGATCGATGGCTCAATCCTTCTCAGGCAATGCGGTGAGAATCTGGAACTCGCTTCCGCCACAGCTCCATACCACCACCTCTACCCAGACCTTCAAAACTGACCTCAAATCTCTTCTCTTCCAGAGACACTTCCAGAACTAATACACGCCCTTTCAAGTCCCCCAAGGAAGTTCTTTCACTATTGTAAATGTGTATTCTATGCCTGTACAAGTGTCATCCTAGTGTGTTTGTGAGTGACTGCCATCTATTGCTGTATTATACCTCTTCTTGTATCTCGTTTGCTTCTGTAACATGTACTTTTGTAACATTCTCCTCAGGTAACGTAACTGGTCCTATTGTGAAGCGCTCTGACACCTTTGGGTAAAGTCCACGCAATATAAAAATGTATAAATAAATAAATGTCATTCCTTCCTTCCTTGCTCCCTCTCTCCTTCCTTCTTTCTGTCTTCCTTCCTTCCTTTCTCCCTCCCTTCCCCTCCCTCCCTCCTTCCTTCCTTCCTTCCTTTCTCCCTCCCTTCCCCTCCCCTCCCTCCTTCCTTCCTTCCTTCCTTTCTCCATCCCTTCCCCTCCCTCCTTCCTTCCTTCCTCCCTCTCCCCTCCCTCCCGAACTCCTTCCTTCCTTCCTCCCTCCCTCTCTCTCCCTCCCCTCACTCCTTCCTTCCTTCTTTCCTTCCTCTCTCTCCCCTCCCTCCCGTACTCCTTCCTTCCTTTTCCTTCCTTCCTTCCTTTTCCTTTCTTCCTTCCTTCTCTCCCTCTCTTTTGACAAGTTTCCAGTGTTTTCCTACCTAAACTTGGAGATTCCTGGTTTAACTTCATATTTGTCGGTGTACATTTTTACTCCTGAAAGCAAGCTAGTTTTCACCTCATAGCAAGGCAGCTTTGAATCCAATCAAAACCAATGAGCTGGAAAATGTGTGCAGAATTGTTTTCTGTACCTTTATCTGTAGCACAGCTTTATAATGCATGATTTAATTAAGCAGCTGAAGAATACTGAGGGCCTCGTTCCGAGTACAGTGCTCATTCCGATTTGAGCACAAACAGTTGTTTGCTCCTGAGCCCTGATTACACAGGAGCAGTAATACCAGACATTTTCAAAATTATCCAGGTAAAAACTTGGTGGAATTTGTGGAGGGAAGGTGCTGCTGTAGGAAACATGCAATTGTACTGAATGCAGAACTGGCAAAAGGGAGGTAGCAACGCATCTGGTAAATATCACACCCAACAGTATTGCTTTTTGTCAGTTGGGGTATTCCTCCCCAAAAAACGGACAGCTCATACTGAGGCACTGACTGGTTCTCAATTCTAGATTGGAATTCGTTGGTGCTGTACCCGCTGAACTATTCGGACAGATAGGGTAGCACGCCCTTCTGTCTCATGTCCCAGAAAAACTGGTATTTGTTTGTTTCCCCTGAAAATCAGAAGGAAGGCATAGAAATACCCCGCCCGACCTACTAGAGAAGGAGATGATTTACTATTCTAACTCCAGTCATCCACCATTTGGGTGAGCCTATTTTCATATTCCTTACCATATTTTCAATAAGCAGTAAAAATGAAAATGCGGCCTGTCAATGCACACGTGTGCACTATATTTACATGCAAACCAGTTTCTGAAAGATGTTGACAGAAAGGAAGTTACAAAAAACAGAAAACTGCCACCACGGCCTCCATCTTGAATTGGAGAGAGTCGGCATGGAAGTGTTGCTTTAATCTTTGCACCAAACCTCCATCTTGTAATGGGAGAAAGCCGGCATAGAAGAGCTGATCTTATCGCTGCACCTTGCACCCCAGCCTGCAAAAATACTTTCCTTAGGACAGAGACCCATGTTGGACATGATATCCTTGGTGTGGTTTTCACCAGCTTTTTGCCCTCCAGCCTCTGTTTTTTTCTGATTCATTTTTGCTGGTGTTAGGATTATGTGCACCTTACCACTGCTAACCAGTGCTAAAGTGCTTGTGCTCTCTCCTTTAAACATGGTACCATTGGCTCACACTCAATTCGCACATTTAATTTACTTGTAAGTCCCTAGTAAAGTGGTACTACTTGTACCCAGGGCATGTAAACTAAATGCTACTAGTAAGCCTGCAGCAAAGATTGTGCCACCACTTCAGTAGCACTTTAAGCATGACTCAGGGCTGCCATTACAACCTTTGTGTAGAGTTTTAAACTGCCATTTTGACCTAGCAAGTTAAAACTCTTGCCAGGACCAACCTCCTTTTTTATTACATATAGGTCACCCTTATGGTAGGTCCCATTCAGCCAAGAGGGCAGGGTGCACAGAATTTAAAAAGTTGGGCATGTACTTTTAGGTTTTACATGTTCTGATAGTGAAAACCTCCTAAATTAGTTTTCACTACTGTGAGACTTACCTCTCCCAGTGGATAACATTGAGTTACCTTATTATATTTAATAAGTCATAACTTTCAATTAGGAGCAGGTAGGAATGTCTAAAAAATTGTAATTTAAAATCCTTTTTAATGGTGAAGTTAAATTTTAAGTCACAATTCTGAAAATAGTAAGATAAAGTCTCCCCTTGGGAGGTCAATGATCCGCACTCATATGTTCCTCAACCACTTTGCTCAGGCAGCCACCAAGCTTGCCACCCAACTCAGCAACTACAATCAAAACAAAAGTATCAAAATGCACAGAGCTTTAATCACATGTTTGTCACTACTGTATCCAGTTTGTAGATCACACATATAAAAACATGTCAACATTCAAATGGTAATCCTATTGACATAGACTAGGTTGAAAACACATGACTTTACATAAATTAAAAACTTAAAAATATATACCCCTACAATACGATGCAAAATAATTTAAATTTTTTTCAAATTGAAAAATAGAAAGGGAGAAACAAGTAAGACAACACACGTATGTCTATTCACATGATACTAATCAGTTATGATCATTAAGCAAGATACATGATGTTTCAGAATAATGTTACCTATTGTATCACAATGTTGAACAGATTTAATACAGAGAGTACGTCATCACGTTTCGGTGAGATATGAAGATAGTTGCCACCTTCTTCGGGACAAAACCACAATTGTTCAGTATAGAAATCGTTAAAAACCTGTATGAAGAATATATAACAGTAATTATTACGATGATCTCTATACCAAACAGGATTTTAAGAACATTTCATCAAATCTCAGCACATCTAGAACTTCAGTGGTACAGTGGAGAATCAAAACTACCTCGTCATTTAATCCCATCTGCATTCCAGTCATATTTTAGGACAACATCTATATTCAAGCCTTCCGCCCACATATTCTGGCCACTATCACAGGTTTCAATTTGTAGAGTAAAGGATCCCCTGCTCTAAATAAAGTTCCTAGGGCAGGGCACAAACTAGAATCAGTATACACATTTTCTGGCAACCTTTATTTTATTCTCAATCATACTTTTACCCTATAGACCTTTATGTACGACTCAGGATAGTGTTGAAAATATACTCATCCTCTTATTACAATAATTACATTAATCTATTTATAGCAATATTAAAAATATTGTTATCTTATTTTACAAATTCATGTACCATTGTCCAGAACATTTACAACAATCTTGCAACCTCAGGTGCTCCATCCTGGGTTGAATGAATACAGGTTTCCAAAAACAACATTCATGTAATCACTCACTCACTCCAATATGCATTCATCATCCTCATTCTTCTTCATTCGTACCCAACTATGCATCCATACACTCAAAGACTTAAAGCCCTCTTTAGTTTCTAATATCCATAACCACTTGGGTCTTGAATCTTTGTATCATTATTTCATGTTGTTACTGACGGTCTATTAAATTCCTGTACAACATTTTTTCAATTCAGTGTTATTTCTTTTTCACGCATCTCTGCATCTTCTCTTGAATTCTCTATATTCTCTTATGACAATATTCTGGCTGTGACTCAGTGTCTTCTACGTGCGTTTTGGCCACATATTCAAGACCACACTTTGTTTAAAGGAACCTGTAAACATTATATAAATCCAAACTGAGCTGCATACATCAAATAAATATATTTTCAACATTTTCCTCTGAGTCATATATAAAGGTCTATAGGATAAACATATAAGTGAGAATAAAATAAAGGTTGCCGGGAAATGTTTATACTGATTCCACTATCACAGGTTTCATCATCACTAAAAGACCAAGGAACCTGCCTCCTAGGCATCCTTATCCAAATGTTACCATGACCAAACGTATCCATTCAAAACATAAATATATCACACTCACCAGCTGATGTGGTAAAGAGTTCCTGAAAGGGACCCATACAAAAATATTGGAGTCCCACAAAGACTAAATGGTATATATTGTTAGAGTCACAAGTTGAAGGTTCTCTATAGGTAAAGAGAGAAGTTAAGATAAGCAGATGGGTCTGCAATGAATATAGTAATATATACAAACACTGTCAACCATCTGTAACCCCACCAGATTACATACAGCAACCTTTACTCACTACCTTACCTCTTGTGTTTGATTCACTTTTGGTTAGACAAGTTCAAACCCTCATGGAATGGTATCCTGATTGGGTTCTAAGCCAAAGGAAATTAATCCTCCTTGAATGTTAAAAATGTTAAATCTAACATCTAGAGGATCTAAATACAAAATTGAAGAATTAATTATGTTTAACTTTATCAAAATATCTACCACCTATTTTATAGGGCATCTAATAGTCAAAGGTTAAGCCTCTCATGCATCTTACCTCTAGGTAGAAGTAAACCGAGGGTCTGTGAGACCACTGCAATTATTGAGGGTGGCGTATATGAGAGCTTCTTGCCTAAAAATAAAATTAAAGTAAACAATTATACAGGTAGCTGTTTTTTACTAACCTAGTAAGGATAGGGCACTTAAGGTTTTATCAGCCATGCTCACTCCATAAAGGATAGTGCCTCGTTTAGCTCATGCCTCACCTAGGTGCCACAAGTCTATACTTTAGTTAGAGTGAGGATCTACCGCCATTCGACCCCTCATATTGGCTCTTGATTAGACTAAAGAGTAGCCGTATTGATCTAGCAGCCTTTTCATCACACCATATATTCATGGAAAAGTGGAGAACACAATTGGACAAAAGAGCCACCACCATTCAGCCTTACTCATTTGGCGATCGCCTCTAGGCGCATTGTTTCACTATTGGGCCACATGTTGAGCTGTCTTGTTATCAGACCATGTATTCATGGAGAATGGAAAAAACAACTGGAGAGAACAGCCCCTCTCTCTTTTTACAAACAATCCTGAAAATGCCACTTTTGGAAAGTTGGCATTTTCTTGTCCTAACCATTTGGTGCCTGCAGCCTGTTTACTGGGTCACATGACTAGGTGTAGCTGGCAGTTGGTCTTTGTGTATTACTCCCAGACAGTGAAACAAATGGCAATTAAGTGTTGGCTGGATGAGCCATCTCTGACTTGATGAGAGGGAGGGAGGAGCTGTCACTTACCACACTTGCACATCACAAAGGTTCTGCCTGAGCACACCCACAATGGATTTGACATTAGTCTATTGTGACCCTGACAATCTGGGGCCAGGGCAGGAAGCCAGGAAAGGCAACACTCCTCTGGGGATGGAACCCTCCAGAACCATCTCCTACTACAACGTGGGCACCAGGTATAAATATTGGACCCGTAGACCCAGCTCTACGGTACACATCTGGACCTGTTACTACCTGAACAACATACATGCAAGTTAATTACTTACCTAGGCTGCTCTGAGTTTAAGAGTAACCTTTTTCACCTGGTCCTGATGAAAGCTGATGACTCGTCTGGGCAATTAATGGCAGCTTTGTGCTTTTTTCCACTATTTTTACTTAAATCTTTAAAATTGCATATCTACAGTTTTACTGATTGGATTTTTGTCATTTTGGTGTCAAATAATTTATTATATTTTACTCTATTATTTCTAAATTGGTATGGGATTTTTCTTGTGTCATGTTTTCACTTTATTATTGTTTGAAGTGCTGCATAAATACTTTACACATTGCCTCCAAGTTAAGCCTGACTGCTTTTGTGCCAAGCTACCAGAGGGTTAAGCACAGGTTAATTTGGGGTTTGCTTGTGCTTCACCCTGACATGGATTGTGGTTGCTGCTTGAGTAGGGCTTCACCCACCTCAACCAGTAACTCAATTTCCAACACCCACCCTCAAGCCGAGTGGGGTGGAAGGTGTCATACTGTTTGTTATAAGCAGCTACTGAGCAAAAGCAGCTGGGTGAGCAAAAAGCCTGCATTGTTAATCTTGAATTGCAGAAGCTCTAACTGGCCTGATATCTATTTTAAATAGTAAAACTATGCTGGTGGTACTAAGTTAGCCTGCAGCAAATCCGTGTTTCGCCTACAGAGTTACAAACACATGAAAAATTGATATTACAGCAGAGAATTTCTTTCTGCCACTCTTCATTTGTGGAATTCTCTTGCTTGTTGTATCTATCACACATATTGCACGCATTTTGTGACTGCGAGCACTGCATTGTGTATGGTGTGTATAACCAGGTGTACTGATTTACCAATTTAATTTCACTGCGATACCATTTATTGCACATTACGTTTGCATGCTTTTTGATTTTTGGCCTTATTTTTTTTCTGTACATATATTTGTTAGTGTTGAAATATTATTAAGGTCGTGTGCGTTTACAAACTCTCACTAACCTTGCTGGACATTCACAAGATAACTGTGTTGTGCCATACCTTGACTCAAACTTCACACCACCTCGTTTGAGCTAAGCCTGAACTGATCATCGGCAGCTACTCAGAGAGCCAAGGAGGACTGAAATGTCACTTTAACCAGTGCCCTGGTTTGTAGGGACGCCAGCAAGCTCACCTGTAATGTTGCTCGGTTGTCCCTGTGATGGTAAGGATCGCGCGAATGCTCTACAGGTATTTGTATTAATTTTTATAAAGCACTTATCCACCTGAGGACACCATGATGATAGATGAGATGTCCCACGGAAGTGTTTCAGTTGTTATGGACCCTAAGCGTATCGACTCCAGAATATCGTTTGACCATAATAGTATGGCCGAAATATTGCAAATACAAAAATATGATGAAATAAAACAACCACTAGTCAAAAGGATACAGCCAGGATTTAAAATACTTTAAAACATGTGAGTAAATTGAACTCTAGGTTAATTGCAGGTGGTATGAGAGTCCATTGAGTGGCAGCCACAACCAAGAAACACTGTCCTACAATTTTAACCCGCCTTATTTTAAGAACTTGAACACCTAGATCCATAGATGCATAGATGCTTGATGGGATGACAGCGCAAAGAGACAAGTGTTGAAGTGACGTGGTCACATGTTGACAGACTGGTAACCATCTTATTTCCAGAGTACAATGGAAATTACCCAAATGCATTCGATCTCTGTTTTGTCCCTGCTCAATTTCAGCTGGTAACCACTCATGCACGCTTCAACAGCTTTTAGGTGTATATGTAAATTTACTGCACGTGATTATCAATTACTTGTAATCTTCTAAACGTGGTAAGCAGAGGAAGGTATTTCACAGGCAGGTTGCTTCAATTTTGAATGCTCTACCACCAGACTGAGAACAGACACAGAGCAGACAGCGGTTTGCTGGGCAGATACTACTAGACAGCCTAGAGTTATGAATCATATTGGCCAAAAACCAAAACCAGGTTTAATTCCAAGGCACGCCTTGTTTACAATGCACAATGGTTTAAGTATGAAGCCTTGATGAACAGGTAAGCAGTGAAGCTGTGCCAGGACTGGGACTGAAAGTTCACGACAGTTCATATTGACATATTTGTGGACACATTCTGAAGATGCTGGAAGCAACTTAGTAAAATTTTGGTCCAGAAAGGATCATTGCTCTGACTACAAAATCCAGGGCCCTGCTCACACTCCAGTTTGAAATGATACCTTCTTGTCACTGCTCCAAATGTACGAATAAAGGGCAGTTTTTCAATGACCAAAATGTCCTGGTTCGATACCACTGGGATGGGCTGTGAGTATCAACCAAGCAAATCAGGCCAGAAATTGGGTGTCCCGTAAGCGAGGGATCTGATGCTGCAGTGCGTTATCCAGAAACCACTGTGAAGCGTGCCCACTTGCCTAATGCCCTATGATATCCTCCCTGCTGCTCTGAATGGCAATTAATGGCATATCCAGCCCTGTGAGTGATGAGAGGCCAGAGTGGTACAACAGAGAGTCCAGGACAAGAGTTTTTGAAGGACACCAACAAGCCATCACTTACAATTTGCTGCTCAGTATGGCGGTATGCTCAGAAGCTTTTAAATCTTTACCATGCAGCAGTCATATTTAGCAGTTTGACAGGAAAAAAAATAAGGAATAAATTGAGTACTATAGATACAGCCAGTATATTCCACTTCTTGTCTGGGGACTTTTATACCACTCTATAGCTGGCATCCATGCAATAACTTTTATGAGGTTTAATGGTAATTATCGTCCATCCTTTCTTACATGAAGCAAAGTTTTAAATTTGTATGGTAAACCAATGCACTGTTCTTTTTTTGCTCCATCGGATTATTAGAAACATCTAAAGAAGATTGTAGTAATGATCAAGTACTGTCGATAAATGGCACATGCAGTGTAATTTTCTAATTTCGGTAAGTAGTGAAATGGTCCACCACTGGAATGTAAGTTTGTTAATGTTATAAAGACAACTTAGAATAAATATAACCTAACTAGAATAAACATCTATGGGCCATATTATCAAGAACGGCGATAACATTATCGCCGCTATAGCGGCAGGAAACTGCCGCTAAAGCGGCGATAAGGGGCTTGATAATATGCCCTACAGAATTCCAATAGAAGCCCAGGTTTGATGTCTTTCACACCAGAACCTGGGCTTCTATTGGAATTCTATAGGGCATATTATCAAGCCGCTTTAGCAGCAGTTTCCTGCCGCTAAAGCGGCGATAATGTTATCGCCCGTTCTTGATAATATGGTCCTATATTTGAAGCGGAAATTGAACGAAATAGTTCAACTTTCCATGCAGTGCCACACTAGCCTGCAGCAGAGGCGGCGCTGTCATTAGTGCATCAGGTGCAGTGGCAGGGTGGGAGGGGCCCACTGCACTCAGTTATGAATGTCTTTTATTACCCAACCGGAGATGAAGAAGAAACATCATCCTTGCCTGAGGATTGGTGCCCAACTACTACGCAGAAGAGTTTTAAAAAAATATATTTTTTGCTTTTGCAAACTTTATAAAAGTCTACGAACAATCGGCCAACCTGCGAAGTGTGGGAATTTTCCATTTGCCACATACACCTGAAAATCGCGCCTTTCGTAGCAATTTATTTCACATAAATGCCTATTTAGTACTAACAAAATGATTCCAAATAAGATGTACTTCAATATCTCTGCGCCGTGCCATTATACGTAGAAAAGCGATAATAGAAACGTAGAAAAAAAAATCAGGCACAGAAAAGAAACATACGTGTTCTAGCTTCTCTGCGTTCGAGTAGAGTTAAAATGATGTCACTATGCAGAGAAAATTATCTTGCGGCTTGAAGAAAACTGTGCAAGGAAGAAGGCAAAGGCGCAGTGAATAAACAACCGTCACGAGCCCCTGTTTGGAGCGCTCATGACTGGAGAACTGGAGCTGCCAAGTTCAGCTTCAACAGTTGGTCATAGGGTGGCTGCGCCTGTCTGGATCAAGCGAGGCTTTGACTTATAGAAAGCCCAAATCTGTTCACAAAGACGCATGCATTTTACCACAAGTTATTCCTATTATATAGTCGCTGTTTTGCTGCCCAGAATACACAATAGTTTCCTTATCGTCTGGTTTTATTAATTTATAATTAAGTGTTACCCAAGGACACCGAAATGTCCAAATGTTTTTGTCAACGCTATGATGCATTGAGATTCTTAAACAAGCATTGGCATAGCCAATAGGTCTCGCCTTTGGGACCTTATAAGTATTTAGTTTATGTTGTTGCACCAATGATATTGTGCATAGCCAATAGGTCTCGCTTTTGGGACCTTATAAGTATTTAGTTATGCAGTACAATCGCTAAACACTTATAAGGTCCCAAACGCGAGACATATTGGCTATGCCAATGCTTGTCTTCACATTCTCCTCTATTTACAACCATCCTCTTCTCTCCTCTTCACGCACACACTGACCAGCTGTTCCGCTGTTCTTACACCATCCCCATCTTCACCTCAGGGCTGACTTCCTTTTCTCTGTTCTCACCCCTGCCTCCTCTTCACCCTGGTACTGACTTCCTAAACACTTATAAGGTCTCAAACGCGAGACCTATTGGCTATGCCAATGCTTTTTTTTTTCATCCAGTGCCTATTTATTGTGAGAAGATATGCCTCGTGATACATCCTTAAGTACATTCGTTGCAGGGCATTTCCAGCCACCTCCCTTAACATTTCGATTAATTGGCAGCTTCCTTAATAAGATCCCTCGTAATAGTTCATGAAAACACCGAGGGAAAGTACACACAGTACGTTCATTTGAGTGCCCCCCCCACTCCCCCCTCCCAAAAAAGTATTTTGCTCAGTATGGAGCTCAGCGCAAAATACTTAAAGACTGCTGGGGCTTTTGGGCAAGCGGTTCTAATTTGTAATGCTGACTTCCCTGCTCAATCACACTGTGTGATTCTGAGCAAATCACGACACCTTCTCGTCCCTTTAGTTTACAGCCTTCTCTATTGGATTTGAAAGCGCTTAGAAGCAGACTGATCGCAAGCAATAAGAGCTATGAAAATCAGGACATTTTTACACCTGGCGTGTGCAAAACGACGGGTAACACTTTTCGCATAAATCCACCTATGTAACAACCATGCTTCCCTTTCAGTGAATAAACTCAGTCTTCATGGAGTGGTGGCACGGGTTATGCGCACGCAAGTGTGCTCAACCATCACTTTGCTGTGGCAGCCGGAAAAAATGAAGAACGTATCCCATAATGGACAGAATTACTTTGGAATGTTTCTGACTCCAAATGCAGTCACACATTGTTCCACGGCATGGCACGGAAAGCAACCAGTTATATAAAACAGTCATCTCAGTTTGAGAAATCTCATGGGTCAAGAGTTTAGCCACGAAGATGAATTAAATCTAGGCTTTAAAGTGAAGTATCCTAAAGGAGGCATTGTAAAGAAGAAAAAGACTTGTTGTGACATTGAAAACAAATATGCAGGGTACACATGTGAAACTGAAAAAGAATACCGAAAAAAATAGCATACGTGTAAATAAAAACATGCATTTAAAATATAACTAATATGCAATACGGTGGTGAAAACAGAGAATGGAAACTGTACAGTAGAAGCAACTATAATGCTCCTAAAAACCCCGCACCCCACTCCACTTTAAAGCGGACACAAGGGATTCTTCAGGTCGAACACAAAGACCCCCATAAATTCTCGGCTTATCTCCAGAAAGCGCATTCCTCCGATGCTCTCTAAAACAAGCGCGCGCCTCACGCGGCAGCAGGGTGAGGGGGCCTGCGCGATTCCTTTGCGGGAGCGTGCAGCAAGGCGCGATCATTGTGACCATATGGCGCCACCATATGGCGCCGTGCGCTCCCGCAAGGGAATCGCCAGACGTGCACGCGTTGCCATTGCAAGCAATGCAACGCGTGCACGTTTTTGCCCCATAGCTGTGCCGATAGCTAAAGGTCTCTCCTAAGCAGCGCATGCGCGCTGCATAGGCGAGACCTAAAAACAGCAGTCATTTCTAAAACTGCATGTTAAAGCCTGGTCTGCAACTAGTTGTTGATTCGGAGCGTGGGAGCTTTCTTCTTTGGGATATAGTGTCTTTCTTCCACTATATTTATTCCCAATCGCTTTTAGACCTGTCAGCCTCAGGGGGGTCTTCCCTCACACATTTTTGCCTTACTCTTCCTGTTTATGCTGAATTTGTTTTCGTTGGCCTTAGGACTCTGCACACTTTACCACTGCTAACCAGTGCTACAGTGCTTGTGCTCTCTCTCTCCTTTAAACATGGTAAAATTGGCTTACACCTAATTGGCACATTTAATATATTTGTAAGTCCCTAGTAAAGTGGAAGTACATGTACCCAGGGCCTCGACATTAAGTGCTACTAGTCGCCCTGCACCCAATTCCCCTTGCCTCACCTCCTTACTACCTAAATACTAAATCTCCACTTACTTTTGTTTAGATTGGCCTCGACCCCATTCCTTGTCACTAGAGACCGCGGACGCGGCTCACAGGTTACTGGCTTGCCGTCCCTGATATACAGCAGCCCACTGCAATAGGTAAGCTCCGTTGCGCCTGCAATTGATACTGTCACGCCCACCTTGATCTCACCCTTCTTAATTGGCCACTCTCCTTCATTTAGGCCACTCTGATTTCAAGACCGCTCCGCGGCGTGAACATTTCAAACGCCTCCTTTAAGCTGTTACAGCCCTTATTAGGTAAGCTACTTTCCTCCTTCGGCGCCCCGCCAATCTCTACAATCTTCTCTTAGATCCACATCACTTGTCATTTTTTACGTAGGTCGACTCTGACCCAGCATCCAACTGCACAGACCGCGGCCGCGGCTGTCTGCATCCTTTACTCTCTTTGTACTTGGCCTGGACTTCTACTCGGTCTTCGCCTGAAACAAACCTCCTCCAAGTCACTCTGACCTGGATCTAGGTATTACTTTAACTATCTTTCGCTCGCTGCCCTCAAGCACTCTACCCACTGTCACTGGTTTCACACGCGTTTCACCAGTGCATGCGTTTGTCACTTTTTAAATTATTCCTTGTTTCCCTTACACAATCCCACGCCCATTTTGCTTTCAACACTGGCGCTTTACTGGCACTCCGCTAGTTTCGCGGATTTTTCACCACTCACCAAGCTCTACCGTATTGCGCGTTTTATCACTGCACGCGTATGACTATTACTTTTAGCAAACATTGCTCGTTATTGCGTAATTCTTTTACTCTTGCTTAGCAATTTTATACATTCTGCTCACTTCTCCGGTATTGTACTCACGTGCGATCCTCTTACGTTGGTCTGACATACACTGCCCTCACCAGCACCCAAGTTGTTTTCAAATTGTTTTCCGCCCGAGCTAACCTTCATATGTCTCTTTTTCTTTTTTCATCCTTTATTCCCCCCTACGGTTTTATTTATTACAGGCAAAATGTATACAGGCATACCATTGTTAATGATGATCCTATATCTTTTGTAAGGATCGAAACGCCGTCGACTTGTTGTACGCCATATACACCTCTTTATTTAATACTTATTATGTGTAATGGTGTCTCCACTATAATTTGTTTGTCCTACCAAAATGTGTCTCATACAAACAATTAACTCTGCCTGAGCCTTTTTGTTTCATGTTGTACGTCTTTCCCACTAAGTTGGATACAGGCTTGTGTCCCACTTTATTTGTTTCTTGCTGAATTTTGTGTATATTTAAGCAACTATTTATTAAAAACACCTGTCCGGCTGGACAGCTGTACAATATAGTACTGATTGGGTCTGTATTTATTGTTTGCTCTCATTAATCCTTGTCTAGGGACCACTGTCTTTAGAAATAACTAGTCGGCCTGCAGCACTCATTATGCTACCCACTAAAGTAGCCCTTTAAACATATTTCAGGCCTACCACTGCAGAGCCTGTGTGTGCAGTGGTACACTGACATTTCAACCTGGCAAAGTAAACCTTTTACCCGGCCTAAACCTCCCTTTTTAATACATATAAGTCATCCCGGTGC
This sequence comes from Calotriton arnoldi, assembly GCA_963921515.1. Classification (NCBI taxonomy): domain Eukaryota; kingdom Metazoa; phylum Chordata; class Amphibia; order Caudata; family Salamandridae; genus Calotriton; species Calotriton arnoldi. The sequence goes on along the minus strand of CAWUFW010003926.1, from coordinate 1,290,836 downwards.
GACGCATCTCAATGCCAACAACTGACCCGGCGCGGCGCAATTCCACGCAGTCTGATGTAAGACCACTTATTGCAGCTTCTGATCGGCGGTCTCGCAAACACTGACTTAGTGCAACGCATCTCGATGCTGACAGCTGGCCCAGCTCGACACAGTGCAACACATCCTCGACGCAAGTTCTAGCAGCCTCTTTAGGCTTCATCAACCTTGGAGCAGTATGATGCATCATCAATGCAGGCCCTTGCATCGCCAGCTCACATCGGCGACTCCTCGATGCCGCCCGTGCAAGTCGACACAAGGACTTCGCATCACGACGCACCAGGACACAAGGTATTTTTTACAGCAGACTGAACTCAATCCTGTATCTGGCCCATGCTCCATCTCGATCAACTTGAACTTGTGACTTGGACCCAGTCCACCGCAATCAGATAACCGCAGTTGTTGCTTGTTGCTTCTTAGTGCTTGATTTCTTCAAAACCTTTAACATTTAATAAATATCTCTGGTTCTACTAATTAGATTTTTAAAATCATTTTGATGTCAAATAATGTATTAGATTGTACTCTATTTTTCTAAATTGGTGGGTTTTTTTTTTATGTGTTTTCATTTTAGTACTGTTTGTGTGCTGCATAAATACTTTACACATTACCTCTAAGTTCAGCCTGACTGCTTTTGTGCCATGCTACCAGAGGGTTAAGCACAGTTTAATTCAGTAATTTTTTGTGGTACACCCTGACAAAGACTGTGTCTGCTGCTTGAGTAGGGGTTCACACCCCTCAGCCAACAACCCAGTTTCTCACAATTGGTATTATCAAGTTGTTTGGAAACTTATGAATGTATGTGTTCTTAGTGATGTTGTTTTATCAGCATCGGTTGAGGCCCGTAGTGCACTTTGGCAATGATAGACTGCTACAGGCCGTTATTATTTCATAGGTACACATGGGACCTATTCACAAAAAAAGTAGTAAAACTACACTTAGGGCCGTATGTATTAAGATTAGTAATTGCGATATCCGAATTGCAATAGCTACCAAATCGTAATTTGGAAATCGCAATTACTAATGTATGAAAGTTTAATTATTTTTTTTTAGAGTTTTATACAGCGCAAACTAGACCCGAGAAATCGGGTATCAGAGCGCTTTACATGAGCACCAGTTGCATTACAGGAGGACACATTCATTTTTGTTAGGCACAGGGAGATTAAGTGATTTGCCCAGAATCACAGGATGTTGAGCGACATTGCGGAGACTCGAACCCAGTTTTCCAGCTTCAAGGTCGAGCACTCTAGCCGTAAGGCTACATCCTCTCCCCAATTTTAAATTAGTGATTCCCAATAGGTTGCAAATTGACCTACGTCATGAATATTAATGAGGTATGTTGCAATTTGCGACCCGCTAGGAATTGGCCCCATTGCAGGGACGGTGGCCTGCTGAGGTCAGCTGACCACAAGGTCTGTGATTGCTATTGAGTCAAGCAATCTTTTTTTTAAAATGCAACACTTTTCTTTAAAGGAAAATGGGATGTGTTTTTAAAAAAAAAGAAAAGTGTCACTTTGGCCCTTTCCCATTTGCGAATGGCTTACCACCTCCTTTGGGAGGTGGTAAAGATTACTGTTTTGAGACCGGAATTCAGTCACAAACCATTAGTACATACCATAAGAAATCGTTGTTTTGGAAGGGGTGCCCTGAACACACTCCTTCCAAATAGCGATTCCTTCTGATTTCCTACACCCATTTAGATATTTATTAACGTGTTACCGAATCGCCAAATGGGCTTAGTACATTTGTACATGCCATTTAGCAGTCTAAAATCCTGTGATTAGGAGAATCGCAGGCTTTGCAACCGCTAAATGGCTTTATACTCCCGACCCTATATTCTTAACTTCGATATTTTTGTATTCACAATATTTTGACCACAATATTATGGAAAAACAATATACTCAAGTCAATATTCAGGAGCCATACCAAGTGGAACACCTGAGATGTTTCATCTATAGCGTCCTTTCAAGCCTGGTAGCAAGTAAGTGAATCTCGCCACACACGGAGCTCAGTATTACACATCTATATTCTCTAGAGTGTAACTGTTAATTAAACACGTGCTGCATCATGAATTTTTTTGACCACTCCCAATCACTAGACTACAAAGTCCGTTAGGGACCAGAGGGGTCCAGCATTCTATAATACACGAGCCATTACATCTCCCCTTTGTTAAATAAAATATATATACATCATAGTTCCTCAATGAGTCATCGAGGCTCTCGAACTACTCTTCGAGATCTCATCGTGTGAGGCTGAGGAGACACAGAAGAAGCAACAACAGCAGGCAATGGCGAACTAGACACAGTTGCAGTCCTTGGGCTCCCCTGGCCCTCTGATGACAGAGTCTCACTCCTGATGTCTGGAACCAAAAGACTCTGAAACAGGTGCTTGAAATGTGAGGAATCCCTCGTAATGGACTTTCCAGGATGATGAGCAGTCACCATGAAGTCACAACCTGCAATAGATCTGCATTGAATGGAGCATCAGATTTTTAGAAAAGTAATATCCTGAGTACATCAACGCTTGCCTGCATACAGCTTAATGCTGGACTTGTGAGATGAATCGATGATTCGAACTTTCTCAGTATCAATTGTTCTTTCAGTGGTCCACTGGGGCAATGAAATTAAGGTAGGCCTCAGCCACTTTAGAAGAGGTACCCTGATATCATAGGGGCTCTCGAGAAAAGTAGTCGGCAGGGTTTTGATCTTTTCCCGGCCAGTGCACAACAGTCAATCAGGTATTTGTGGAGCACAGGGTATCACCCCGGGGGGTATCCAGGCACTGGGATTATGATGGCCTTCAGTTGAAGAGCCAGGTTTTGAGTCCTTTCCTGAAGATGGTGAGGATGGGTGCAGTTTGCAGGTGGATGGGAAGGACTTGACGGCGAGGTAGGAAAAGGAACTACCTCTACAGCGGCTTCGACTAATGCGTGGAACGAGGGCGAGGAAGGCTGAGTGGAGTTCTCTGGCGGTTTGATGGAAAGTCAGGCAGTGGTTGATGTAGTTGGGTCCAATGTTGTGGAGGGCTTTGTATGTGAGGGTCATTATCTTAAACTGGCATTTCTTTCACTGACTGGGAGCCAGTGGAGGCTTCTAAGGTGAGGGGTGATGCTGGTCCGTTTGTGAAGATCTAGGATGAGTCTGGCTGTGGTGTTCTGTCTAGTCTGGAGGCGTTTGAGGAGCTGTGTAGTGGTTCTATCATAGAGTGCATTTCTGTAGTTAAATGGCTGGATGCGAGGGCTTGTGTTACATTTCTTCTGGTGTTGACGGGGATCCATCTTAAAATCTTTTGGAGCGTTTGGAGGATGTGGAAGCAGGAAAAGGATACTGCGTTGATTTGTCGCTTCATGGTTATTTGGATGTCGGTGATAATGCTGATGTTATAGATGCAGTCTGCCGGGGTGGGAGCTGGCCAGAGTGCGGTGGGACACCAGGTGTTGTCCCATGGTGAGGTGTTGTTTCCAAAGATGAGCATTCCGTCTTGTCCGTGTTCAACTTCAGGCAGTTGGACCTCATCTAGTCAGCAATACTGGTCATGTCATTCCTGAAGTTTGATCTAGTGGTGGTGTGGTCCTTGGTGAGGGAGGGGATGAGTTGGGTGTCATCTGCATAGGAGATGATGTTGAGTCCGTGGGAGTGGACGATGTCAGCTAGTGGTGTCATTTAGGTATTGATGAGAGTGGGACAGAGAGAGTACCCCTGGGGATCGCTGCAGATGATGCTCTTGAGTTCAGAGGTGAAGTGCAATAGGCGGATTCTCTGGGTGCATCCTGTCAGGAAGGATTTGATCCACTTGAAGGCGTTGCCTCGTATGCCGATGTGTTGGAGTCTGGCGATGAGGGTGTGATGGGAAACAGTGTCAAAAGCTGCTGAGAGGTCGAGAAGGGTGAGGGCTGCCTTCTCTCCTCGTTCAAGGAGGGATCTAATGTTGTCCGTTGGGGCGATCAGGGTGGCCTCGGTGCTGTGGTTGGATCGGAAACCAGAATAGGAGGCGCAGAGTAAATTGTTCTCTTCCAGGTGTTCAGAGAGCAGGTGGTTGATGGCTTTTTCCAGGACTTTGGCAGCATATGGGAGTAGTGAGATGGGGTGATCATTTTTGAGTTCACTGGGGTTGGCGGAGGGTTTTCTCAGGAGTGGTTTGAGGTTTGACCTCTGCCTGTTTCCATGCGTTGGATACGGTGGCGGTGGTGATGGAAGCGTAGAGGATGAGAGTGAGGGCGCTGCTGATTTCCTTCTGTCCCAGGTTAAAGACGTGGGTGGGACAGGGGTCGGTGGGTGCCCCGGAGTGGATCGAGCTCATGATTGCTGCTGTGGCCAATGTGGTTAATATAATTATATTCTTGCACTCATAACCCTCACCTCTCAGTGCGAGGGGACATCTTGGCTTTTGGATTGCCAAAAATAGTGAGTAGTGCTTGGTGATCAGTAACAAGCATAAGATGTTTTTGATACAGAAACACGTGAAAGTGTTCACAAGCCCAAGCAACAGCGAGGCTTTCTTTTTCAGGTTGGGAATACGCTTGTTCAGTCTGTGACAAACTCCAGCTAGCATATGCTACAATGCACCTTTGTGCATTTGCATGTCTCCTATGTTGAGCAAGAGTCGTGCCAAAACCCACTAAGCTGGCATCCACAACAATCTCTGTATGCAATTTAGAATCAAAGTAGGGCTTTTCAGTAGCATTTTCAATTGCATGTTTGTTTGTCTTGAAACTTTGATCACACTCCTGCCGTCTTTTCTGCATAACTAGGATTCACGGCCATTGCCCCACAATGCAAATTTATTATTTATTGATTTTTTTTTAAAAAGGGTGTACTTTTGGTGGAATTGGATAGGTACTGTACTGTTTTCGGAATAGTAATTTGATAATTAGTTAACATAGGCCACACATTAATTACACTTGCCCAGGTTTTGTTTGGGCTAGAATAGTAGATTTTACTCCCACCCCCCAAAGTATATGCATATTCTCAATGCTTTTCAGAGTCGAGTTAGAATATTTAATATGCCAACCTCCCTCAAAATATATGAACTTTTCACAATGTTTGTTGAACAGAAGTAGTACATTTAATATAAACTCCACTCCCTAAATATATGCTCTTTCCCCTATATTGGTTTGGTTGGAGTTAGAACATTTACTCAGACCCCTCAAATAAATGTATGTTACCATTGTTTGTTGGACTCGATTTAAGCTAATAAATATGAACCCCAATATGTATGCACTGTCCCAAGTGATTGTGGAAAATTGGCAGAAAAGTAAATATGATCCCCCCTCAAAACAAATTTAATATCTTTTTCAATATTTGTTGGGCTATATATTTAATTTGACCACACCTCCTTCCAAATATATGCGCCTCCCCCAATGTTTGTGGTATTGGAGTTTGTGAGAAGTTGGCCTGGCATATGCTGTCCACTAATTATAGTGGGCACCTTGCACCAGTCCAAACAACCCCTTATTGGAGATAGGTTAAAGACAACCTTTATTGAAAGCTATCCTAGTGGTAGCTATGGAGAGCAGCCTTCAGGCTAAGTCTTGAAGGAATGTAAAGCAGCTTGTTTTACCAGTCTATAATCTCTTGAGTGACCAAATGAAAGAGGACCACACTAGGTATATATATAAAATATATGTATTTATTCTTAAACACACCCCTCTAGTCTCTTTATGAGGCTAGAGTTCGAAGTACATAAGTTACAAGGCAAATATCAGCAGTTATTAGCACAATACACGTTTGAGCCCTAGGGGCGTACAAAACCATATACTAAAATAGTGGTATAAGAACCACGACTGAGCGAGACACAAGGCCTAGAGCCTGTAGAAGTGCTTGGACCCCAAGGAACCACCCAAGGTAGTGACACAGGGGACCCACGGGGGACGCGTGCAGTGTGAGAACACAGCCGCGAATCGCCGTTGACTTCTATGGGGAAAGTCGCGGTTGGATTTTTAAAGAAAAAGGACACTTCGGAGAGGACTTCCAGTTAACCCCTTTAAACTTAAGAGTTTCTAGGGCCCACACCCACGTGAGTACCGAAATACTCGAGTTACCTCACCCAGGGAAGCTGGGTGCATACGTGTTAAAAGGTGTCGGGAATCGTCGTCGTTTTCAATGGCGATCTCTTGGAAAGTGCTGCTGCCGTGAAGTTAAAGAGTGTCCGGTGCGATCCAAGCCTGGATCGAGGAAGAGGAAGACCTGAAAGCAGAGGGGACAGAGTCTGGGTCACTAGCCAGTGACCAGGGGCACGATAGTCGAATGCCCTCAGATGTCGGGTGCTTCAGGTGAGTTGGTGGGTGCCTTGACTCTTCAGCCACGAGGTCCAGGAGGCGTCGACGATGACCAAGAGCTGGATTCGAGCTGTCCCATGAAGTCTGTCGAGTGCTGCGGTATCGGCGACCGGATTGGACCCAACAAGCCTTGGCAACAGCAAGTCATGGGGAAATGAAGAAAAGGCTGCGGTGCAGACCAGCAAGGTCTGAGGGACTCACCCAGCGAGGGTAAGTCAGGGCACGTCTGGAGCAACCAGAAAAGCCCAAGCAATTGAAGAGTTGCCTTCGTGGGGACCCCCTAGCCAATGGACTAGAGATTGCAAAGGAGCCTCGAGCAGTTGCACTTGGAGCTGGTCCACAGGACACTCGGGGAGTGTAGGCCAGTGATCTTCGCTGCAGTTGGTGCTCGGGGCTAGGGCTACTTGGAACCCAAAGCACGGCTTCGAGAGATGTCAGGAAGTTGATGTACTTGCAAATGTGCTCGGTGTCCAGGGGTCACGGTTCCACGTTACCCACGACAGCTACAGGCCTCAGCTTTGCTGGGGACTCAGGGTAGCCTCGGGGAAGTCTGGAAATCTACCTCTGGTGATGCAAAGACTTCGGCATCCGGCGGGAGCTTCAGAGATGCAGACTGGACAGATGCTTTGTTGGTGCCTGCCAAGCAGGGGAGTCACTCCTTGACCCCAAGGGAGATTCTTCAGTCCTCTAATCTTGATGTAGAGCGTCGAAGGTCCAGGATTCAGCTTCAGAGTTTCGTCCAGGGATATCTAAAGTCCTGTTGCCAGGGTTCCCTTACTTATACTAAGAAAAGGGGTTGGACTAACTCTGGGGACCCACCTATGGCAGGGTTTAGAAAGAGGGGTGGCTGCACCCATTTCCTTTGTCCAGTTTCGTGCCAGAGCAGGGGCTGGCAGCCCCTGAAACTGGTTTGAACTGGGGTATGCACGAGGACACCAAATGTGCCCCCAGTGCAGGACTTCAAAGCTCTCAGAGAGTGCACCACCCAGCCCTAATCCACTAAGGCTTGTCTGGGAGGTGGTAACACCTCCCTGAGACAGGAAACCTATTGTCCGGGCCTCCCCTGCCGGAGTTTCGGTCAGCAGCCAGAGGCCAGACTCGTGTCTGTGGCTGCAGCATCCATTTTGTGATGCCAGGCTCTGGTTAGGTGGTACCGGGTATACCGGTGCTGTCATGTCTCTCCCTCTAGAAGGGTGGGATCATACTCCCACACCAGTTACTGGTGTGGGGGTATGATTCCAAGGTGTTTGACACCAAACACGACATGTTTCCGTGCAGCCATCCCAAAGTTAGCATTTACCGTTTAGATATAATGCACTTAAGAGTATATGGTCAGGCTGCACCACAGACAACCCCGGAGAGGAGATTCCGAAGGCTGCAGAGGGGCTCTGCTCATGCATGGGCACCCTCTCACATAAAACCAAGCACCCTGCCTTCAGGATTGATAAGGCCTGCCATAGGGGTGACTGATAGGTTTGTATGTGCAGTGATAGGTGAGATATAGTGAACCTATATCTCTGTAAGGGGTGCATGCACCACCTCACTCAGGCTGCAGTAGCAGTCCTGTGGTGTCATTTTGGAGGGCCTTCCAGGGGTGGCACAATACATGCTTCAACCCCTGGTAGGCCTCTGGGGTACCTATGCCCTGGGTACATAGTATACCATATACTAGGGACTTATAAGGGCACCCCAGAATCCAATCTGAAGTGTACTTAAGGTACAGGGAATCAATTTAGAGAGGAAGCAGCTAGGCTGGGGTCCTGGATAGCAGGGCCCGAGCCAGACTAAAGTCGAAAAACAGTGATACACCAGCAAAAAGTGGGGGTAACCATAAGAGGCAGATCCTACTCTCCTACAGAGTTAGAATAGTAAATATGCCCCAAGCCCTCCAGATATATGCACTTTTGCTAATGGTTGAGGAACTGGAGATAAAATAGTAAATATGACCCACCTCAAGTATATATTCTTTTCCAGTGTTTATTGCACTGAAGTTAGGGTATCTCATCTGCCCCCCCCCTCAAATGTATGAACTTTCCACAACATTTTTATGGGACTGTAGTTAGACTATTTAATCTCTACCCACAGTTTGTAGCATACCTTCTGATTGGGCTGTGACTTCCTCTCAGTGCCCCATTCCTATAAATAGTTTGAATTATAGCACATTGTCAGGGATCTGCAATTACACTGTTTGTAGTTCATCTCCAAAACCAGCTGCTTCACTTATAAAGCCCTCCACAACAAGTCTCCAGCTTACCTGACAAACCAACTAGCCACATCTGGGGGACAACGCCAGACCAGGAACCTGGATATCACCAGACAAAGCAGTGCAAGAAAGAAAAACTCCTCTTTTGGTGCTTACAAGTTCTGGAACAGCATCCCTATCAACATCAGGTCAGCACCAACCCTTATAAAATTCAGAAAGCACACCTCTTCAAGGAGCACTACCCTGACCCTGAGCACTACCTTGTACCCTTGACTTTACCCAAATATTGTATTTTGTGCCCCATATTCAGTGCTCAGTTACTCTCGAGCTAGAGTCGCTCTTTAAAAATACCAACACATACATCCATACAATCTTACCCCTACAAAAAAATGTGACCTTCTCTCCCTCTCACCAATCTTCATTGAGTTGTATTAGTAAAGATGGAGACCAGAACTGCTGAGGTCCTGCTGTTTGCAATCAGTGCAGAAAGCACTACCGGTTCATAGCACAGATATGGTCCCTTGCATTATAACAGTATGCCATGTAATGGGTTATTGTCCTCAGGAGTCTGTGATGTTAGGTGTGTTATTGCCTCCTATCTGGCAGGCCTTAGTGGTGGATGTATGGCGACCATGAAGCAGCGAAACGCTGTGCGCTGTCCACTACACAGTGCAGAATGGAGGTTTTTTTTTGCAGGATGCAGTGTAGTGTGGTGGGTATGCGTTCTTAGGAATCTGTGAAGGAGGAAAGCCCCTATAGATGCAGGTTAGTGTTCCTATGATGCAGTGAAGTGCTGTGGGTTAGAGTCCCTCAGGTGCTTCGCAGTGTAGTGAGTTATTGTACATGTAGAGTTCTGGTAAATACTCATAGGCTGGGACTGATCTAGCTTTGCAGTCTCTTTCCAGAACCACCTTGGGACAAGGGTCCATACAGGGACTCCATTGGGAATTTGACTCCTGCTGGAAATGCACTGAATGGAGAACATATATCGAAACCGCTGAGCACACTCCAGTACTGCTCTGGCTTTTATGGAACTTGCACCTCTGCTACTTAGGGAACTACTTAGGGAATGCACTGGGTTTTTTTTTCTGGTGAAACCCCTTTCCTCTAACCTCTTTCACGCAATCAATCAATCAATCAATCAAAAAAGAATGTTTATTTAGACCCTTGGTCCTTAAACATAAAAGAGCATTTCAATCTCTTCATAATACAGTGTCATTAGATAATGTATGCATGTTAAATATACCATTCCATGATAAATCCAGATTCTTAGTTATTTCATTTTCCTAACCTAATTCATTTTATCATAAAATATAATTCATAAAATTCCCAGTTCTATAAACTCTTAAAAACCTTTTCAGCTTCAAGCATAAATCTCCCAAGTACACATGCTATGTCCAAATTGTACATTTCCATTAACAAATCTACTGCCTGTGCACGGTTTTTAATACCATATTTAAAAAACATTGGTTGTAAAAACAGTTTCCGTGCAGCAAGAACCTTAAAACAATCTAGTAGTGTGTGCAAAATATCGCAATTTGTGCCTAGGCTGCAGGTACACTTCCCTTCAGAATCCATCAGAGCCCCTTTTATCCCGTCATTCGCATTGCAGGGATAAATTCCTATTCGCAATCTTAATACTTCATTTCTAAGACAGCGATTGGGTAATATATCTATGTACGGGAACTGTTGGTCAGATTGCCGTGACTTAGCCATGAAGTTCACAGATTTTTTCCCCTCCAGGTACTGTTGATCCTGGCCTCGAGAAATTTCTTTCCCTAGTATCTTACGTTCTCGCCTTACGACATCGATTTGTAAGTCCTGAGGGTACACGCACATTTTCATCTGCCCCATTGCATCCAAGACACCTGGCCACCATACCCATGGCTAGGGCTGCCACTCTCTGGCCTATAGTTTGAGGCCTTCCCTATATTTTTATGCTCTTACCAGTGAAAAGATGGGAAACACAATGAAATCAGTTTCACCTTTTCAAAATGTAAGCTTAAAAAAGCAATCATGTGAAGATATCACATAAGAGTATTTGAAGCTACTTACATTATTTGCTACTGATTATTGACAGCAACAGGGGTATCTTTGCCATGTTACAAACAAAAACTGACAATTTACACACATTCTTATTCACCTTCCAGTTCTTGGCCCTTCCTAAATAACAAAATGTCATCAAATTGCCATTTTGTTATGGAAAGGTGCACCCCCTAACTGTTCTGTGACTGATAAGTGAGTTACAGCACTACATCATGTTTGGCAACCCTCTGCAGTTAGGAGTGAGACTCAGAACGTTTAAGACAAAATTGATAATATTCCCCCCTTTTTTTTTTTAGCATCTGCCTCTTAAAATCTCCCTCACTCCAAAACACGGCTCCATCTTGGTTTGGCTTGAGGCATCTGTGCTGGGAATGCAGGGTGTCCCACCTAATTAGTGATGATGCAAATTCCTGATTTTAATAAAGACAATGCGAATATTGCCTGTTCTTTTCTGCTACTGATTTACTTATTTTAGCCACAGAGGTTTAAAGAACAAAAAATTCATTTCCCATAATTCCACTATATCCAAAACAGCATCTGTAAACATTTATCTATCATGAGAGAAGAAGATCCTTAAAATCATCAAGTTGACTTTCAGGTGGTCACTATGAACAGCAAGAGATGAGGCCAGAACTGGGGACTGGCCTCCTATGGGCTAGAAAATGTCAATGATGTGTCTGTTAGCTGTTTTAGATATAGTGGGAATTATGGGAAATGTAGTTTTTGTTTTTTCTATAAACAATATTCTACTTGAATATGTAGCAGAAAAGAACACATAATAGAGCCTTCGGACTTGTAATAAAATACAGCACATGCAGGACTGCTACTTGCACGCTGTTCGTGCTTGGCCTACTCTGTCCAATCAGGACCCGCATGAATTACTGGCCATGTTTGGGATGCACTGGGGGCCAGGGACATGCTGCCACTGCGTTCTCGGTCATCTTACATGACCTTCATGTCGTGTGGATTACTTACACTCTGCGCCTGCCCTCTGCATTAGAGAGGGATTGCTCTGAGAATGGTATTTGGGGTGCAGGCAGAACCATACAGACACACTTGTAGGTTAACACAAGGTTGATTTATTATCGAGGCCGGGTCGGTTTCACAGTTCACTTTCATTTCCCATTCGTTCTCCATACACCTGGCACTATCTCTCAGGGTTGGACTGCCTACATCCCTGCATGAGGGGGCTTTGGGGGCTTCTTCAGGGATAGAGTGGCTGATGGATCTTCAATCTAGCCAGGCGTAAAAGTACGGGTAGGCAACATTTTAATAACCCCTTGCAAATTCAGGAAACTTAGCACTTAGTTGAAAAAGTTAAAAGTTCCCCGAATTAACTAGAGGCCTGCATAGTTTCACTGAACTACCACGACATTCTGTGATTACAGGGAAGTGTGTTTTCCCGCTGTGTCTGAGAGGCAGTGTAAACACACAACAGCTGTCACGTCATCTCCTTTCTCTGCTGCCGGAGGCTACCGACAGACACTCGGATTTCATATAGAGCCTTGTGCTCATCGCATCCAGCTATAGCGCCCACAAAGGCTCGCTGCAGCGCTATTGGCCTGAGCCGACGGTAAGGGCAGAAATACTACATAATAAAAAGAAATACGATGTAAGAAAGTGAGATTCTACCCTGATGAGACTTTACTTGATGCTGGGGGCGTCGTTGATCAAGGGCTCCCCACATCTGCAGGTTTGAACTAGCTCTTACACTTCGTCACTAGAAAAAGGAAGCGAACTTATGAAAAAAATGTATCGTGTCCACTTTGGAAACACCAGAATAGTTCATTTTGAGCTGACTCCTCGGCCTGGAAGATAAGCCTGGATGGACGATCAGCCAGCCTCTTCAGTCATTCCAGTATGAAGCTTAATTGCTAGGTCAGGATTATCATACCATCTTTGCTTTAGGACAGTGGTTCTTAACCTGTGCTCTGGGGACCCCTGGCTGCTTAAAAAATTAAATATTATTAAAAGATTAATTGTGTATAAATAAAGAAACAAAATGTACAATTGAAAATTTTAAAACGTTGTGTGTTGGAATTTGAAATTGGAGGTTAAAAATTAAATTAGTATCTTCAGATTGATTCGTGGAAGCAGAGCAAATGCATCAAACATACTATAGTATGGACGATGAGTGGCCTTAATTGAATTTGGAAAAGCTCCAACCTCCCTATTAAAATGTTTATTTATATATATATTTGTTTGCTAATTAAATAATCATTTCATCAGTTGTGTATTTGTTTGATGAATGCTTGATTCTCTATTTTTTGTGTATAGTTTTTGTGGTTTAAATCATCGAAATGCTTAGGCTGGGGTCCCCGGCTTCTAGGAGTGACTCCGTGGGGGTCCCTGGATTCCAATAATGATTCAGTGGGGGTCCCTGGGTTCCAGTAAGGATTAAGTGGGGGTCTACAGAAGGCATAAGGTTAAGAATCACTGCTTTAGAGGAACCATGTTATAAAATTCCTTTTGTAATAGAGTCAAAGGTACTCAATAAAAAACATGACTTGGCTTTCAAGATAATTGATAAATCCTTTACAGGTTCAAGGAATGCTGTTAGTCCACATTCTAAGCAATGTTATTGTCTTTTTCTTTCTAGCTTTCTTTTCAGTTCTTTTGCGGCAGACAGCTTACTCCAAACTAATTTTCCTTAGACTAGAGGCAGAAAGACTTGGTATAGAGAGATGTATTGTAGTGCAAAGCCAGTGAGACTCTAATTTGTTTTTAAGGCTCAAATTCGCATTTTCATCACGCAATCATGTTTAATACTACAATACAGGGACAGATATGGGCCTACATAGAGGTGCACTAGACTCACCAGACAAATTTGTTCACAAAATATTCAGAAGGTCCACCAGAGGCAAAAGGTGGCCATTGGTTGTCAGTGGGGCTATCAGATGCCAGGTATGCCTACTTTCTTCCAGCTATAAAATGCAAATGTTAGCTACCAGAAGCCTGGAATGCCCAGGAACTGCCAAGGATGCCCATCAGATGGCAGGAATGTCCACCAGATTTTATATGTGGGGCATGGTCACAATAAGCCAGGTGTAGACCATTAAGTGAGGGGACATCAGGAATCGGTGAGATCTTCTGTGTAGACACCCATATTGTGCTACAGGTAGCAACCAGGTGCCAGGAATGGTCACCAAATGTCAGAGATTACCACTTTATGCCAGGGGTGACTACTGGATTAAGGGATTTCCACATTACGCCATGGATGGCCACCGGATGTTAAATATCTCACCTTATGCTTGAGGAGGCTTTCGGGTGTGAAGAATGCCCACCTCATGCCAGGAACACCTTATGCTGTAGGTGGCAGTCAGAAAGCTGTAACTATTTCTATGGATTGGCACCATTATGGCAGCCTGAAATATTAATACATGACCAAGAAATGCTGGAGGTGGCCACATTGTGGCATGAGGGTCACTGTATAGCAAGGAGGTCCACCATATGTGGAAGAAGGGCTGCAGTATGCCAGTGAGAGCCAATTGGTGTCAGGTAAGGCCACTAGGTTCCAGGTGTACTGCCATATCCCATGGATGGCCATCATATTCCAAGGGGACACATCAGAGGCGAGTGAGTCAACAGGAATGGCCCTTGTATGCCAGCCTTAATCCATGGGTGTTGCCTCTATATCAGGGATGCCTGCCAAAAGCCAGGGATAGCCTCTAGAAATCAGAGGAGTCCAACCTTTTCAGGGAGCACTCGATTTCAGGGATGCCATCCTTATGCGAATGATGGCTCTCTTGGACCAGAAATGCCCTTCTTTTGCCTGTGATAGTCCCCATTAGCTGTAGGGGCCCCATCAAGCCGGTGATACCCACCCCAAAAATGCTCAGCAAATGCCAGAAGTGGGCACGGTAGGCCACTTAGTGCCCTCTTTGGAAGAGAAGGCCGCTATATATAGTAGAAAGAGGCACTATATGTCACGTGTGCTCACCAGATGCCAGAAGTTGCGATTGTATGTCGAGATGGCCACCATTTGACTGAAATGCCCATTGAATACCAGCAATGTTTCCAGTAAGGCACCAGATGGCAGGCATGACCAATGCCTGCAATCAGATGTCAGCAATGGCAACCAAACGCCAGGGAAGACATTGAGCAGTGGAGTAACAAAACTTGAGTGCCCCCTGCAAAGTACACAGAGGGGGTCCCCCTCCCTGGCCCACCACCTACCACTTTTGGTGAGGGGGCCCCATGGATCTCGGGGCCCCCGCACCGCGGGGGCTGCAGGGGCTTATGTTACGCCACTGCCATTGAGTACAAAAAGGGTCATCCTCTGCCAAAACTGGGACATCACACAGGATTCTCTCATATATTCACACATACACTTTGCCTGACAGTGCATAGCCTTAAACAGAGTCCCTACACAGCACACTGTGCTGCATTGTGATTGGGCATGTTGCAGGCCCTTTGCATTGCCCTATGCTTTCAACCACACCATGAGTGTGAGGGTAGGTACTGGCGAATGCCTAGAGAGCCTCTGAGGTGTGGGTGCATAGTGCTCTATTAGAGAGTTGGTGTAAACTTTCCATGTGTGATTAGGCACTACCCCAATCTCGCATGCACTGCTTCTTTGAGCGCCTGCTGCCCTTCTAAGGGTTAATAGCTGGGCGAGTCCACCTCCGGCTCTTCATTTCTTATAGAGGAAGGGAGGATGCTAAGTGCCTTCAATGCACCTTGCACATGAATTCTGGGTTTCCATCAGAAGGACGAGTAGTACTTTGGAGAAGCTGCTTTAAGGATACCTAAAGGTACGGAATGCAGTAATTGCTGTTTCTGGCAGCTTGCTTACTTATGCATGATGGTCTTCTGAATCGAGCATCTATAAATAAATTGACCTAAGTATTTTGATTCAAGTCCCTGAATGTTACGTCATACTCGGATGTGCTCTGTTGATGCAGGGCAGTGTTGTACGAACAGCTTTCAAAGCATTTAGGGGAATATTTACAAGAAACAGACACAAGGCGGCACCGCAAGCCAGATTGCTGCGCCATAAAGAAAGTGCAGGGATGCATCGTATTTACAGCAATCTGACGCATCCCTGTCCCTTCCTTTGCACTGGCGCACAATTCACTGCGTAGCGCCAATGCAGGCACCCTTGCACCATGGTGCAAAGGCATCTGCGTTGTAGGAATGATTGTTTTTGTGCAGGAAGGGACCCCTTACTGACCAAAAACAATCAATGGAGGCGTTTTCCTCCATATATGTGTGTTGCAAAATGCAGCACACATAGAAAGAGGGAAAAATGTAGAGAAATAAAGATATTTCTCCTCGTTGCACCTCTCCTGGGAGGCGTAGGACGCATTCTCAGGTTTACACTGGGCAAGGAGAACGTCACCAAGCGCCACACCAAGCCGGCGTAAGTAAAGCAATTTAACATACATGAATTAAACTTACCTAAGTTAAAGACATCATCTCCAAAGAGACAGAAAACAAGAAGGCCACCCATGAGAGGTAAGAGGGGTTTTATAGTAGCATCATTTAATTGCCATAGTGGAAAGACTTTTGTTTCTATATTGGGTACTTTCACTTTAACATGCTTGTCTCTTGTTCAATAGAAACACGTTTTTGAAACACGCTACAATGCATTTATATATGTCTCCCTAAGTGTATTGGATAACCAATGTATTCAATATGTGTTTTTGTGACTGTTTATGAACTCAATATACTTGGGCCTGTAATCCCTCATACACTATCTATAACCTCATATTACTTTGGTCTGAACATTGTATTTTTATGTAATAAAATATTTGTAGAAATGCATTTTTTTACATCGAAACAAACTATTATTCTGAAAAAAATAACTTGCCATACAGTCATACTTAATCCACCTGTCCTATTTTATGTTGTATTCCAGACCTGAAATCAACTGTGTGGAAAAAATGTAAACATTCAAAAGTAATCACCATATGGGAGTTATTTGTGTTAATTAATGTGATTGTCGTTGATCTCCGTCAGGGTATGGTCGTACCTCCCGCCTCCTGCGAGCAGGATGTCCCATGCAATTCGAGACCCCCAGAGTGACAGTGGAGAATTTCTTCTGGGGTTTTACTCCCCGACCCATCAGGGCTAGTCGCCACTGTTGGTTTCTTGCCGTGACCAGTCACTTTCTCCAATTTCCTCTTGATTATCTGCTTAACATTTATGATGACAAATTGAGTATTCATTGAAAAGGAGTATTGTCTAGTTGTCAGAATATGCTGTTGCGTTTTGTCGCTTCAATGAAAATCCATTTCATTTGCACGAATCCCATGCTTGCATTTCTAACTTCCTGGGCTCACAAAGAACAAGTTTCAGATCCACAACGCAATTGTGTTTTTTGCTCTATTTTATTCGCTCGAAGTGTGTCGTTGCGCGCAAAATTTACACAGTGGTGAATTTTACACTAAAATATAGAGCCAAATGCCATGCTGGCTTTTCAGGTCATTTCTATCAGCTTTTCAAAAATTTAGTTTTGCACATCAATTATTTCCAGCACGCCGTACTTTTGTTTTTCACTTGTAGCGAAATGCAATGGACTTCAACCCCAAGCAGCAGCAGCTCATGTTTGATTTTCCTTCACACTTTAAGCATTTTTTGTCAGTTAAAATGAGGAAACAGAGATGCTGATATGCAGAACCGAAATGCTCGCGTGCAAAGGAATTTTAAAAAGGAAAATTTAAAGATAATAATCTTCAAACTACTTTTGGTAAATAATGCAATATTGAAGGCTGAAAATGACGGGCAACCAGTTCGAAACATAACAGCTTGTGTATTAAAGAAAGGAAAACATTTTATAATTCTGCTGCAATTTTAGTTTTCCAGAGTACACCTGACAACATTAAACCGGCAACACACCGTCGACATTGTAATGTGAAAGAAATGCAGACAGTAACTTCTTGAAATCAAACCAATTGGCATTTTTGGATCGCTCTATGCCAAGACAGGTTATCTGTATGCAGTGAATGTTTTTTGGGCATTTTTGGATTGCTCTATGCCAAGACAGGTTATCTGTATGCAGTGAATGTTTTTGGGGCATTTTTGGATTGCTCTATGCCAAGACAGGTTATCTGTATGCAGTGAATGTTTTTTTTGGAAATGATTCAGGGATTATTTTGGAAGTTAGTACTTCTTTTATAACACACATGTTTAGTACATCTTATTTTCAGTCATATATGTGATGGCTCAAGCTAGGTCATACAATTTAGCGGAAGATCTCAATATAGTATCATTAAATGTCAAAGGACTTAATCACCCAATCAAACGACGAAAAATATTTGATTATTTAGCTAAAACTAAAGGTGACATCATATTGTTACAAGAAACAAAACTATCTAAAGAAGATGCTACTTTTATTAAGTATAATTGTATTTCACAAGTTGCTTGCTCTCCGGCAGATCATAAAAAGAAGGGTGTAATTACTTTGATATCTAAAAAAGCTAATATTTCGTTAGAATCACAAACTCATGATAGTGATGGTAGATTACTGGTTACCCACCTAAGGAAAGGAGAAGACCTTATACATGTGGTGAATATCTATGGCCCCAACACAGACGATCCAGACTTTTGGGAGGGTATATCAAAAACTATAGAACATCTTCCTCAGGAAGATCTTATCATAGTTGGTGGAGACTTTAATATTCCATTACATCCGATAATCGATAGACAATCTACTTGCAAATATCACCCCACCAGATCGCACGCCATAGTTCGCACTATATGTTCTAAATTTAACCTCAAAGATACCTGGCGCCTTCAACACCCGGATTCCAGAGATTATACTTTCTACTCCGCCCCACACAACTCATATACTAGAATAGATTACTTTCTTATTTCAGGCTCGTTTACACATTTAATTGAACATTCAGATATATCCGCTAAGTTAGTGTCAGATCATTCGTGTATTAGTTCTAAACTGACGAGCAGTCATAATGAACCTTCGCCAAAAAGATGGCGCTTTAACAATGATGTTTTATCAGATCCTGAGGACAAAAAGAAAATTGAAAAGGCTATTATAGATTATCTTAAACATAATGATACTGCAGAAACTAACGTAAATACTCTTTGGGATGCTCCGAAGGCCACCATTAGGGGAATAATTATCAAAATTAAAACAAAAATAAACAAACACTTTAACGCTGAATTAGTTAAACTAGAACAAGAAATTAAAACCCTGGAGTCCTCCCATGCCACTTCTTTAAAAGATAATACTATTCTCACATTACTAACGCAAAAGAAATGTGAATATAATAAAATTCTGAGTGAACGGGCGGGAGTATGGGTAAATAAATTTAAAGCCCTTAATCTTTGCGAAGCTAATAAAGCGGGTAAATTACTCGCTTCATATCTTAAACATAAACAGAACCAGAATGTTATCTCGTCCATCAAGGATGTCAATAATCAAACACACACAAAACAGAAAGATATTCTAAACACCTTTAAATCCTTCTATGAGGATTTATATAAAAATGATCAGGAACTTAATTTTGAGGATTGTACCCAATATTTGAATAGACTCAAGTTGCCCCAATTGTCCGAAACAGACAAACTTGCGCTAGGAAAACCAATCAGTGCATTGGAAGTTATGAATTCGATAAAAACCTTGAAAGATAATAAGGCCCCGGGTCTAGACGGTTTTACAGCCACTTTTTATAAAACTTTTTCAGTTCAATTACAACCGACCATGTTGAGGGTTTTTAATAATATAGCTAATAAAGGGCGTAACACGGACTCCATGACAGAAGCTAACATAATAGTTATACCTAAAGAAGGAAAGGATCCTCTACTACCAAAGAACTATAGGCCAATATCTCTCATCAATGTTGACTGTAAAATTTACGCAAAAATTTTAGCTACAAGACTTAACACTGTCCTTCCACATTTAATAAGTAATTCTCAAGTAGGATTCCTCAAAAGTCGTATGTCTAACGATAATACCCGACTGCTCTGTCATGTTTTAGAAAATGCCGCGATTAAACTAGATCCAGCAATTGCAATTACATTGGATGCAGAAAAGGCCTTTGATAGGGTCTCTTGGGCCTTTCTAAAACAATGTATGCATACGTTTAACTTGGGAGAGCCATACATAAACATGGTTATGTCCCTTTATTTGGCGCCATCGGCTCGCATTGCGATCAATGGCTCTCTTTCGGAGCCTTTTATCCTCTAACAAGGTACTAGACAGGGCTGCCCCTTGTCTCCGTCTTTGTTTCTGTTGGCGTTGGAACCTCTAATTCAAGATATTAAGATGAATACGGATATAAAGGGGGTAGGCTTTAACGATATTCAGGTTAAGCTAGC
Source organism: Calotriton arnoldi (assembly GCA_963921515.1). Taxonomy (NCBI): domain Eukaryota; kingdom Metazoa; phylum Chordata; class Amphibia; order Caudata; family Salamandridae; genus Calotriton; species Calotriton arnoldi. The sequence goes on along the minus strand of CAWUFW010003926.1, from coordinate 1,270,995 downwards.
TGCCTATGCGGATGATATTCTCATAATGACTGAAAACCCGGGTTCATCAATTAAGGCTTTGACGTCTACGATTGCAGAATACTCTGTACACTCAGGCTACAAACTTAATAAAGATAAATCTGAAGTAAAACCATTGAATGTGCACTGTACCAAAGACGTTTTAAGTAACTCGGGCCTGGCATGGCAATCGGAGTATATAAAATATTTAGGGATTGAATTTGGTTGCAATATTATTGACACCCTTCATCACAACGAGAAGTTAACATTGGGAAAGATCTCAAAACTTTTGGATTCCTGGTCTCCAAAATTTATCACATGGTGGGGGAGGATAGAAACCATAAAAATGATGATCACACCTTTGGTTAATTATCTTATAATCATGCTCCCACTTCTCTTGACGGAGGACTTTCACCATAAACTAGATATCCTCCTTACAAAGTTTCTATGGCGAGGCAAGAAGGCTCGAATTGGAATAAAAAAATGTAGACTTGACAAATCCTTGGGTGGAGTAAACCTAGCGGATTTTAAATTATATCAATCAGCTTTTCTGGCAAAGCAGGGTTCCTATTGGATTTCGCCCCCTGCCCACTATACTCCGGTGTGGTTGGAAGTAGAAAAGTTTATTCTTGATAATCTCAATCCTCTGACACTACTCACTTCTAACCAGCTTTATCCGAATAGATCTAAATCTATTTTTAAAAACACCAAATTGGGACTTCTCCTGATAGACAAGAAACTTGAGTTAAGTATTAAGGGATCTAAGATGGAATCTTTATGGCTTAATCGTAGAGTATTATATAAAGGGAAAAGTTTAAATTTTGATACTTGGATCAATAAGGGTATTTTTTTCACTTATCAGCTAGAACACTCTTCATATCCAATTATGTTTGCGGAGCTTCAAACCAGTTACAAATTAGACAACATCGAATTTTATAATTTTTTAAAAGTAAGAGCGTCACTAACTAAAGCCAAACTGCATAATGTGCTTCCATCCTTACCAATGTTTTTGTCACAGATCAATAAATTAGGTCACCAAGTTTTACATATTTACAAACTTCTCCGCCCCAAAACTTCCAAACTCAACAACAATTTTGTAGCTTTTTGGGTTTTGCATTCTTCTGACCCGACACCCGAATCTTTATGGCCACAAGTGTGGAGTTCTATAACAAGTTCTTCTTTTCTTCTGTTTTTCAGGTACTTTTATCTTTTTTCTTGGGTTTATATATGGTTTGGATTATTAAGTATTGGAATTTTGTAAAATTTTATGTTATGATCTCAGGTAACATTGGGTCGAATGACCAGTCTGTACATTTTTCCAAACATGTCATTTTTGTTTATTGTGAAAATTCAATAAAGTATTTGAAATTAAAAAAGAAATCAAACCAATGTCCTCGTGCTGTGGGGAACGAAGCAAGCCCTCTCTCGGTGCCATCCTGTTCTTTAGGGCGCCCAGACTTATTGTTTACAATGTGTAGAGAGTGGGTCAGCCCTCTCCAGCCATTGACTTGTTTAGGTCAGCCCCTTCCATCCATTGCTTTGATGCTTTGTCAATCACATATTTGGACTAGTCCTGAGGAATATTTCTCACTCGCCTCTTGCAAGTCAGTTGTTTCCTGTATTATTGCGCCTCCAAGCCAGTGATTCTATCACAATGCATCGGCTTCATTGTTTTCTGATGGCACAGAGAGTCATTGGTGAAGGCAGAACCCACCTTGACAAGAATTCCAGTGCCTTGAGACCCTCACAGGTAAGTAGTCACGCTTAATAAGCACTGATTGATTGATTGATTGACAAGAAGGGTTCCCCCCCTCTACAAGCAACAAATTCAGCATCATAAGCAAATGCTTACTTAAAATATGATCTTAAAGAGGGCGTGGCGAAGCGGTCCAACATGGCAGACGCAGCCTAGCCCGGCTCCCGTAGCCTAGCATTGATCCTCCAAAATCCTGACCAGTATCCTGCGACGCCCTACCTGCCGCCCTGGGCTCCGGACATCGCGGGCTGCAATTTGCGACCTTCGTGCCGGCTGGGGGCCACGGTGCCGCGGAGATCTGGCCAGAGCTGCCTGAGCGGAGAGTGCGGCCTGCATTGTCCCTGTGACGTCGAGCAGGCGCCGGAGCGGGGACGGAGCTCGGTGCCGCGCGGGCGCCGGTGCTCGGAACCGTGGGACGTCGTTGCCTGCTCCATTGCTGCCGAGGGAGCCCCTGCAGCTGTACGCACGCTGCGGCCTCGGTCCCCATGGAGACATTTGGGACGCCGCCGGCACTGCGCTTGTGGCCGGGATGGGGCCTGGTCGATCTGAGCGGACCCGGGTGTGGTGACGCATCAACAATCTGCATCCGCGCTGCGTTAAACATCGTGGGCATACCAGCGGCTGTCCCCTCACAGCGGGGAACCACAGATTAAAGGTGAGGAGCAGCGGGGGCCCAGTACAGGAATTGTAGTCGCCGACAGCAGGGCGCCTACCGCACGCCCGTGGGCTACCTTTAGATGCGGACGATCCCCAGCGGGCCTCACCCAGGAGCCTAACTAGGCGGTCACACGTGCCTGCTTGAACTATTCAGGGCCGTGCACCTCATAATCGGTCCTGATCCCGGCCCATCACCCTGCATTCTGAGACACACTTACACTCGGTGGCGGTTGGGACGTGCCCGCGCTGAGGAACCGGGGCCACGTTGACTTACATTGACTCCTACCAGGGAAGCGCCCGTTAGTGGTTGGGTTGCGGTCCCACCTGCGGAGGCGGCTGGGCTAGGTCCCGGTGCAACTTGTGGGTGGGTTCCGTGCCCGCTGGGCTCTCTCCCGGTCTCCGGCTCTGGCCCTTGGTGCCCCCAGCCTCACACGGTTACTTCCTCATTGCTCTTCCCGGTGGCTCTGGGCCTAGCCATCATGTCCACGAACCAGTCCTCCGGCCGGGCCTTGAAACAGGGCACCCTGGACAAATTCGCCACAGGCGCCACCGGCCTTACCACCCCCACTGATGCATCTACCATCTCACCAGATAACGCCACACTCCTAGCTGCCATCACACAAGCAAGGGACACCTTGGATGCCAAAATCGGTGCGGTGGGCGCGGATGTCATGTTACTGCGACAGGATCTCCGCAACGCGGTTGAGCGAGTGACGCAGGCCGAATATCAGGGGCCGAGGACGCACTCACGATGCTGCAGGGCAAAGTCCGGGCTCTGGAGAACCTCACACATGGGCTGGCTACTCGAGTTGAAGATGCAGAGGGGAGAGCCCGACGCAACAACCTGCGTTTCGTGGGGTTCCCCAAGGGATGCGAAAATTCCGACATGTGCGCATTCTTAGACCGCCGGCTCAAATCATGGCTTCCAGATGGGTCCCTATCCTCCTGCTTCATGCTAGGGTGCGCACACCGAGCGCACGCTGCCAGACCCCCGCCCGGGGCCCGACCTCGTCCCGTCATAGCGCGGATCCTCAACTATCATGACCGGGATGTCATCCTGCGGCAAGCACGGACCCAGAAGACCTTGACCTACGAGTCCCATCAGAGCATGATTTTTCCGGACTATACCAAAATAGTACAATAACAAAGGCAGTCCTCCACAGCCGCCAAGGCGCGCCTCCGCGGCCTGCAAATACCCTACATGTTCCGCTTTCCGGCGCGGCTCCGAGTCACCTACAAGAATAGCACAATGTTCTTTGATACCCCGGAGGAAGTGTTCCAATGGACAGACGAGCGCCTGCAAATCAAACCGCACACGCCTCCGGCCCGAGATTCGGATTCGTCAACTGGAGACCTGCGCCTGCAGAAGAACGTCCTTCCCAAGGGCAAGCGGCAGAACAGGTCAGGATCCTCCTGGCACTCTCGCTCCCGTGGGGACAAACAACGCGGAATTCAACAGCCGGACTCGTGAGAGACGTCAGTGGTGGAACTAGCAGAACTTCACACAAATCACGGATGACTCAACATCAACAAGTTGCATCACTATATATACCATAGGCTACTACATTGGACACAGACTCCTTACAGGTTCCACGGACTCTCACTGAAGACGGGACCCTTGGGGGGTACAGGTTGGACTTTACCGGCCCCCACCCCCAGTTGGGGTGGGATCAGAATGAAGTCCGCAACAGATACTTCAGTGTTCTTTGAGGTATTGGGAGGGCAGAGGGCGGGGGAGGGGGGTGAGGGAAATGTTCTTTTTTCATTTGTGGTTTTTTCTTGTTGTTTTCCGCATCTACACAATGCTGCGTTTCATACGTGTCCATTGCATACACTTTACACGATGTCTCTATCTTTGACTGAGTCTGCTCCCCCTGGTGTACTTAGGGTAGTCTCCTGGAATGTGCGTGGCCTCTTAGATAAGATCTAGAGGGGGGCTATTCTTAAATGTGCGTAGCGATTGGGGGCTGACGTCTTGCTCCTGCAAGAGACCCACTTACTAGGTACCCACGCCCCTTGACTTGCTCGCTACTGGTTTATTCATGTCTATCATTCAGGGTTTAAAAGAGGGTCACGGGGAGTTGCAATAGCCATTCACCGCAGAATTCCATACACTCATACCCGTGCCTGGATCGACATACAGGGTCGATATGTATTCCTCCATGGCATGCTTTGGAGTGAACCCATAGTTTTAGGCAGCGTATACGCTCCCCCACCCCTTACTCAGGCATTTTCAGAGTGCATCATTGACACCTGGGGCTCACTGCCGGATGACCTGTTGGTGGTGGGAAGTGAGTGGAACGACGTAATAGACCCCGTCCTATATAGACGTCGCCCCGCCCCAACACATGCCACACACAGAGTCCTGGCTGGGTCCCTTGATTCAGACACTGGGTTGGGCCGACTCCTGGCGGATTTTTCACCCCATAGACACCAGTTTCACATATTTCTCTGCAGTACACGGGTCCTTCTCCAGGCTTGACTACATCTTCATCTCCAGGGCTCACGCCTCCAGGGTTGAGGCGCTAGAGATTCTTCGGAGAGGCTTATCGGATCATTCCCCGGTCCAAATGGAGCTGCGCATCGGTCCCGGGCGCTCAGCGTTTCAATGGCGTATGTCGCCTTGGCAGCTTCACGATCCCACCTATAAAACAAGTCTTCACACTACGTTGGTAGAATATTTCACGCTCAATACTAAATCTGCACCCTCTGCTTCGACCCTATGGGAGGCCATGAAGGCCACCATTCGGGGGTTCGATATCAGCCATTGTACATCTGTCAGACGCCAAAAGAGAGCAGCCCTCGTACGACTCGAGGCCTCGATCTAAGCAACAGAGCGTGAGGCCTTGTCGCCGGCAGGGAGTGATGCCCGGAGAGGCAGTATCAAAGCCTCCTTCTTGACGAAGCCAAATTGGCCTGGCAGGCTTCTCAAAGCCGTATCTATCAATGGGAAATTACTCCACAGATTGTGTCAATATGCCCTAAAGCAGATGGAGGTCCCCGTGGTTGCGTCGCCTCGGGTGAGGTGCAGTCTCCCCGCCTCTGTGGCCTCAATCTTTGCCGAATTCTACCGCGCATTGTATACTAAGAGAGGTCCACTCCGAATCCCAGATTGAGAACTTCTTCCTGGCCATTCCACCTCGTGCGTTTTCCAATTCCGTGCGGGACTCCCTAGATGAGCCTATCACGCTCGAGGAGCTCATCTCTGCGGCGGCGGAGATCACGCCAGGGAAGGCACCGGGACCCAACGGGTTCCCCAGCGAGTTCTTCAAAGGATTCACTTCAATCCTGGGGCCACACTTCTTAGTGACTCTGGAGGAAGCCCTCCAAGATAAGATCCTCCCACTGGACTGGAGGCACACTGAAATCGTGGTGTTTCTCAAACCGGGACGACCCCCAGACCTCTGCTCTTCGCACAGGCCTAAATCACTGCTTAATTCTTAATTTTGAGGCCAAACTCTTAGCCAAAATACTGACGAATCGATTGATCCCACACCTTGCAGATTAGATCCATCCCGACCAGGCCACTTTATGCCACACCGGTCGATACAATATAGAAATGGTCACAGTAACAACGAACGATTCTAGAAAACAAAATGAAATTAAAACAGCATTCACAGTGCCACATTAGATATTTGCAATGAATGCAATTTATTACAAATGTAAACATGCAATTTAAATGTGGCAACGCAGTTGCTCTTTCATCACCACATGATTCTAATATTTAGAAAAAAGGTGCTCAGGTGTGGGAAAAAGAGAGATGGAGAGTTGTTGGTCAAAGTGAAACCGTGAGGAGGGTGGACAAGGAAAAGAGGTGTGACATATATCCATCACATTTTCATCAAGATACAATTCCAGCCTAACATAGGTCAGTTGTTCCCATGTATCACATAGCCTTCTAAGGACACTGTTGTTAATTCACAGTTATCAGGGCTTGTGAGCTAGTTGTGGTCTACGTTTCGACCCCTGGGAGATCAGCTAGGTGATTCCAGCCTTAGGGTGGGGTCTTCTTCAGGACAGTGAGGATAGAAAGCACCTAAAGGCAAGATGAATAATACATGATTAGAGGGGCATGGTGTCTCCAAAGGGGGAGTGAATGCTGCTAAACCAAGGTAAAGTTTACCTAATAGTACATCCAGCATGTATCAATGGGCTGGGCAGTCAAACGAGAGTTGGGCTCAACAGAGCTCCTGTGTGTAGAGGAAACACATATTAGAGAGTTAACTTCGAAGTGAATCCGGAAGGACAGTGTTGGAATAAACCCCCTGTTGTATGGACACTTACTGTATAAGAAGGAGGGGAGTACGGCCTTGCGTACGCGGTAGTATACTGTTGGTCAATAGATCCTAAGCAGTTCCCAGATAAAGATCTGGAAGAATAATAAAGGACAGAGAGGGTATGCGTCAGAAGAGATTCTGGCGCGGTAATTGGAAGACAAATCTACGAGAAGAATCTACATTGGGAACATGTCTTAATGCGTGAGGTTAAGCTGAGCAAAACGTGCATGGTTTGACATAAATGATCTGCATAGGTTATCGAGTAAGGAAGGAGGAAAGCACAGTGCCTTGGAACTTGTGGCCACTGACTAAACGACAAGGTCGTGCTCGTTATATATAAAGCCTGGTTTGTTAAAAACCTGAAATCCTGACTAAGAATGGTCCGTATATTTACAAGATTGCATGGAAAAAAGTGTGGCGCGTAACCAATCAAAAGTGATTGTCATGAACAAAAATTGTCTAATCATGGTGCGAGTAAAAAAATCAATAAACATCAACTCGGTGGAGGGACAGAAAACGCTAAACATGCTAATGCGACCTCACCTCGGGATGCTACCGTCCGGCTCGGTTTCTGCTGCCAGAATGAGCTCGCGGTTCAACCTCACGTATTTTAGCGCGGGTTGGAGTGTGCACGTTGAGTGCAGCCGCTGGATGCTTCCCGTAGTTGAACGTGAGGCGGAAAGGCCTGGCTGTGGAAACGGAGGCAATGATTTCTCAAGTGCTAATATTAGGCATATTCCCTAATCCCATGTGTTGTTAAAAGACATTGATGGCATATGACTTTTCCATAACGTAAATTTTGAGTAATAAACATTCACTAAAGACGTTTCATTGTTACAGAGATAAACTTGAAAAAACCTTTGAAACCACAGTAGCAGATGAAAATCACATGGATGGCGTTTTTTAGCCGTAAATTGTACATAATGGACATTTATGACGTATGGCGCGTTCATAGCATATTGTGAAAAATATTGATATTTACGCTTTCGATGTTTCTGTATACATTGTTGATGCATTAGCAGGTGGTAGTCACCAAAATGGGGGTACATGTTAAAACAGTATTAAAGTGTCAGTTACAGGTGGTCATTACATGTACATTCTTAAGGATAGCATAGACATTATGTGATGGATAGTGTATACGTTGAAAATGAATAATCAATCAAGGGTCTTATTCGCGATAATATGTAGGGCACAATGTCGGCGGTGAGTGCGCATTACTCAGTAACCAGAGTGGAGAGTTGGGCATTGGTGCCATCCAGTTCGTTGAGCCCATGATTAACCGTATCCATTTTATGCATCCACTTGCATTCTCTTACATTCATGATGGAGTTAATGTCACCTCCCCTGCTTCCCAGCGATACTTTCTCCAGGACTAGCCACCTCAGTGATTCAGGTTTGTGTGCTTTGGCAGTGAAGTGTTCTACAAGTGGTGCACCTGCTGTGCCGCATCTAATCCTACTACAGTGTTGTAGTATCCTTGTTTTTACTTTTTGTTTGGTCTGACCAATATATAACTCATTACAAGGGCACAAGATGCCATAGATCACATCAGTCGTGTTACAATTGGAATGTATTTTAAGGTTAATAGTGTGTTGCTTGTAACAGAATGTCTTGGTCTCAATGGTCAGCTTGCATGCTTTCATTTGGTGCATTTAAAATGTCCCACTACTTCCGGTAAGTTCCAGAGTGTTTGGATGGTGGGTTGCGGTGGTGTGTATAACAGAGATCGGACCACATGATCTCTTACACTCTTTGCTTTTTTGAAGGAGTGTAGTGGGGGTTCAGGGATCTCAAGGTCGTCCGATATGAGATTCCAGTGTCCGTTAATGATCCTTTTAATTTCGTTACTCCTCGTGCAAAATGTAGTTACGCATACCATTCTCGACATCTCAGTAGAACGTTGCTTGGGTGTGAGGAGCGCATCTCGGTCATAATACCAGGCTCTCTTTCTTGCCCGTTTTACTAGCCTTTTGGGTTATCCTCATTCGATGAGACGGATGATCAGATCGTCTGATTCTTTGAAATAGTCGTCTTTGAGAGAGCAGTTTCTTCAAATGCGGAGGAATTGCCCAAACGGTAGGTTGTCACGCAAACCTCTTGTATGGTGGCTGGAATATCTTAACAGAGTGTTCCTCTCCGCTGGTTTTCTGTAGAGTGTAGTGTATAGGTGGTCATTGTCCATTTTGATGGTGATGTCTAGAAAGTCCATGGTACTCTTATGCCAATTCATGGTAAATTTTCTGTCGGGGGATCTGGTGTTAAGCCATTCAAAGAAATCTTGGAGGTTTGTTTCATCTCCTGTCCAGATCAGAAGGACATCGTCTATATATCGGCGCCACTGTGTCACCCTGGTTTTATGGGGATTTGTCTGGTTGAAGTTGAATTGTTTTTCGAAGTCATCCATGAAGAGGATGGCCAGATCCGGGGCAAAGGCTGCACCCATGGCCACTCCCTTGGTCGACCGACACAACATTCGCAGACTCCACAATGCTATTGCGGCTGTCGACCGACTGGACTAGCCGGATGCCCAGCTCCTTATCGACATGGACAAGGCCTTCGATTCTGTAAGTTGGACCTATATGTTCATCTTGCTGCAACACTTAAATATGGGTCCCCGTCTTATAACCCTGATCAGGCTGCTATATACTGATTTAACGGCCGCCGTACAGATATCTGGCGCAACATCAGGTCATTTCCCAATAAATCGAGGCACTCGCCAGGGCTGTCCCCTTTGACCCCTTCTATTCGCCCTGGCCATGGAGCCGCTCGCTGCTTGGATACGATGCAACGCTCTCTATAATGGGTTCAAGTGGACCGGAGACATTTCGGATCGCATAGCCTTATATGCAGATGACATCCTTTTCTTCTTGACCCACCCTCATCGCATCGGGCCCCGGATAATTCAGGTCATGTGTATCTTGGGCGAGATATCCGGCCTGTATATGAACCCCACTAAATCCCAAATCTGGCCACTTCGGGGCTCGCTGGGAGGTGGGAGTTGGATGGACAGCCTGCAGCACGTATCGTATCTCAGGGCTTCACATATTTAGGCGTTTTTGTATCAGACCAACAAACACTCTCCTGGTCTGGAAACTTGGATAAAGTGGCTGCCAAAGTTAAAGCAGAAATGAAGAACTGGGCTTCGCTCTCTCTCTCACTCTATGGAAAATCGCCCATCTTCAAGATGGTCTCCCTGCCGAAATTGCTGTACCAACTCCAATCCCATCCATTTCCGATTCCGATGTCCTGGTTCCGACAATTAAATGCCACCCTGGGCCAATTCATGTGGGGAGGCTCCACGGCTAGAGTCGCCTTGCGTACCTGTATGCAATCTACATACTGCGGGGGCATCGCCACGGCCGACATATACTCCTACTATGTGGCATCACAGCTACAGGTTCTGAACGAATGGTGGCATGGACCCAGGGACGAACCTGCCTATAAGTTGGAGCACTGGATCATGGGGGAACCATCCTTATACCCCCTCCTGTATAGCAGGGCAGCCTGGCGGGGTCTTCCCCCCGCCACATCGGTGGTCATTCTGTCCTGGCGGCAGGCATCGCGGCATATGGGTTGGTGCGGACGCCTCACTCAGGAGACCCCACTGTGGCAGAACCGCCTACTTCCTCAGGTCTCAGACTTGCAGGGGTTTAGCGGCTGGGACAATATTGGTATCTCAACCATGGGCGATGTCATGTGGGGTCCCACCATGAAGTCCTTTCGAGATCTCCAAGAGGCATTCTCTACGCCTCATTCTCAATTTTATAAATACCTACAGCTGCGCCATGCCTTACAGCCCTACATTAGAGGCCTGTCAACCTTGCCCGGGTTCAGTCCAGTAGAGGGCAAGCTCCTGATGGGGGACCTGGGGGACCATAGAATTTCTAAAATTTACCAAACACTAGTTACACACAGCCCTACCACCCTAGCATCCTTACGGGCCTCATGGGACACAGATATAGGGCCCATTGACGATAATGATTGGTCCGAAGCACTCCAGTCACCGCGAGGAGCTGCTATCCCACCCGACTCCGTTACATACAATTTAAATACCTACACAGGGTGTATTACACTCGACATAAATTATGGCGGGCGGGGTTGATCGCCTCTCCCCTGTGTCTTCTCTGCCACGTGGATGAGGGCACCTTCCTGCACACAGTCTGGACTTGCCCCACCCTGGACAGATTTCCCATGATCCCCCAAGCTCACACTTCTACACTGCACAGATGAAATAGGGGGCAATATCTACAAAAGGCACCTATTATTTCTGGGCTTGACACTAGCCAAAAGGGACATCGCACAACATTGGAAAGCTGAAAATCCCCCTCGCCTATCGACTTTAGAAGGGGGGCTTGAACTACGCCATGGAACTCGCATGGCCGGTGTTCACTGCCCTGGGCTGTCCCCACAAACACACCAAAATCTGGAAGCCGTGGGCCGCATACAGACATATACTCTTTGAGGTACACACTTCTTGGGATCCCTTATCACTGCCCGAAGCGGGTGCACATAGCTAATATTGTCACCATTCAAGGCTACTCTACACCCGCAATAGGGGCACATGTTACCATGAGACGTAGGCATGAAAATATGCGCAGGTTCTCGCTTGGTATGATGCGGTTGTTGATGTTATTTTTGTTCAAAATATGTCATCCTTCGATACTGGATATGCAGTGGAATGCCACTTCTGTATACTCACAAATGTCATTATTTATATTTCCTTTGTTGTACAGTAATCTTGTATTGATCTCCATAAAATTAATAAAATATGTTTATAAAAAACAATATGATCTAAACAGGCATTGGCAAAGCCAATGGGTCTGGTGTTGGCTGCTATCTTTTTGATTTTGTCAGTGCTTGTTTTGTTTTGTTATGGTTTTTGTAACATTTTATTGCTGAGGGAGCTGCCAAAGCCTTACCAAAATAAAAATAAAGCATCGGCTAAAAGCAAAAAGATTGTTTGGTCTAAAATGACACAAATTGCAATCGTAGTTATTGGTGCTGAAGGGAACTACTTTATTGGTGAATGAGCTCCCAGTGCAAGAGTAGCATGCTGTCACTCACAGTGAACTTAGTCATTGGTTGAAGTGAACTAACCCATTTCTCCATGCTGTATTCTGTAGCGAGTGGACGTAAAAGGCGAATGATACAGCAACAGACAGATAGCTAAAGAAGATTAGCTCAAAGCCCCTATTAGAAAGTATATTTTATATAAGTTTAATAAAATCAAAAAGTTCTGTCCAGCGCCAGACCTAAAAAAAAAAACATTGGCAAAGACAATAGGTCTGGCATTGGCTGCCAGCCTTTTGGCTTTATCACTGCTTGCTTTGTTTTATTATGATTTAAAATGTAATGTTGTGAAATCTTCCAGCCCCTCTTCAATCTAAAAAAAAAGAAAAGCGGCTAAAAGTAAAAATATTTGTTTGCTCTCAAAAAAGTGCAGATTGCTGTAGTAGTTCCTGACACTGAAGGGAACTACTTTGTGTGTATGTGAACTTCCTGGAAAAATACAGAAAGCTAACCTTCACAGCGAAGTTAACCAATGTCAGAATTGGCAGAACCATTGCCCCATACTCTTTGCTGTAGTTGGCAGAAGATGTGAATGACACAATAACAGATCAGTGGATAAAGAGGACTGGCTGAAAGCCTAAAAAGTAAATATTCTATACATATACTTTTTAATAAAGTTAAAAGGTCTTGGTCTTGGCTAAAGCCAGACCTAATAAGTATGAATACACTCTAGTACAGTTCAGTTCAAGTTTATTTAAAATTTGGTGCTGATCTCATCAAGAGATCAATAAATGTACATAATTAAGCACAGTAAAAAATAAAATAAACTATAAATCTAAGAAAGCTTTGAAAATATTTAAAATCTTATAATCATGAAACACTTTGGAGTATTATCCATAAAAAATAATGGGGCATATTTACAATAGAATGGAAAAGCGTGGCGTTACGTAAACATTGCTAACGCAACGCTTCTCCATTCCCAAAAACGCAGGGATGCGCCGTATTCACAAGAATGCAGTGCTCCCCTGCATTTACCCAGTACTGGGGCTAAATCTAGCTGCCTACCGCCAATACAGGCACCCTTGCACCTTAGTGCAAGGGTGTCTGCATTGGGAGAAATGATTGTTTATTTGCAGGAACGTGTCTCTTCTTGCACATAAATAATCCAGAATGGCAAAATGTAACTTCTATGTGGGCTGCATTGTGCAGCACACATAGAAGTTGCAATCCATCATTTTTATAATGATTGTTTATTTGCATGAAGGGACACCTTCCTGTACATAAACAATCATTCATGGTGTTTTGCTGTTTCTATGTGTGCTGCATAAAAAACAACAAAAACGAGGAGAAATAAAGCATTTCTCCTCATTTCGCCATGTTAAGACCAGGTTTTCCCTGGTCTTAATTTTTGCACTGCCTCCTATTTACGCCACCCTTGTAAATAGGAGGCAGCGTCAAAATCAATGGGTGTTGCGGTGGAACGCCCACCGTAACACCCATTACCCACCCCTCTCATGCTAAGTGTAGCGTGAAAGGGGGCCTTATTTACTAGGCGGCGTTAAGCCACGTTAAGTGGCTTAATGCCTCCTTGTAAATAAGTCAAAGCCCCTATCGCCACAGGAACGTCACAAAACGTGACATTCCTGTGGCGATAGGGGCTTGTAAATGTACCCCAATGTTTGATAATGCACTCTCACACTGCAGCAAAGAAACATCCGAAGATAATTGTGACTGGGGGTAAATGTTCTCTAATATGTCATGTGTTATTTCTAAAGCATATCATTTTGTGGTGTGGAAAAAAACTCAGCATAAAAAAATAAAATATTATATTCCTTAAAATGAACACCTGACCAGCATAGACAAGCTTTTCTGATGAGTAGTGTCTTACTTTATATTCTTTTGCCTCCTTGGAGACAAAAGAAGAAGAAAATAAAAATATCTTTTGCAGATATCGTTTACCGCAAACTCTGACCCCTCCTCTATTTCTCGTCTACAGAAGAACTGCAGTCCTACTTCTGACTTTATTGCTTTGCCTGGGTGGAAACATAGGAAGGGATACAGAAAGCTGTCTTGAATGTTTCTTTTCCTGTGTTGTTTTTTGCACATTTATTTCCTCACATCTCCGCAGGGTACCAGACTGCTCACCAAATCAGCTGAGCAACAGCTGACAGTATGTTTTTCACTCTTGTTTTTTTTTAGCCTTGGCTATGTCCAATAGCAGCACACACTGGCGATAAGGCTTATGTTTACTAGTAGAGAACAAGAGACAAGGGAGACCCTACTCACAAGGAACCAGGGTAAGTATTTTATAAACAGAAACAGCGGTTCCTGTGGGAAAATGTAAAAGAATGTAATACTAATGTGCGCAATCGCAATGCAGGTAAGGGTTATGACAATATCAGAAGGAGAAAAAACATATACAACTCGATATTCAGTAATAACATTAGTTCTTTATGTAAATCTAAATACAGTTTTTGAAGACAACAGTGCAAAAGTGTCCCCAGTGAACATGGAACCTAAAAACATAGTAGTGACATATTTGTGACATATACAATTGGTTTCCAACATTTATAAAAGTCGACCATCAGAAGAAATGAATAATGAAAACAGCATCCTATATAATAATAGGAGCTGGGAAAATAGTTCAGCTTTGCGTTTGTCGACGTCGTTTCAACCCCTAATGCAATGAGGGGTCTCTTCAGGACCTAATGATATAGGGACATCTGAGAGGAAGGATATTATGTCAGCGTGAAGAACGTGCACCTCAGGGAAGTGATAGTGTGAAAAGGGGGGTTACTCACATGGGACCCAGCCGCGTTGGTGCAGAACCGCTTCAGTCCGTCTGTACGCGTGCATATGGACTCAAGCGGTTCTGCACCAACGCTTAGCGGCCGCACGCGTTTTCGGTCCAAGGCCTCAATTAACCAGGCAGATACACGGATCGACGTGTTTACAAGTGCCACCACATTGAAGGTCTACGACCACACGGCGAAGCGATTTACTTTTCCCTGAAACTGTGACTTCCCGCTCCTGAGGCCGGACCGGACCACACGGATTGTCGTGGTCCCACTAATTTTCTATTATCCTGTCCTTCAACCTTGCGTAGCCGTTCTTGTCAGCTCCCCTTCCCCTCCTTGGGTGCCCGGCTGGGTCCCATGTGAGTAACCCCCCTTTTCACACTTTCACTTCCCTGAGGTGCACGTTCTTCACGCTGACATAATATCCTTCCTCTCAGATGTCCCTATATCATTAGGTCCTGAAGAGACCCCTCATTGCATTAGGGGTTGAAACGCCGTCGACAAACGCAAAGCGAACCATTTTCCCAGCTCCTATTATTATATAAGGACGCTGTTTATATTATTCATTTCTTCTGATGGTCGACTTTTATAAATGTTGGAAACCAATTGTATATGTCACAAATATGTCACTACTATTTTTTTAGGTTCCATGTTCACTGGGGACACTTTTGCACTGTTGTCTTGAAAAAACTGTATTTAGATTTACATAAAGAACTAATGTTATTACTGAATATCGAGTTGTATATGGTTTTTCTCCTTCTGATATCGACGTAAGCCCTTACCTGCATTGCGATTGCGCACATTAGTATTACATTCTTTTACATTTTCCCACAGGAACCGCTGTTTCTGTTTATAATATGTTTACTGGTAAGCATGATTACCATGCAAGACTCACTCCTCACATGAGTGTCTGAGAGATCCTACTGGCATTGAGCTAGCAACACTACTAGAATGACCAACCGTCCCGCATTTTTGCAGGTTTGTCGTGCAATCATGGATTCTGTCTGCTGGCCGTGCAAATGCCCTTCAGGATCCTTAGGGCCTATTTACGAGTCTGGCGATTCTCAGACCCCAGACTTGTGGTGGGGTCTTATGACCGCCACATTACGACCCTAGTGGTCATGCTGCCCTTGGACCGCCGCCCGGAAACCGCCGTTTTCTGGCAGTGGCATGGCATTCCAGGGGCATCCATATGCTTGGCGGGACCGCCGTGGTCCCGCCATGCATATTACGAGTTTCTTCTCCGCCAGGGTTTTCATGGCATTTTCTCCTCCATGAAAACCCTGGCAGAGAGGAAACAAAGGGGGCCCTACAGGGCTCCCTTTTGCCTCACGCCCTGTGGATGCACACAGGAGGGCATAACATGTGCCTCTCTGTGTGCATGCACAGAAGTTCCAGCACGGCATGGACTTTTTAGTCCATGCCGTGCTGGAACGTTTTTTGATGTTCCCATTGCGGTGCCTATTTTATAGGCACCGCTGTGGGAACGCCAAAGGAATTGCTAATGATAAAAAAAGTCATTATTTGGCGAGCAGTTCTCATTCAGGTTTCGCAGTGCAGTGACGGAGCGGTCCCACCGCCGCACCGTCAAACTCGTAATCGGCCCCCAAGTGTTCCGCATTTTGGTCCGTGACACTTTCAGCCCTCTCACAAGACAAGCAACTTTCACTCTTGCAACCCTTTACGAGCTGTAAAAGAGGTCCTTGGGAGGGAGGGAGGAGCTTAGTACAGGAAAGGTCCTGCTCCATGAAGCTCCAAGAGCAGGTTCAGCTACAGAGACAGAAATACAGTAAGTGGGCACCTGGCCTTAAACTACCCTCAATGTGTGAATGAAATCCATGCTGGAGAACTGTCCTGGGAGTATGCCCTTGACATTTATTTCTTCCGTTAAACCTATTTCAGATTGCACATGTAGTGTCAGATCCATGCACAAAGCCACAGGGAGAGTATGATTTACCCCAGATTGAACAGTAGTAGACCCGAGACTGCAGTACACTGGTACCTGCTCCTAAGGCTGTACATTTACCACCATGTTGAATTTCGGTGACTATATCATGAAGTCTGAGTATTTGCCCCCTAACCTAGGTAATAGCCAATGCATTATTACATACTATCAGTCTTAGCGAAAGGAAGAAGAGGGGTATGTTCAAAAGGTGATTTGCCCAAGAGCACACCATTGGCTAACTGGGAAAAATCATGTGCCATGTCTCTACAGTTTCCAACTACTTCACTAGATCACAATTGAGGTGACAGGGATTCTGATGGCAAGGGCAAGAGGCTGCCCTTTCCAGGAAAATGCCACTGTGCTGTGGGCTCTGATGAGCTTCAGAATACAGTGTTTCTTTACAGCATGTTTAAGTGAAGTGGTGACGCTGGAATTTGCTGTCAAGTGTCCTAGTTCCATGGAGTTCCATGGCTAAAATGTACCCACTGAACCGCATCCCATTCTGTTGGCTGCCCACCTTGCTAGGGGACTTGCCATGATTTAATAGCACCTTTTTGTGGGTCCTGTTGTAGTAGTTGGTTAATGGGCAGCATGTGTAGTGGATACTGGTATTTATAATTGATGTTTTAAAGTTTAACACTACTTCATTCCATTTGGATACCAGAGTTATTGATTTACTAAACGTGTCTCTCAGAGTTGCAATAGTGAGCAGTGAAGGCTTACTCCAGGAGGTGGTAAAGGGATTAGAACTTACAGCATGACTAGTAATCACACTTGATAAGCTCAATCTCCGGTCGAGTTATAGCTTTTAAGATGGCCCCTTATAGAGAAGCGCTATTTAGAATGAACTCTCCACGATGTGCTCCGTGACTCATAATTCTCCGGCTCCCCGACAAACGTCTTCGATTCATAAGTAAAGCTTCTCCGGATGTGCAATGTGTCTTCACACTCGCATAGTGTCCAGTGAACTGATATTGGAAACCTGGCCGGAGAAGCCTTGCTCCTTCGAGGCAAAGGCTATCCTACTCAGGGACGGACTGGGAACCAAAACCAGCCCTGGCAAAGTGCTCGGCTGGCTCCCCGGGGGGTTGGGGGTGTGGCCGAGCTGTTTGCCAGGGCCGGCTTCGGCCGATTTTGTTATAGGGGACGATATTGCAGCTATGCTGCAAAAACGGCCCTGTAACAAAAACGGCCCCCTAGGGGCCCAAAACCGGCCCCCACCCTGGCGGCCCACCGGGGAAATGCCCAGTGCCTGCTATGGCCAGTCTGGCCCTGATCCTATTGTAATGGGACTGCTAGTGCCAGAGTCACAGAACGGGAGCTCTGAGAGCCTCTGTCGCACCACTGTTTGCTCATCTCACCCATCCCATTGCCATAGCTCCCGAGCCAAGAAGCTGAGTCGCTCGTCCCCCATTTGTAGAGATCAGTTTGAATGAGCTGTGGCCTTCACTCAGCCAGTGCTGTCAGGAGGTCGGTCCTTCCCTGGGCATCTTGGGTGTTTATGTCTTGCAGTTACTTCTCTCTTCTTGCTCTGGAGCAGAGGTCTTCAAACTTTTTAATGCCACGTCCCACCCAGTATTAAAAAAATCATGGCCCCCCCCCGAATTTGTCTCAAATATTCTATTAAATTTGCAATGTTTAAATATGTCTAGACTTATTTAAACTTATAGTTATGTGAAGCCTTTTAAAAATGCAATCAAATACATGATTGCCAACCATACTATTCTGGTTAGCTAGGCCTTACTAACGTGTAAAGGTAACACAGTGGGATTATCTGAAATGGAGGCGGGAAGGCTTGAGAATATGTGGAGTCCCTTCGCTTTGGACACATACTCCCAGCCTGGTATAACCGACGAAAGATGTTAGTAATGGCCAATCACAGAACGGCTTACTGCTGATCATTTGTTTTCAGCTTAAAACAAAGCACTGTTATCAGCATGATGCTTCTTTAAGCCAAAGCCTGGTACCCCCCCTGGGATCAGTTAAGGCCCCGCCCTATCCTTTGAGCTGGCAGAAGGTGCCACACACCACGATGAAGGACTTATTGGCAACTATAACTTTTTAAGGTGTTCATTTGAAAGGCAACTGATTCACAACGAAACTGGAGACAATGAAATAGAGCGAAGGAAATTCCCCGATTGCTTCATGGTACTAGGCATTTAACGCATTTTACAAATTTGACAATCACCCCATTTTAATTTCCAACTGGCATTTAATGAATAAATAAACACTTGCCAACGGAAAATGAAAACAATATGTTAACACAGGTCCGATGTGAGCATTTATAGACATTGTGGAGTGGGGTCACCTTGACAGATATGAGCATCTATAGACATTGCGGAATGGGGTCACTTTGACAGGTGTGAGCATCTATAGACATTGCGGAATGGGGTCACTTTGACAGATGTGAGCATCTATAGACATTGCGGAATGGGGTCACTTTGACAGATGTGAGCATCTATAGACATTTTGGAGGGGGGTCACTATGACAGATGTGAGCATCCATAGACATTTAGGATGGGGGTTACTGACAGATGTGAGCATGTATAGATATTGCAGAGTGAGGTCACTTTGACAGATGTGAGCATCTATAGAAATTGTAGGGAGTTGGTCACCTTGACATATGTGCACATCTATAGATATTGTGGAGTGGGGGGCAATTTGACAGATATGAGCATCTATAGATATTGCGGAGTGGGCTCACTTTGACAGAGGTGAGCATCTATAGACATTGTGAAAGGGGTCACTGACAGATGTGAGCATCTAAAGACATTGCGTAGTGGGGTCACTTTGACAGATGTGAGCATTCATGGAAATTGTGGAGAGAGGGTCACTTTGACAGATGTGAGCATCTATAGACATTGCGGAGTGGGGTCACTTTGACAGATGTGAGCATCTACAGATATTGCGGAGTGGGGTCGCTTTGACAGAAGTGAGCATCTATAGATGTTGTGGAGAGAGGGTCACTTTGACAGATGTGAGCATCTATAGACATTGCGGAGTGGGGTCACTTTGACAGATGTGAGCATCTACAGATATTGCGGAGTGGGGGTCACATCGACACATGTGAGCATCTATAGACATTGTGGAGTGGGGTCACTTTGACCGATGTGAGCAACTATAGACGTTGCGGAGTTGGGTCACTTTGACAGATGTGAGCATCTACAGATATTGCGGAGTGGGGTCACTTTGACAGATGTGAACATCTATAGATGTTGCGGAGTGGGGTCGCTTAAACAGATGTGAGCATCTAAAGACGTTGCTGAGTGGGGTCGCTTTGACAGATGTGAGCATCTATAGATATTGCGGAGTGGGGTCACTTTGACAAGTGTGAGCATCTATAGATGTTGCGGAGTGGGGTCACTTTGACAGATGTGAGCATCTATAGACGTTGCTGAGTGGGATCGCTTTGACAGATATGAGCATCTATAGATATTGCGGAGTGGGGTCACTTTGACAGATGTGAGCATCTATAGATATTGCGGAGTGGGGTCACTTTGACAGATGTGAGCATATATAGATGTTGTGGAGAGAGGGTCACTTTGACACATGTTAGCATCTATAGACATTGCGGAGTGGGGTGACTGTGACAGATGTGAGCATCTATAGATATTGCGGAGTGATGGTCACTTTGACAGATATGAGCATCTATAGATATTGCAGAATGAGGGTCACTTTGACAGATGTGAGCATCTATAGATATTGCGGAGTGGGGTTGCTTTGACAGATGTCAGCATCTATAGATAATGCGGAGTCAATCAATCAATCAATCAATCAGGGGTTTGTTAAAGGGCGACTACTCACCCGTAAGGGTCTCAAGGCGCTAGGGGTGGGGGGGGTGCAGGCTCCATTCCATCAAGGAGGGGGTCTGTTGAAGAGTCAGGTTTTGAGGTTTCTTGCGAAGATGGGGAGCGATGTTGTCTGTCTGAGGTGGAGCGGAAGGACGTTCCATGCTTTGGCCGCGAGGAAGGAGAAGGAGCGGCCTCCCGATCTGGTCTTTCTGGTGCGGGGGACCACGGCGTAGGAGAGCTGGGCTGATCGTAGGGTCCTTTGGGGTGCGTGGAATTTGAGTCGGCTGTTCAGGTTTGCTGGTCCCGTGCCGTGGAGGGCCTTGTGTGCGTGGGTGAGCATCTTGAAGGGGATTCTCGCCTCGACAGGGAGCCAGTGGAGTGTGCGCAGGTGCAGGGAGATGTGGCAGTGTTTTGGCAGGTTGAGGACCAGTCTTGCGGCGGCCTTCTGGATGTTCTGTAGCTTGCGGGTGAGGTTTTTGTTTATTCCGGCGTAGAGTGCGTTGCCGTAGTCGAGTCTGCTGGTGACCAGGGCATGAGTGCCGGTCTTTCGGTGTTCGAGGGGGATCCATTTGAAGGTCTTACGAAGGAGGCGGAGGGTGTGGAAGCAGGAAGATGAGACGGAGTTGATCTGGCGGTCCATTTTGAGCTCAGAGTCCAGGATGATTCCCAGGTTGCGTGCATGGTCCGTGGGGGTTGGCGGGTTTCCGAGTGCGGGGGGCCACCAGGTGTCGCTCCAGGCGTCTGGGTTTGGGCCCATGAGGAGTACTTCTGTTTTGTTGGTGTTTAGTTGTAGGCAGCTGTTTTTCATCCATTTGGCGACGGCTTCCATGCCTTGAGGGTCACTTTGACAGTTGTGAGCATCTATAGATATTGCAGAGTGGGGTCACTTCGACAGATGTGAGCATTCATTAAAATTGTGGAGAGAGGGTCACTTTGACAGATGTGAGCATCTATAGACATTGCGGAGTGGGGTCACTTTGACAGATGTGAGCATCTACAGATATTGCGGAGTGGGGTCGCTTTGACAGATGTGAGCATCTATAGACATTGCAGAATGGGGTCACTTTGACAGATGTGAACAACGATAGACATTTTGGAGGGGGGTCACTATGACAGATGTGAGCATCTATAGACATTTAGGATGGGGGTTACTGACAGATGTGAGCATGTATAGATATTGCAGAGTGAGGTCACTTTGGCAGATGTGAGCATCCATAGAAATTGTGGGGAGGGGGCCACTTTGTCAGATGTGAACATCTATAGATACTGTGGAGTGGGGGCAATTTGACAGATATGAGCATCTATAGATATTGTGGAGTGGGCTCACTTTGACAGAGGTGAGCATCTATAGACATTGTGGAAGGGGTCACTTTGACAGATGTGAGCATCTATAGACATTGCGTAGTGGGGTCACTCTGACAGATGTGAGCATTCATTGAAATTGTGGAGAGAGGGTCACTTTGACAGATGTGAGCATCTATAGACATTGCGGAGTGGGGTCACTTTGACAGATGTGAGCATCTACAGATATTGCGGAGTGGGGTCGCTTTGACAGATGTGAGCATCTATATACGTTGTGAAGAGAGGGTCACTTTGACCGATGTGAGCATCTATAGACATTGCGGAGTGGGGTCACTTTGACAGATGTGAGCATCTACAGATATTGCGGAGTCGGGGTCACTTCGCCACATGTGAGCATCTATAGACATTGTGGAGTGGGGTCACTTTGACAGATGTGAGCATCTGTAGACGTTGTGGAGTTGGGTCACTTTGACAGATGTGAGCATCTACAGATATTGCGGAGTGGGGTCACTTTGACAGAGGTGAGCATCTATAGACGTTGCTGAGTGGGGTCACTTTGACAGATGTGAGCATCTATAGACATTGCAGAATGGGGTCACTTTGACAGATGTGAGCATCTATAGACATTTTGGAGGGGGGTCACTATGACAGATGTGAGCATATATAGATGTTGTGGAGAGAGGGTCACTTTGACACATGTTAGCATCTATAGACATTGCGGAGTGGGGTGACTGTGACAGATGTGAGCATCTATAGACATTGCGGAGTGGGGTGACTGTGACAGATATGAGCATCTATAGATATTGCAGAATGAGGGTCACTTTGACAGATGTGAGCATCTATAGACATTGCGGAGTGGGGTCACTTTGGCAGATGTGAGCATCCATAGAAATTGTGGGGAGGTAGTCACATTGACAGATGTGAACATCTATAGATATTGTGGAGTGGGGGCAATTTGACAGATATGAGCATCTATAGATATTGCAGAGTGGGCTCACTTTGACAGCGGTGAGCATCTATAGACATTGTGGAAGGGGTCACTTTGACAGATGTGAGCATCTATAGACATTGCGTAGTGCGGTCACTCTGACAGATGTGAGCATTCATGGAAATTGTGGAGAGAGGGTCACTTTGACAGATGTGAGCATCTATAGACATTGCGAAGTGGGGTCGCTTTGACAGATGTGAGCATCTACAGATATTGCGGAGTGGGGTCGCTTTGACAGATGTGAGCATCTATAGACGTTGTGAAGAGAGGGTCACTTTGAACGATGTGAGCATCTATAGACATTGCGGAGTGGGGTCACTTTGACAGATGTGAGCATCTACAGATATTGTGGAGTCGGGGTCACTTCGACACATGTGAGCATCTATAGACATTGTGGAGTGGGGTCACTTTGACAGATGTGAGCATCTGTAGATGTTGTGAAGTTGGGTCACTTTGACAGATGTGAGCATCTACAGATATTGCGGAGTGGGGTCACTTTGACAGAGGTGAGCATCTATAGACGTTGCTGAGTGGGGTCACTTTGACAGATGTGAGCATCTATAGATATTGCGGAGGGGGGTCTCTTTGACAAATGCGAGCATCTATAGATGTTGCGGAGTGGGGTCACTTTGACAGTTGTGGGCATCTACAGATATTGCGGAGTCGGGTCGCTTTGACAGATGTGAGCATCTATAGACGTTGTCGAGAGAGAGTCACTTTGACAGATGTGAGCATCTACAGATATTGCGGAGTGGTGGTCACTTCGACACATGTGAGCATCTATAGACATTGTGGAGTGGGGTCGCTTTGACAGATGTGAGCATCTATAGACGTTGCTGAGTGGGGTCGCTTTGACAGATGTGAGCATCTATAGATATTGCGGAGTGGGGTCGCTTTGGCAGATGTGAGCATCTATAGATGTTGCTGAGGTGGGTCGCTTTGACAGATGTGAGCATCTATAGACGTTGTTGAGAGAGGGTCACTTTGACAGATGTGAGCATCTATAGACGTTGTGGAGAGAGGGTCACTTTGACACATGTGAGCATCTATAGACATTGCGGAGTGGGGTCGCTTTGACAGATGTGAGCATCTATAGATATTGCGGAGTGGGGGTCACTTTGAAGATGTGAGCATCTACAGACATAGCGAGTGGGGTCGCTTTGACAGATGTGACCGTCTATAGATGTTGCGGAGTGGGGTTATTTGACAGATGTGAGCAACTGTAGATATGCGGAGTGGGGCCACTTTGACAAGTGTGAGCTGTGAGAAGCTGGGTTTCTGTTGCAGTAACCCCCCCACTATTTGCCAGACTACTGATGCACTTTGACTTGATGTGCCCTGGGTCCCTGCCAATCAGGTTCCCACGGCCTGTGTTCTTTCCCCAAAACTAACCCAAACCCAATTGGCATCTCTGGCCACAGGTCAGCCCCTGGTAAATGGTACCACAGGTACCCAGGGCATTGTGATCAGGGAAGATCTCCAAGCGCTGCAGCACTTATTGTGCCACCCTTAGAGGCCCTGTACCTTTACACGGGCCCCATTGCTGACTTCTCGCTTCAGCTGGTGGAACTGATAGCACCTCATGTTATTTCTTCCAAGAATTTTCTTCTACTTGGAGATTTTAATGTGCATAGTGAGTGCGTGGAGAATGCGGAGGCGGTGTCTCTCCTGGCTGACCTTGCCGCACTAAATTTAACTAAAATCAATGACGGTCCAACCCATGTAGCTGGACATACACTGGACATCATTTTTACTAATTCGTCTCACATCACATGTGAAACCCCACGGCCACCTAGTTGGTCAGACCATGCACTCATTGAATTTCTAGTCCAGGGACCTAGAGGACAGGCGAAAACTGGCCCAGATTCTAAACGCCCTTTTAGGCAATGGCACAAAATCACCCCTGATGCTTTCTCAGCTGCCTTTCCATTGTCATGGGATAGGTAACCTAAGAATGTTGAGGAGGGACTAGCCCGCTTCAATGCCTTGGCTAGATCTGCCATTGATCAACTCGCCCCTCTAAAAACTCTGTCCTGCAAGCCCAGGCAAGTTCAAGCACCTTGGTTTACATCTGAGCTCCGAAATGAAAAAGGCCACTGTAAGAACTTGGAGAGGCGATGGCGACGGAACCATCATAGAATCGATAAAGAGAAATATAGGACATCTCTCGCTCAGTACCATAAAAACATAAAAATGACTCGGAAATCTTTTATTGCCCAACAGCTAGACCAGGCAGGGAATGCCCCCAAAGTCCTATTCCAGATTCTCAAATCTTTTACGAACCCTAAAGCCTGTGATTTGGAAGAAACCCCTTCTCAAGCCCTCTGTGATACTATAGCAGACTATTTTGTACAGAAAATTAATCTTATTTACAACAAGATTATCACAGCGGGTAGTACGCAGCCGGTCGACATGACCCACGACTGCTCTCCCTACTTGAAGTGGAAGCCACTGACGAGCTTTCCCCTCCTGACTTGTGAGGATGTGGAAACCTTATTACACACCGTGAAATCGGGCTCTCCTCTCGTTGTTATACCTGCAAAAATCTCCTCCTGCCTCGCTAAACAACTCTCTGCTCCTATTTGTTCCCTTTTGAACGCGTCATTGAAGGAGGGTCATCTCCCACTTGAATGGAAGGCGGCTCAGGTCATCCCACTCCGCAAAAACACCAAGGCCTCTATGGAGGATCTTTCTAATTTACGACCAGTTTCCCTCCTACCTCTCCTGAGCAAAATTCTGGAAAAGCATATTAATAAACACCTGTCAGACCATGTTGAATCTTCAGGCAGCCTGGATTCTTCGCAATCAGGCTTTAGGCCTAAACATAGTACAGAGACAGCCCTGGTGGCTGTAACGGACAATATCAGGCTAGCACTAGATAGAGGCCAATCCACTCTCCTGATGCTGTTAGATCTCTCAGCCGCATTCGACACGGTCGACCACCAGATTTTGCTCAGGAGACTGGAGGAAGCTGGAATTAGTGGAGAGGCCTTGCGGTGGCTGACAAGCTTCCTCTCTAATCGCTCCCAGACAGTCAACCTGGGACCTTTTCGATCTAAGATTAAGGAGCTGACTAAGGGAGTGCCCCAGAGTTCGTGTTTAAGTCCCACCCTGTTTAATATCTATGTTGCTCCCTTGGCCGACGTCCTGAGGAGGTATGGGTTCACGCCTATTTCATATGCCGATGATACCCAGCTTACCTTCTCATTTAACAAATCTTCCCTTACCGCCCAGGCCACCTTTTCTTCTGGCATGTTAGCAATATCCCAATGGATGCGGAACAACTTCTTACAACTAAATGCCGGGAAGACCGAGATTATGCTTTTTGGAGAGGCTTCATTGCTCTGGACACCAGAATGGTGGCCAGGGGAGCTAGGTGACTCCCCCGCTCCAAAAACATCAGTAAAAAAATGCCTTGACCATGAGGGAACACGTGACCCACACGGTCGGCTCCTGCTTTCACGTGCTTAGTCTGCTGAGACGAGTTTTCCCTTTTCTTCCAGATCCCACACGGAAAACTCTCATCCAGACGTTGGTATTGAGTAGACTTGATTATTGTAACGCCTTGCTGGTCTCGGCCAATGAGTCTTCGTTGGACCACTTACAGGTAGTCCAGAATACAGCGGCTCATCTGGTACTAAATGCCCCTTACAGATCAGCTTCCCTCCCACTTCTCTAACAGCTTCACTGGCTTCCAGTGTGAAAACGAATAAAGTTCAAGGTTTGCTGTATCGTTCATAAGGTGGTGTTCGGTAACAGTCCATTCTACCTTGCGGAGAAACTTAACCAATATATTCCCCTCAGGGATCTCCGCTCCAGTTTCAAATCCCTCCTTAAGGTTCCCCGGATTAAGAAATCAAGGACAGGCGGGATAGCTTTCTCGTATCTGGCCCCCCGGTACTGGAGTCAGCTCCCCATCTCGCTGAGGCAATGCCCGGACCATCTTCAGTTCAGAAAGTCCCTGAAAACCGCCCTGTTCTAGATTCTTTTTTTGTGCCAGCTCCCTCCGGGATGTCCGCAAGCGCAGAGATACCCCTTTGGGGGTGATTCAGGCGCTATACAAACTTTTTAAATAAATAAAATAAACACATACACACACTGCCTTTGCAGACTGCGAGTCTTGGTGCAGAACAAAGTGAAGAGTCGACATGGCACACATCCTTGTGTGCCATGCCTAGAACCCACTGCCCTGGCATAGATCAGTCACCCATCTAGCTGGGTCACTATACCAGTGGTGAGGGTACAAGTGCATGAGCCTGTACCCCTACATTTAGTAATTAGTATTTAGGGGCACCCCTGAGCCTTGCTTCCTCAGACAAGAACCTACAAGAAGAAAAGAAGAAGAAGGACCAAACAGCTGTGCCAGCTAACAAGAGGAAGACGCACACTGACTTGGCCCCAGCCCTACCAGCCTGTCCCCACCTCGAACCTGTTCCAGCAAAATCCCGGTGTGTCCTGCAGCCAGCAACCTCGAGAAACCCGGAGGACCTGCCTGCCTTCAATCCCAAAGACTCTGTCTCCCGTGAATACCGGATTTGTTCAAACAACAGACTCCAGCTCCGCAAGGATCCGCGAGTTTGCACCACTCTGCACCCGACGCCCACGGCCCGAGTTCGAGTGGCCCAACACCAAGAGGAGGTCTCCCCGGCAATCCTGACCTGAGATCCGGCGACCCCTGACCTGCCTCAAGCCTCCAGCCAACGCCTGCAGCCTCAAACCGGAAGGTCCCCCCAACCGCGACCAGGAGCTGGTAAGAAGATCCGACCCTAAAAGGCACCCCTGCACCCGACGCCCCACGGCCTTGGATGGCCCAACCGACAGTGACTAACAAACCCCCAACATCCCAACTTACCTCTCCAAGTGGTGGTCGCACCCAGAAGACCTTCGTCCCCGAGCTTGCAGTGCTTTTGCAAACCGGTGACTCCCCATTGAAAGCTACAGGGCACTCTGCACCCGGCCACCCCAGTGCCGCTGAGGGTGCATCTTTTGTGCTGGCCTAAACCCCCATTTGCCCTGAGCTTAAGTCCAGGAGCTTTGATCTCACAACCCAGTGGCCTGCTCGTCAGCAGCCAGGGCCGGACTGGCTACCAGGCATTTCTAAGTAAAGAATGGAAAACCAAATGGTTTTAAAGTATGCTTTAAAACCATTTGTTTTGCTTTCTTTACTTAGAAGCAAATGCAGGTCCCCATCACCATAAATCAGCCCCCACAGCAGTAAAATCGGGCCCCAGCTTGGCAGCCGACCAAAACGCCCGGTAGCCAGTCCGGCCCTGTCAGCAGCCACCAACAGGAGGCCCCATATCCCCCATTGGATAACATTGGGCCTCAGCACTCTGCACCCGTCCGCCCTAGTGCCGCTGAGGGTGTAACAAGAGTGCATCCTTGACCCTGGGGGACCCCTGAGTCTAACCCCTGCATACCAACTCCCACAACAAAGTACTTACCTTTGAACCGATAACACTATTTTCCTCCATAGGATAACATTGACTGTTTTTCTATAAAAAGTTTCTAAGTGTGGAGTTGGAAAACCTAAGAAATCCTTTTGAAATTGTACTAAATAACAAGAACTCTTTTACTTACCTGTTTACAGGAAATGTCCCAGTGTAGTATCCAGGTATACTACACTGTGTCAGAAAAGTAATCTGAAACTATTGTACTGGTCATTTTACTAAAAAGCCCATTCAAAGTATATGTACTGTATTTCCAAAGCATTGCATTTCTCAGTAACAGTACTGTATATCAAAACAAAGTGCATATACAATTACAATCTAAACTGTGTTACAACTGTATATTAACTGCAACGTATTTATCACTTACCTGTGCAAGGCTTGCTTGGTTCTAGGAAATAAAATAACTAAAATAATATTTTTATACAAAAACAATTGGTCTGAAGTTCAGTCTTTGAGTGTGTGAATTCATTTGCTGACTGAGTGTGTACAACAAATGCTTAACACTGTCCTCTGATAAAGCCTTACTGCTCAACCACACTACCACAAATAGAGAGTGAGGTGCTATCTACTTTACCTCTGCCTACCTTGTGGGTTCCACTGGACTCTGTGCCCACTATACCTCACTTTGGTATGGTATATACAGAGCCAGCTTCCTACATGAGCATCTATAGAAATGCGGAGTAGGGTCACTTTGACAGATGTGAGCATCTATAGATATCATGGAGGAGGGGCAGGGCCGGACTGGCCGTAACAGGCACGGGCGTTTTCCCGGTGGGCAGCCAGGGTGGGGGCCGGTTTTGGGCCCCTGGGGGCCGTTTTTGTTACTGGGGGTCGGCAATATAGGCCCCCTGTAACAATATCGGCCGAAACCGGCCCCAGCAAACAGCTCGGCTGCACCCCCCCCTCACCCCAGGGGGACCCGGCCGAGCAGTTTGCCAGGGCCGGTTTCGGTTCCCAGTCCGGCCCTGATGGGGGTCACTTTGACAGATGTGAGCATCTATAGATATTGCAGAGTGGTATTACTTTGACAGATGTGAGCATCTATAGATTTTGCGGAGTGCGGTCACTTTGACAGATGTGAGCATCTATAGATATTGTGGAGTGGGGTCACTTTGACAGATGTGAGCATCTATAGATATTGCGGAGTGGGGTCACTGACAGATGTGAGCATCTATAGATATTGCGGAGTGGGGTCACTTTGACAGATGTGAGCATCCGGAGACATTGTGGAGAGGGGGTCACTTTGACAGATGTGAGCATCTATAGATATTGTGGAGTGGGCTCACTTTGACAGATGTGAGCATCTATAGATATTGCGGAGTGGGGTCACTTTGACAGATGTGAGCATCTATAGATATTGCGGAGTGGGGTCACTTTGACAGATGTGAGCATCCGGAGACATTGTGGAGAGGGGGTCACTTTGACAGATGTGAGCTTCTATAGATATTGTGGAGTGGGGTCACTTTGACAGATGTGAGTATCTATAGATATTGCCGAGTGGGGTCACTTTGACAGATGTGAGCATCTATAGATATTGCGGAGTGGGGTCACTTTGACAGATGTGAGCATCTATAGATATTGCGGAGTGGGGTCACTTTGACAGATGTGAGCATCTATAGATATTGCGGAGTGGGGTCACTTTGACAGATGTGAGCATCTATAGATATTGCGGAGTGGGGTCACTTTGACAGATGTGAGCATCCAGAGACATTGTGGAGAGGGGGTCACTTTGACAGATGTGAGCATCTATAGGCATTGTTGATGAGCCCCACGACCCCAAGCCTACTGAGCTAGCATCCTCTAACTCAGACATGTAGCGGTATCGGGCATTCACCAGCATCTTAAATTGTGATTAGGTTTACCAAGGTCAAATAAGTCCAAAAAGCATCGCACAATAACATGTCGCAATAAAAAACAGAAACCACTTAGTTCTAATAATCTTCCTAATAACAGCCTATAGTCCCTTTTCCTCTTTGTTCCTTTTTAGGCCTCGGCTAGCGTTGCAGTGCGCATGCGCTGCTCGCTTTGCGAGGCATGCAGTATACACTATAGTGGGGAAGCTTCGTGGAAGCTCCGCCCACTCTCCGCCCATATTTCTTATTGGCTTATTTCCTCAATGCAGCCTTCCGATAGGTTTTATGTTTGCTAGTCCCGCCTCATGACGACCATGTCGTCATTTGTATCCTGCCACGGCTACTGGCCCCTTTACTTCAGGCACTATTTTGTTCCCCTACCTCCCCCCCCTCCCGCAGTCCGTCCTTCTAGGCCCCTCCCACCCGCACTCCCGTTCGTGCACTTTCTTCGCGTGCGCATAGCCCTCCCCCCTGCCAAGCGCTGTCTGTTTATCCGGGGCTGGCATTCAAGCGCTAGAGTCAATATCTCTGGGGAGGCAGAATTATTTTGTTCCCCTACCTCCCTCCCCCCCTCCCGCAGTCCGTCCTTCTCGGCCCCTCCCACCCATACTCCCGTTCGTGCACTTTCTTCGCGTGACACGCTTGATGAGCTCCAGCAGACCCCTCTTCTTATCCTGCAGCTCCTCTTCTCTGCTCGGGGTAAGCAGCAGGAGCAGGAGGATGGCCAGCAGAGAGGGCCATTTCATTTCCTTGCCCCTAGCATTCCTCTCCCTTTTTTCCTGGGAAAGAAGAGAGAGAGCGGCAGTTATTGGCGAGCTAGCTGATGGCCATGCCAGCCCCCAGCCCTCTCCTCATTCTTGGGGGCCGCCGACCCCTGTCCTAAAAGAGAACTGGATCTGAGAGTAAACAGTGAGTCAGGCGTGCTGCCGGGAGCACAGTGTCGGCGCTTCTGCTGATGCGCGCCGAAATGAGTTTTCAGACTCATTGTAAGTCTCCTAAATCAAAACTCCCTCTCGCCTCTCCTCTGAGTCCATCAAATGGGAGCCTCTATTTTATTAAAGGCTGCAGTGGTCTGCCAGGGACTGGCCGCCCACAGGACTGCCGCAGCCTCCCATCCCAGCGAAACCAGAGCCCCCGGGGCAGAGAGGCTCGGATTAGAAAAGGTATTACGGGCGGCAGAGATAACAAGAGGCAATTCAAAGCAGCTCATCCCGCCCTGACACTGATAGAGCGCTATGTTCTCGAGAAATTTGTAGGGGTGCATCATAATCACCGTTAGTCCGCACCCGCATATATCCAGTTATATATCAATGAATGGCCAGTAAAATGTAGTTCTAAACCGCATTTATTAGAGTGAATAGAAGAGTAATTGTAATTGTGCTATTATAATCATGCAAATGTAATGCTTAACTGAAACGTGTTCAAAATGATGCATAAATGAATTAGCCCATGTGTAATCGAGATGCAGTAGTTTAAACGTGTACCATATTAAGTTGCACGTGTAGTTCACTTTTTCGCATATGAAATGTAATGAACCAATGCTTATAGAAATGATTAGAATTGTGTGTTTAAATTGTGTAAAGGCCTGACTGCATATACGTCAAAGAAAGGCCTGTTCGTTCCTATGTTAGCTTATTTTGTAGGCCGAGAAGATGTTCTCTTGGGAAGGCTCTCTGGGCACCGACGGTAGATTATCACAGTGGAAAGTTTCTGTTGAATGTATTTTCTGTTGCAGGTGCAAGGACACATGCCTCGTTAGTGAAAGACTGGCTCTTTGTTTTAGGAGTTAGGATGGTGGTAGACACTGAGATGGGAGTATACTGGAATGCAGGGATGATACTTTCAGCGGAGAAGGTGCCTGGGACCCAAGGTCACTGTAACCGTCCTGGATGAAGTAAGAGTTTCGATGGAAAAGTACGAGAAGGAAGACCTGGCCGAAGAGGCGTGACAAGGGCGTGTTCTATTGTATGTGGATTTGGTATTAGGGATAGTGCCCCGGGGGGGGAGAGCAGATTGGAGGTAGAGGAGACCTGAGAGAAGGGCGAAGAAGAGAGAGATCTAGTTAGGAAGGAGCATCTTAGAACGAGCTCAAATGCTAAGTGAGTGCACTTCTTAGGAAGTCTTCACAGCTGACACTTTTACCTTTTTCTACTCTTGCCTGGGGAAACTTGTTAAGTAGGGATGTCACCTTAGTGGTAGAGTAGGGACAGATTTAACGCTTTTCTGTTATTAGGTAAATGAAGAATAAAATAGAGATTGGAGCCGTCATTGCTAGTTTAATGCTTCTGGAGCTAACGATTCTTCTTATTCTGAGTCGGATGAGACTCCTGCGTAGGATGATGTTTGTATTAGTGCCCATCTATTTCTTTAACCTCGTGCTGAGGTGCTTGTATGTGCAGTTATTCTTGGCTTTGTAATAAACCCTAAAATTTGAATTCGGAGTCAGTGATCTTTGGAGTCAAAGTTGAATCCTAAATTGTTGTACAGAAGAACTGAGTTTTCTCCCCTTCACACTATTCAGCAGGTAAAAAGGTTCAGTCGACCTGAGGATTCTTAGTGATGGTAAGATAAGATAAGAATCCCGCTTCTTCAGTTGGTAGCAGAGTAGGATGGTTACCTCTGATAGTAAGGGGAGATCTAGATTAGGATAAGAGATTACTTGCCCCATAGAGCCCGAGTGATGGTGATCCAGTGGATTGTAAGAGGAGGACGTCGGCGGTCGATGAAAACCGATGGAGAGTGATGATGCGGCGAAGTAGCAGTTCATGGTAGCGTGAGTATGAACAGGGTGATGCTTGTAAGATTGCGGTGTTGATTTGAGTGTGTGATGTCTTGCGGAGTTGGAATGAGAGTCGTGTGATTGAGGATCGGACCGTGAGCGCGCGCGGGGCCGAGAGATTTGATTCAATATCCCGGGATAAGAGATTGTGGTGTAGAAGACACCCAGAGTTGAGATTATTGACCAGAGGTTGTGGGAGTCATGAGACGTCGTTGATTAACCCACTGATGATAGGGAGCGTATGTGTGAGTGTGCGAATAACCGACGCGGGTCGTAGGTTGTTGTGTGTGAAACATTGAGTGTTTGGATCCTATCGTTTTGTCAGAGGCGATTGTCTGGCCGTTTCGCGGACAGGCAGTTGCCAGATTGAGGTCAACAGTTTCGAGAGACTGTCCGGTCGTTGGTGGACAGACAGTCAGAGAGGTGATTGTCCGGTCGTTTTGTGGACAGACAGTTACTTCAGAGTGTGATTGGGACACCTGTGAGCGTGAGAGGTGAATTGTAAAGGAGGGGAACTGCTGCGAGCAGAGGAAGAGTGACGTCAGACAGTGGCGCGCTGCAATAGGTCGGTTGGTGTGAGTCGCGCTGGTATTGGTGGGCTGACATGAGGAAGTAAAAACGAAATCTTGTGCGCGAATGGAAATCTGCTTCATCATGAAATGTTTTAAAGTTTTACGAGAACTCTGTAGAGGTGATAGACATGTGGTTACTCGGGGTGGAGAGGAAGCCCCTCCCGAAGATACGCCAGCACATTACATGGCTAAGAATGTGGGATTGCATACTATAATTTGGCTTGAGAATTGGCATACAATGACACAGGGAGAGGGAGAATTGACTTTCCCACGCTATGGTGCTTTCAGGTTGGAAGTGTTGTACCAGCTAAAAACCGTAATGTCTTCTTTACGACCACTGCCCAGACCGACACAATTTGAGGCACTACATGCATGGATTAGGGCAGCGTATGACAGAAAAAGAGACAGAAGTCAGGAAAGGATGAAAAAGTCGATCAGGGCATTTCAAGATGCAAGATGGGATGCACTGGAGAAAAGGTGGAGAGTGGAAACGATTGAAGGGGATAGATTATATCCATTGTTAGAGAAAACGGGAGGTACGCAGGCAAAGAGTGTAGAGGAAGATGACAGTGATACGGATGACAGCTTGGTAGAGAGACTGCTGTCAGAGAGACCACCTCCACTTAATCCAGATTATAGTGAAGGAAAATCGACTGTGGCAGTAGGGACTGGCAAGTTACAGAATCAGACAAATGTGAGAGTAGTGGGAAAAATCTCCACAGGAACAGAGGGAGTGGGAACACAACCTTCAATGGGAAGTGTGAGGTTGCCGGATGCCCTGACGGTACCTGTTACCATTGGTCCTATAGCATCAGTGTATGACCCAGATCGAGTAAGTGAAGGAAGTCTATCGCAGATGACAGGGAGAGAGGGGATCAGCGTTGGAGGGAATGGTGTAGAAGAGGGAATGGTCCACTCTCCGAAGCCCATAGAAGCGAGCACGCCATTGCCAGCCACCGCAGACTCCTCTAGTGGACAGGTGGATGTGAGACCGGTAAGACCAAGGTCTTTGGTCGAGTCCAGATCAGACATGAGAATGTGGGTACCACCTGTGAGGAATCAGAGTGATAGGATGGCAGGAGATGTGGAGCAAGACAACTCAGGAAATAGACCAGTTTCCAGGAATACGATAGAAGAGAGTAAGCCACGAGAACAAAGCTGTGATTATGATGAACGGAATGGTGCTGCTTGTCGAGAAATTTTGAGGAGTGCCATGAGGGCAAGGATGTTGGATGTAGTGAGGTTGAAGGCAGAGGTAGACGAAATGATTAGCGGGAATCTGCCTTTGGACAGAATAGAGATCTATGAACCAGATGAGCTGCTTTTTGTAGCAAAGGATGTGACTCGTAAAGCGAGGACCGCACATGAGAAATTGACAGAATTGGCAAAGAGATATGAGGTGGATTTGTCTAAAACGTAATCGTTGCAAGGATCCCATAGGTTGCAATACAGTGATCAAGAGCTGGAAGAGAAAAGGGTCATAGGACTGAGGACACATATCAAGGACCTGATTGTAGGGATGCGTATATGGGTCATGCTTAACAAATGGGAGGAAAGGTGGTCTAAGAGGAAGATTTCCAAAAGATCGTAGGAGAGACGCCGCCTCCGGGGGAGGGACGACAGGAGTAGAGAACTATCCTTTACGGGAAGTACAGAACGGAGGGTACGTGCATGTGCCATGGAGTAGAGGTGATTTGTCTGCATTTACAAATGATTTTCCTCGGCTGAGGGAAAAACCAGTAGAGTGGTACAAACAGGTTGACCGGTTTGTTAAAATTTCGAAGGTATTGTGGATTGATTTGAACACCTTGTTTGATATCGTAGTACCAGGAGACTTATGGTCAGCTTGTAAAATTGCAGTTGAGTGGCCGACTTCCGAACCTGAAAGGGATGCTGTCACAAATGGTCCGTCGCCTATAGTCATGAAAAAGTTCGAACAAGTGATTACATGGTTGAAGTCGAAGATCTCGCCTCAAGACATTGATTGGGTTAAGATAGATCGAACTGTTCAGGAACTAAAGGAGACAGTGCATGAGTATTATGAACGACTCTTGCAAGCTTTTAAACAGTATAGTGGACTAGATACCTTAGACCCCAAGGATATGGGACAGTTTGTCTCAAAGTTTGTCCTAGGATTGAGATCAGAGGTTAGTCTTATGATACAGCAACATTTGATCTGTTGGCAGAACAAGCCGGTGGATGAAATCTTGCGGTATTCGAGGTACTGTAGTGATGAAGTAGACTCGAAGCACCGGAAGCTGAAGGACAAACTGATGCTTATTCAGATGTAAACAGCTCAGGTCCAGCCTAGCGGAGGGACGCTGGGAAGAAGACAGGGAAACAATCAAGGGAATCAGAATGCGCAAGGTCAGGGAAAAGGGAAACCTGTAGATCCTAAGACTGGAATGGATGTGGCGACATTGAAGAAGACCACTGCGTGTCATCTTTGTCACCAGATTGGACATTGGAAGCGCGAGTGTCCCTTGAATCCAGCCAATCAGGTGCAACAGGAGGTAGAAGTGGTTCAGGCACCCGTGCCGGAGGTAGTCAATACTGTGACGAGGCCCAGATCGATGAAAGGGGGGACGTTTAACCCACAGGTGCAAGATCCCCAGCCACCGAGAATTTCGCTAGGAATGTGGACTTACCAGCAGATGCCCCTTTTCGAAGGGTATGATGAGTACAGCCCAGACCCGTTGGCCTGACGGTGCCTGAGGGGGGAGGAAGACTGCACACTTGGAGCAGTTTTGGAGGTAGACCAGAGAGGACCTTTTGTGGAGGCAGACATTGATGGTCATCCTACCACTCTTTTGGTTGACACTGGTGCTACCCGGTCTACTGTAAGATCAGCAGTAGTCCCCAACCTACCCCTCTCGGGACAATCGATCCAAGTTGTTGGAGTGGCGAACAAGAGGATAACTAGCCCATTGACTGAACCGAGTCCGTTGAGGATAGGCTCTTTCCGAGATAAACATCAGTTTGTGGTGTGCGATTCGAGTCCAGTCTGTCTGTTAGGAAGAGATCTATTGTGTAAGTTAAATTGCACCATCTATTGCACACCTAGGGGAGTTGAGGTCCAGACGAAGGATGATGATGCCACCTTCAAGGTTGCGAATCAGCACTTGTGCATAGAAATGTATCGTGTGGTGACAGTGGAGGAACTTCCACTAGATTTGAGAGATTCTGTGTCACATGAGGTGTGGGACTTCATGGGAGAAGAGATCGGACTGATCAAAGCGGTTGAACCTGTACAGATCCAGGTTAAGCAGAATGTCGAATTCCCTAGAACGCCCCAGTACAACCTGTCACCCGAGACTATTGCAGGGATTAAACCTGTAATCGAGTCCATGATCAAGCAGGGAATTTTGAAGGAGATAAGAGGTAGCCCATGTAATTCACCCATCCTGGGACTACAGAAACCGAGTGGGAAGTTCAGGATCGTGCAAGACCTGCGAAAGGTCAACACGATAGTTGTCCCATGTTGTCCAGTGGTACCGAATCCATCAGTGATACTGTTTCAGATCCCATGCGAAGCTGAGTGGTTTACTGTGATTGATTTGTGTCAAGCATTCTTCTCGATACCGCTCCACGAAGAAAGTCAATTTCTTTTTGCTTTCCGGCTGGAAAATCGTGTGTTAGCATGGTGTCGTTTCCCTCAAGGGTATACAGAGAGTCCATCGATCTTTAATCAGATCTTGAAGAAGAATCTTGAAAGTCTCGAATTGCCACAGAACTCAGTTCTCGTGCAGTACATAGACGATCTGCTTATTGCCTCAGAAACAGAAGACGCTTGCAGGATAGACACAATAGCCCTATTGAATCATTTGGCAGAGAATGGACACAAGGTGTCTCCGAACAAGCTGCAGTACTGTCTGAACGAAGTGCAGTACTTGGGTCACAGAATAGAGAAAGGCAAGAGGAAGTTGTCACCAGATCGAATTGAGGCAATAATGAACATGGCTGCGCCTACCACTCAGAGGGAGGTCAGGATGTTTCTGGGAATGGTCGGCTATTGTCGCCAGTGGATTCCCAACTTTTCCTTGAAGGCAAAGCCTTTGCAGAGGCTGACGCACAAGGATGTGAGTGATCCGGTACCATGGGACCACGACTGTTTAATGTCATTTCTAAGACTAAGAGAGGGTTTGTGTTGTGCACCAGCTTTGGGAATGCCTGATTACAACAAGGCCTTCTCACTGTTCTGTTACGAGAGAGAAGGTTGTGCATTAGCAGTCTTGGCTCAGAAGCATGGAGGTGTCCGTAGACAAGTTGCCTATTTTTCAGCTACTTTAGATCCAGTAGCTTCTGCGTTGCCCGGATGTCTCAGATCCGTTGCTGCAACAGGTGTCAGCATTGAAAGATGTGAAAGCATTGTAATGGGTCACCCTCTGACAGTTTATGTACCACACTCTGTTGAATTGTTAATGACCAGGACAAAGACCCAGCACCTAACGAATAACAGGTTAACGACGTATGAGCAAGTCATACTCGCCGCAGAGAATGTGACTCTGAAAAGGTGCTCTGTCTTAAATCCTGCGACATTAATGCCCATACCGAATACAGATGGCGAAGATTGTGAGGACCATGATTGTCTCGATGTGACTGAACTATGCACCAAACCGAGACCTGACATTGTTGACGAACCACTGACTGACCCTGATGAAATTTTCTTTGTTGATGGTTCATGCCTAAGAGACAGTGTTGGCCAGTTGAGAGCAGCGTTTGCTGTATGTACCATCTCAGGAGTGGTTGAGGCTGCTTGTCTAGAAGGAGTACACTCCGCGCAGGTAGCTGAGATCATTGCCTTGACTCGTGCCTGTTTGGCCGCTGATCAAATCCGAATCACGATCTACACTGACAGCCAAAATGGGTTCGGTGTGGTTCATGACTTCGGACAGTTATGGTCACAGAGGGGATTCATGACATCATCTGGTTCACCCATTAGGAATGGGGAAAATGTGAGACAGCTACTAGATGCATTGCAATGTCCGAAGGAAATCGCAGTAGTCAAATGTGCTGCTCATGGAAAGGGAATGATTTTGTCCCTCTGGGAAACAACTATGCCGATGAAGTTGCCCGCTTTTGTGCAGAGCAAGGATGTATATTCACAGGGGGTTACACAGGAGAGAGCCAAGAAAGAACCGAGCTCAGCATGATGTTAGCCATGGCAGACACTTGGGAGGAACTCAAGCGACTGCATGATGAGGTTTCAGATCAAGAACGAGACGGATGGATCAGAGCAGGATGTGAAAAAGGAGATGTTGATGTTTGGGTTTCCAGTGATGGTCGAGCGGTGTTGCCAGAGAATTTGTTGAGCCCGATGGCAAGACTGATACATGGTGCAATACATCTTGGCAGAGATGCAATGGTGCGTGTGTTTAGACAGACATGGTATAACCCACGATTTCGTGCAATTGCTGAAGCAGTCTGTCAGAGGTGTGTTACATGTCAACAGATGAATGCTGGAAAGAAGACTGTGGTCACATTGAGTCACATTGGGAGGTCAGGAGGACCCTTCAATAGGATGCAGCTAGATTTCATTGAGATGCCCAAGTGCAATGGGTTGAGGTACATTTTGGTGGTGGTGTGTGTATTCTCACGGTGGGTGGAGGCTTACCCAACACGTAGGTGTGACACTCTCACAGTGGCTAAGTTATTGTTGAGGGAACTTATCCCGAGATTCGGTTTTCCAACCTCTTTGGAATCAGATAGAGGAACACACTTCCACAGTGAAATCATGAAGTTACTTTGTGCCGCATTGAATGTCGATCAGAGACTACATTGCAGTTATCGACCAGAGGCTTCTGGGATAGTGGAACAGGTTAATGGGACTTTGAAAGCCCAGATGGCAAAAGTGTGTTCATCAACGTCTCTGAAGTGGCCTGATGCCCTGCCGCTTGTGCTTATGAGTATTTTCAGTGTCCCAGACAGGAGAACTGGGTTATCCCCACATGAAATTCTGATGGGGAGGGCGATGCGATTGCCAGCAGTACCAGCTACAGCTTTGATAAACATCACTGATGACTTGATTCTCGATTATTGCAAAGGACTAGCTGATGTGGTCCGTTCTGTATCCCAGCAGGTGCAAGCTGCAGCTGTTCCGGCCTCGAGTGATCTGTGCCACGACCTGTGTCTAGGAGACTGGGTGCTTGTTCGAAAGCACGTGAGGAAGAGCTGTCTGGATGTTCGGTGGCGAGGCCCGTACCAGGTAATACTGCTGACGAACACAGCAGTGAAGTGTGGAGGATTGCCGAACTGGGTGCATGCTTCGCATACCCGCAGGGTTTCAGCACCCTCGGAAGAAACAGCTCCTCTCGTGAATGAAAATCCAGCTGATGTGGCAGGGCCACATGAGAGGACAAGTCAAGCTGTGAGGGCCGCTGATGCAGCTGGTTGTGCACCGGAACAAGCAGAAGAGGGTTCCGACAACCAGAACCCCGACTATGACTCGGATGACGGAGGTGTTGCTGTGGGTGGAGTAGAGTCAAATTCAGCAAAAGAAGGAAGTGGTGCACAGGGTATTCAGGGAAGAAGTGGAAGAACAACCAGAGCAGAGGAGGCTTGGCCTGAAAGACAGAGGCGACTGAGATTGGCACCCGAAAGAGATCTTGCTCCAGTGTCTGAGACGTCTGAATCGGAAGCAAGTGACGGAGAGCAGGCTCAAGAAGGTCGGAGGTCGAAAAGAACGAGAGTACCTTGCCAGAGATACGCTACCCCGTAGTGGACTTACGCAGTAACTGATGCCGGGTGTAGTGAGTTCAGGGAGGCTGAGGTCCGTGCTGGTGGTCAGCAAGAGCCCGAACGTGGTGTTGGATGTGGTGCTGTTAGTACCAGGGCTCGAAATCGAAGGAGTACTGACCCTCACGGTTCCGAATCCCCCACTTCTGAGTAAAGTTCGACAATTGGTTTTGCATCGACTTGAATTTCCGTCATTTGGGTTTGAGCCACCTTCACATGAAACTAATTGACTCATTGTCAGTGAAATTGTTCTCCCACCCTCGCAGCTCCACCATTAAGTGAGGCCTGCCCCTGCACTCTCGAGTGTTGGTGATCTAGGCCCTCCTCCACCCGCAGGTTTCCCTGCGCCTCATCCCTGGTGGTCCAGTGGACCTCTGTCTCCTTCCTCTCACTCTGCTCTTTCACTCGTTTTTCTACCCTTTTTTATCTTTCACCTTTCTGCACTTTTCTGCATCTCTGCTCTTTTGTGCCTTATTTCTGCTCATTTTCCCTTCCTCTCGCTCTGCTCTTTCACTCGTTTTCACTCGTTTTTCTACCCTCTTTTTATCTTTCACCTTTCTGCACTTTTCTGCATCTCTGCTCTTTTGTGCCTTATTTCTGCTTATTTTCCCTTTTTCTTTATCCCTTATTTCCTCCCTTTACCTTTCCCCACCGCTGCTGCCCCCGCGGCCCCTCCCCCCAGCGCGACCGGCCCAATCCAGCTCCCCTCCCCGCTCCCGCCTCCCAGCTGTCCAGCCCTCCCCGACCCCTACTTAATGGCAGCCGCTGCGGGGACAGGCGAGCAAGACCACTGACTCATTGTCAGTGAAATTGCTCTCCCACCCTCGCAGCTCCACCATTAAGTGAGGCCTGCCCCTGCCCCTGCACTCTCGAGTGTTGGTGATCGAGGCCCTCCTCCACCCGCAGGTTTCCCTGCGCCTCATCCCTGGTGGTCCAGTGGACCTCTGTCTCCTTCCTCTCACTCTGCTCTTTCACTCGTTTTCACTCGTTTTTCTACCCTCTTTTATCTTTCACCTTTCTGCACTTTTCTGCATCTCTGCTCCTTTGTGCCTTATCTCTGCTTATTTTCCCTTTTTTCTTTATCCCTTATTTCCTCCCTAAACCTTTCCCCGCCGCTGCTGCCCCCGCGGCCCCTCCCCCCCAGCGCGACCGGCCCAATCCAGCACCCCTCCCCGCTCCCGCCTCCCAGCTGTCCAGCCCTCCCCGACCCCTACTTAATGGCGGCCACTGCGCGGCCGCGGGCAGCGGGCGCACCGCTGGTGCACCGAAGGCGCGTCAAAGGCAAGCCCGTCCGCGACCAGCGCCAGGAACCCTGGACCTCCGCCCCGCCAACGCTACGACCCAGCAGCACTCCACGCACTCAACCCATGCCGCAACAACAACTGCAAGCAAGCATCACCAGCCGACACCCACGGACCCTTCAGCTGTCACCACTGCCGGCACACCTGCAGCACCGCCAAGAACACGGATCCAGCACAACCCGCCCACAAGAACACAACCGAATCGAAGACCCTGCAATGCATCCTCCTCAACGTCCAATCCCTCCACAAACACGCCACAGAAATCTGGGACCTCCTCGACAGCACCACCCCGGACCCTTCACCGAAACCTGGACCAACACCACCTCGGGACCGGACATCGCCATCGCCATCCCCCAAGGCTACAAGATCTCCAGGAAGGACCGCCCCACCCGCCCAGGAGGAGGAATCGCCATCGTCCACAAATCCAGTCTCCGCCTGAGCACACTCCCCGACGAGCCCACAGAACTAATGGAACACCTTCACTCAGCAGGACACACCCTCGACCCCCTCTTCACTACAGGAAACTCCATCACCTTCAGCCACACTACCGAACTCCCATGGACCGACCATCGTTGCGTCCACTTCACCTTCAGAACACCCACCATCCACAGACACCAGCACCTGCTCCCACGAAGAAACTGGACCAAAATCACCGACGACCAGCTCACCTCCTCACTCAACAACTCCACCCCAACCATCGCGGAAAACGACGACCCCAACACCGCAGCCCGAACCCTGCATAGATGGATCTCGGACAGCACCAACACCATAGCCCCCCTCAAGAAAAACAACAATACCCGCACCAAGAAAGCCAGATGGTTTACCACCGAACTTCGAGAGTCCAGACGCACATGCCGCCGCCTCGAAAAGGCCTGGAGGAACACCAAATCCACAGAAGCCCACAACAACTTCAGAGCCGCCACCAACGCCCACCATCAACTCATCAGAGAAACGAGGAAAAAAGCGATTGAAGACAGAATCTCCACCCACGCGCACAACAGCAAGGAACTCTTCAGCATCATCAAGGAGTTTGCCCAACCCACCAGCGAGTCTACCGACATCCCTCCCTCACAAGACCTCTGCGACAAACTCAGCACCTTTTTCCACCACAAAATCAAGAGCATCTACGACAACTTTGACGAAGACAACCAACACACTGAACCCTCACCAATCACCCCCGACACCCGGAAACCAGCGATTGATGACTGGACAGCCCTCACCACCGAAGACACACTGAAGACAATGAAGTCAATCCACTCAGGGGCCCCCACGGACCCCTGCCCCCACCACTTCTTCAACAGAGCCGCCGACACCATCGCACCCATGCTTCGCCACACCATCAACCGCTCCCTGGCGACCGCCTCGTTCCCCGACGACTGGAAGCACGCCGAGGTCAACCCCCTCCTAAAGAAACCCTCAGCGGACCCCACCGACCTCAAAAACTACAGACCCATCTCCCTGCTCCCGATCCCAGCGAAAGTCATCGAGAAAGCCATCAACAGCCAACTCGCCACGTTCATTGAAGAACACGACATCCTCGACTCCTCC
Organism: Calotriton arnoldi; assembly: GCA_963921515.1. Taxonomy (NCBI): domain Eukaryota; kingdom Metazoa; phylum Chordata; class Amphibia; order Caudata; family Salamandridae; genus Calotriton; species Calotriton arnoldi. The sequence continues at coordinate 1,228,236 of CAWUFW010003926.1, read as the reverse complement.
CAATCCGGCTTCAGAAAAAACCACAGTACGGAAACCGCCCTCCTCGCCGCAACAGATGACATCCGCACCCTACTGGACAAAGGAGAAACAGTAGCCCTCATCCTCCTCGACCTATCAGCGGCGTTCGACACAGTCTCCCACCGCACCCTAATACGCAGACTCTATGACGCAGGAATCCAGGACAAGGCCCTCGACTGGATCCGCTCCTTCCTCTCCGGCAGGACGCAGCGGGTCAGACTCCCCCCTTTCCTCTCGGACCCCACACCTACCACCTGCGGAGTCCCCCAGGGCTCCTCCCTCAGCCCGACGCTCTTCAACGTCTACATGGCTCCACTTGCCCCCATCGTCAGAACCTACAGACTCAACATCGTGTCATACGCAGACGACACCCAGCTCATCCTCTCCCTATCCAACGAGCCCAACACCGCCAGACGCAACTTTCGAGAAGGCATGGAAGCCGTCGCCAAATGGATGAAAAACAGCTGCCTACAACTAAACACCAACAAAACAGAAGTACTCACCATGGGCCCAAACCCCGACGCCTGGAGCGACACCTGGTGGCCCCCGCCCTCAGAAACCCGCCAACCCCCACGGACCACGCACGCAACCTGGGAATCATCCTGGACTCCGAGCTCAAAATGGACCGCCAGATCAACTCTGTCTCGTCTTCCTGCTTCCACACCCACCGCCTCCTTCGTAAGACCTTCAAATGGATCCCCCTCGAACACCGAAAGACTGTCACTCACGCCCTGGTCACCAGCAGACTCGACTACGGCAACGCACTCTACGCCGGAATAAACAAAAACCTCACCCGCAAGCTACAGAACATCCAGAACGCTGCCACAAGACTGGTCCTCAACCTGCCAAAACACTGCCACATCTCCCAGCACCTGCGCACACTCCACTGGCTCCCCGTCGAGGCGAGAATCACCTTCAAGATGCTCACCCACGCACACAAGGCCCTCCACGGCACCGGACCAGCATACCTGAACAGCCGACTCAAATTCCACGCACCCCAAAGGACCCTACGATCAGCCCAGCTCTCCTACGCCGTGGTCCCCCGCACCAGAAAGACCAGATCGGGAGGCCGCTCCTTCTCCTTCCTCGCGGCCAAAGCATGGAACGCCCTTCCGCTCCACCTCAGACAGACAACATCGCTCCCCATCTTCGCAAGAAACCTCAAAACCTGGCTCTTCGACAGACCCCCTCCTTGATGGAATGGAACCTGCACCCCCCCCCCACCCCATGCGCCTTGAGACCCTTACGGGTGAGTAGTCGCGCTTTAACAAACCCCTGATTGATTGATTGATTGATAATTCTTCGTCTTGAACTTTTGCAGTATGTTTTAGAAGCGCTTGGAGCTGATCTTATTTTGGACTGAGTATAAGCTGTTGTAAATAAAAGTCTAAAGAAGAAGATAACCTAGGTTCGAGTGGAAGAAGAATAAACTTAGGGACTTTCCACAGAAGAGAAACGAGGACTTAGGGAAGTCTTTTTCTGGACTATGTAAATAAGGAACTGTAGCTGAAAGGGGGATTTCCAGCTGTTTCGGAGTGTTGTTCGAACTGGTTAAGCAAGTCACGCGTGAAGAAGACAGAGACTTTTGAGTGTTCGTTGCTGAAACCAAGAACTTTGAGAGCTTTTCGAAATCATGGAGGCTGGAGATTCACACCGTAGATCCAAACTGCTAGTAGGCACATTGGTAGGGGGTGTGATAGTTTCTATAATCATAGTGGTTGTAGTTTCATATTTGGTTCCACACGAGCTAGCGGTGGGGGGGGGGTACAAGGGACTCCTATACCCACTACACCCAGCAGAAAGGAGGGAGGCATAGGAGATGAAAGAGCTTTGCTAATAGAAGAGAGTCGTAGGTTGCATGTAGATTTGTCTAGAGGTGATTTTAAGCTTAACGCATATGCCAAGCTGCTATATGAGTACGTGGATGCGATGGATGCGAAAGATTGTTATGTGTGTATGTAGTTGCCAGCTTCAGTGGATGAGGGTATTAGATACCACCATCTTCCACTGACTTATAGAATTTCGTGTAGCTTGTTACTTAGTATGTTTTAGGGGAGAGGTCACTATGAGTATTTCTTTTCCAACTATGATGCCGTGCTTTCAGAGGTTCCTGCCCATAAACATTTGAACAAGTACGATTATTACAAGGCGGAAGATAGACTTGGAAAGTACTTCATACCGACTTCGAACTTAGATACAGCCTATGCCCATAGACACAATTTAACATGTGCATTAACAGAAGTAGAGAAAAAGTTTGTAGATCAGGTAGAAGATAGATATAGAAAACTAACACAAACACGTAATACTGGAGACAGTCCTGTAGATTGGACAGACGAGGAGAGATCACACAGAGCGAAGGGAAGTTATGGCCCTATAGCATTGGATATGGTGCAAAGGGGAAGTTGTGCGTGAGACGTGTGCAGACCTATTATGATAAGGTCTTTGTGGGACAGAGTGAATGTGATCATGTTTTCACTATGGAGGAATCAGCAAAGAATTTTCTGCAAGGTCCTGTACAAGTGATACCTACGGTGTATTATGTGTGTGGAAGGAATGCTTATGTGAGATTGCCAGCGAACTGGTGTGGTACGTGTTACTTGGGAATTATATTTCCAAAGATTTACCATGCAGAGGATTTGGAACTTTTGGAAGGTGGAAAGCATTCGAGAGTAAAAAGAGGTGCAAGTGCAGGAGCGGTAGTAGGAGATATCTTTGGAGCAATGATACCGAGTTTGGGAGTGATCCTGAATGGTGTGAAGATCCGGAGATTGGCGACTGTGGTTGATGAATTGTCAATGAATACAGCAAAGTTGTTGATACTTGTGGATGGAGAGATGCTGTCGATAAGGACAATGGTTTTGCAGAACCGTCTTGCTTTAGATGTCCTATTGGCAAAAGAGGGCGGAGTCTGTAAAAGGTTGAAAGTTCAAGAGTGCTGCACTTATATACCAGACCACAGCAAAGATTTGGAGAAATATATAAGTAACATCACTACGATCCATACTGAGATAGAGGATTTGACTGAAGAGGGAGTTTGGGAGAAAGTTGGCAAGGGATTTGGCCAAGTGGGAAGCTGGTTTGCGAATTTGGGAAAGGGTTTCCTTGGCTATGTTCTGAGACCTCTCATTATCGTTGTGGTTTGCGTGGTTTGCTTGTGGGATTTATCAGAGCATACAAGTGGTATAAAGCAGGCAGAGTTGAGAGAGCTTTGAGAGAAAATGAGACGAGAATGGCTAGACTGCAGGACAGTCACTATCGAAATATTAAGAGTCTGGAGAGATTCCGACAGGGGAGAATGGCAACAAGTTCTGTTTAGATCGGTTCTTTCTCCAAGAGAGTTGAAAAAGTGTGATGACATGAGTCATCAAAGGGGGGAACTGATAGAGCGCTATGTTCTCGAGAAATTTGTAGGGGTGCATCATAATCACCGTTAGTCTGCACCCGCATATATCCAGTTATATATCAATGAATGGCCAGTAAAATGTAGTTCTAAACCGCATTTATTAGAGTGAATAGAAGAGTAATTGTGCTATTATAATCCTGCAAATGTAATGCTTAACTGAAACGTGTTCAAAATGATGCATAAATGAATTAGCCCATGTGTAATCGAGATGCAGTAGTTTAAACGTGTACCATATTAAGTTGCACGTATAGTTCACTTTTTCGCATATGAAATGTAATGAACCAATGCTTATAGAAATTATTAGAATTGTGTGTTTAAATTGTGTAAAGGCCTGACTGCATATACGTCAAAGAAAGGCCTGTTCGTTCCTATGTTAGCTTATTTTGTAGGCCGAGAAGGTGTTCTCTTGGGAAGGCTCTCTGGGCACCGACGGTAGATTATCACAGTGGAAAGTTTCTGTTGAATGTATTTTCTGTTGCAGGTGCAAGGGCACATGCCTCGTTAGTGAAAGACTGGCTCTTTGTTTTAGGAGTTAGGATGGTGGGAGACACTGAGATGGGAGTATACTGGAATGCAGGGATGATACTTTCAGCGGAGAAGGTGCCTGGGACCCAAGGTCACTGTAACCGTCCTGGATGAAGTAAGAGTTTCGATGGAAAAGTACGAGAAGGAAGACCTGGCCGAAGAGGCGTGACAAGGGCGTGTTCTATTGTATGTGGAATTGGTATTAGGGATAGTGCCCCGGGGGGGGGGAGAGCAGATTGGAGGTAGAGGAGACCTGAGAGAAGGGCGAAGAAGAGAGAGATCTAGTTAGGAAGGAGCATCTTAGAACGAGCTCAAATGCTAAGTGAGTGCACTTCTTAGGAAGACTTCACAGCTGACACTTTTACCTTTTTCTACTCTTGCCTGGGGAAACTTGGGGGCATATTATCAAGAACGGCGTTAAAATTATCGCCGGTTTAGCAGCAGAAAACTGCCGCTAAACCGGCGATAATGGGCTTGATAATATGCCCTGGAGAATTCCAATAGAAGTCCATGTTCTGGTGTGAACATGGGCTTTCTATTGGAATTCTCCAGGGCATATTATCAAGCCCATTATCGCCGCTTTAGCGGCAGTTTTCTGCCGCTAAACCGGCGATAATTTTAATGCCGTTCTTGATAATATGCCCCTTGTTAAGTAGGGATGTCACCTTAGTGGTAGAGTAGGGACAGATTTAACGCTTTTCTCTTATTAGGTAAATGAAGAATAAAATAGAGATTGGAGCCGTCATTGCTAGTTTAATGCTTCTGGAGCTAACGATTCTTCTTATTCTGAGTCGGATGAGACTCCTGCGTAGGATGATGTTTGTATTAGTGCCCATCTATTTCTTTAACCTCGTGCTGAGGTGCTTGTATGTGCAGTTATTCTTGGCTTTGTAATAAACCCCTAAAATTTGAATTCGGAGTCAGTGATCTTTGGAGTCAAAGTTGAATCCTAAATTGTTGTATAGAAGAACTGAGTTTTCTCCCCTTCACACTATTCAGCAGGTAAAAAGGTTCAGTGGACCTGAGGATTCTTAGTGATGGTAAGATAAGATAAGAATCCTGCTTCTTCAAACCCTAAACTCCGCTGCGAGTTAACACCTGGAGCTTCCTGAGCCACAAATCACGGGCTCTCTCGCCTCAGGCAGATGCTGATACACTATCTACAGTAACGGGGCTTGATTTCACAATAACAAAAAAAAAACAGAACGCAAATGTTTCACTTACCGTACTGTGAATACATGTAAACTCAACGGCTTGTACGGTTACCTTTCTGGTAGCTATTGTAAGTACCCCTGAGTCAGGTTTCACGATGTAAGCATTCCAACAGATTTTTGAGAGTATTGGTGCTGAGCCCAAACTTTCATTTCTTCTTTAGTTCTTTCTTCGTTCCATTATTGTTATCTTCCTCCACTTCCTTTCTCCTCTTCTCCCTTTTCCGCGCTCTTTCTTTCTTCTTTCCTTTCTCTTTTCTTTCATTCTTTCACCCCTCAGTTTTTTAACTCCCCAGAACTTCCTCCCTTGACTTTCCCCTCCCAGCCTCCAAAGCTTGCATTTATTTCCTTCCTTCCTGTTATCCTTCCCATAACGCACTTCTGTCCTTTTTCCTACCTTTCATCTCCACTTTACCTTATTCTCTCCCTCCTCTCACCCATCTTTAGCCCCTTCATTTCCCTCCATTATTTTTTCATTTCTTCCCATTTTCTCCGGCTCTTCATCCCATTGTCTCCTGTTCCTTAGTAGGCGCCTCAACCCACCTTCTCAACCTCCCCCATCCACCCATACTCCTTACGATCCGCTCTATTTGCTTTCTTTCTTTTCACCTTAACCAGACAATCCGCCTCCAGATTGCAGGCACACTGCACAGTCAGCATATTCGTAGGAGTAAGTACTTTGACACAGTCCTCTAAAAGGAGCATATTCTAGGCTGAGAATATGTAGAATAAAGAGGATAACGCAGCACCGAGCTATTAAGCTGGTGATCCGGACGTGTGTCCAGGCCGTAAAAAAGCAACAGCGCTCCTCGGCTGCAAGCGGAGCATGAATTGGGAACAGTAGCGGCACGGGCATGGCGCGGGGCCGGGGGGGCGGGCGGGCACGGGCGAGCGCGAGGGGCTGCCGAGGAAGAAGGGTACCCCAGACCTCCGCTATAGCGAGAGAGGTGTGCTGCGCTGGGATCGGAGGGTGTGTGTGTGCGAGTGTGTTTGTCTGAGTCAGGATGTGTCTGTGTGTGTTTTGTATGTGTGTGTGCCTCTGAGTCGGTGTGTGTGCGGGTGTTTGTGTGTGTGTGTGTGTGTCTGAGTCAATATGTATTCGTGTGTGTGTTTTTGCATGTGTTTGGCTATGTGTATGCCTCTGAGTCGGTGTGTTTGTTTTTGCATGTGTGTATGCCTCTGAGTCGGTGTGTGTGCGGGTGTGTTTGTGTGTGTGTCTGTCAGTATGTCTGTGTGTGTGTGTGTTTTTGTATGTGTGTGCCTCTGTGTATGCCTCTGAGTTGGTGTGTCTGTGTGTGTACCAATGCGTGTGTGTGTCTGTGTCCATATATGCGTGTGGCTGGGTCTGTGTGTGTGCCTGTTTGTGTCTCTGTGTCAGCATGTTTGTGTGTGTGCTTATAGGACTGCATACCTGCATATTCTAACTGCATACGTACCACAGGCCTCCATGTTAAACAACAGTAGATGTTTCAGCACCCAAGCTAATGTGCTGCATAGCTAAATACATATAAGGTCCCAAAGACGAGGCCGATTGCATTGCAAATGCTTGTTGAATTCAGTTGGTTTCACAGCATTTAAAAAGCCTTCCAACTAACCTTCAGCATCAGATTAATACCCCAATAAGAGGCGCTTTAAAGCTCGTTAAAATTTCATGACGAACAACAGAGGCTGTAAAAATGCCTCAGATACTATCTCGGATAGATTGATTCTGTTCAATGAGGCCTAAGTGATGTGCTTGGTAGTGACTCGGGCCACCTGAGGACAGACAGCAATATTGCTAAAAGAGCGCGATCATTGTACAGTCTGATAAAATGTGTTTCATGGTAAACCCCGCGCCATTGGTCACATGTTCTAGGCAGCAGAATGATGCTTGGAGTCCTATCTCAGAAGCAGATCAGTCCTTCTGAGTGAGGGCGTTGTGTCTCATGATCATTACGAATATGGGTGTGTAAACTGCAAAGACTTTCTATCGTGAACACCATGTAAATTCTCACGAATAAATAGTTCGCTATTAAAGGAGTATTCACATTAAGATCGAGTCCTTCCGGTGCCTGTAAAAACAGTTTTAAAAAAAAAAGATTGCCAGTAGTTATTGAGTTTCAATGTCGCCAGCAAATTGTGGTTTTAAAGTTAACTTGCAAGAAAACAGCATATCTCTTTTGAGAGCCAACCAGTACATGAGAGGAAATGATGTCAATTTGCGCGGGGGGGGGGGGTGGAGGGGGTGGGGGGGTTAACTACTCAAGGCGTAAATTTAGAAACAGTAGGAAGCCCTGCAGCCTACGGGTAGGCAGTAATCGGATTCTATGACAGACTTCACTCATGTGATTAAAAACTTGCACACCCATAATTATAATTGGGAATGAATACTTTTTATTTTTAGTTCTCACCGACAGCTTCACCTGGCTCTTGGCAAAAACCGTTTTTCAAACGCACAAAATGTGATGGGAGAATGCTTGCAATAAGTCCAACTACTGGCAATCACTCCTGTAGCATTCCATTCCATCGTTCTTTTGCCCAACATGCCACATCAGTTTGGACAAGGCCATATGCACATCAGATCGATGAGCCCCAATCAGCGCAAAACCGGTCCTGGGTTGCTTGTGTTGCGGTTCAGGGAGGACATAGCCTGGCAGTTCGGACTGGACTGTTCCTTCTGGAGCAGCGTCAATTGATATCCATATGGCCGGGTCCAAACTGAGGTGGCATGGTGAGCAAAAGAATGATGGGTTGGAATGCTAGCCCGAGCGATTGCCAGTGGTTAGGCTTGTTGCAAGCATTTCAACTATCTCCTTTAGTGTGTTTGATGTACCACCCTAGTGTAAAGAGTATGCCCAGACGTGGGTCCCGTGGTAACTGTGCCACTGGATCCAAGCTATACCCAACTGATGAGCCCCAGTCAGGGCGAACCTGTCTTGGGTAGCTTGTGTTCCGCTTCACAGTGGAACTTGGCTGGCAGTTCAGACTTGACTGTTCCTATTGGAGCAGGATCAAGACTGATTTGCACACTGCTGGGTGCAAACTGAGAAGTCATGGTGCACAAAAGAGCAATGGGTTGGAATGCTACCCCGAGTGATTGCCATTAGTTAAACTTATTGCAAGCATTCCTCCTAACACCTTTTGTTTGTTTAGTGTACCACCCTAAGTGGAAAGGGTATGCCCAAATGTGTATCGCGTGCTCACTGTGCCACTGGAACCAAGCTACATCTGACTAATGGGCCCCAATCAGGGCTGAACTGGTCTTGAGCTCCTTGTGTTCTAGTTTAGGGAGGAGCTGGCTTGGCAGTGCAGGCTGGACTGTTCCCATGAGGAGCAGGGTCAAGACTGATTTTCCTATGGCAGGGTCCAAACTGAGGTGGCATGGTGGGCAAAAGAACGATTGGTTGTACTGCTACCCCGAGCGATTGCTAAAGGTTGCCAAAGGTTAAACCTATTGCAAGCATTCCTCTCATCACATTTTGTGTGTTTGAAGTACTGCCCTAAGTGGCAAGGGTATGCCCGGATGTGGGTCTCGTGCTCTCTGTGCCACTGGAACCAAGCTTCACCCAACTGATGAGCCCCAATCAGGGTGAAACCGGTCTTGAGGTGCTTGTTTTCCGGTTCAGGAAGGACTTGGCCTGGCAGTTCGAGCTGGACTGTTGCTATTGGAGCAGGACCAAGACTGATTTGCATATGGCTGGGTCTCAACTGAGGTAGCATGGTGGGAAAAAGAACAATGGGTTGGATTGCTACCCGAGCGAAAGTTCGAGTTTGTACAATACATAGTGTGGGCTTCGGGTCAGTTCCTTTCTTTAAGACGTAGCTCTGACTGTACATTGACTTTATGGTGCACGATTGCTGAATCCTATGAGTTTGATTTCCAAAACTACTGCCAGGTCCTGGAGCATGCCTCAGCTTTGAAGACATAGGAGTATATAGGGCATATGTATCTATCATTGTATTACAATAGGACCAGAGCCCAGTACACAAAAGATACACAACAGCACCAGCCCCAGATACTACCCAGGAAATCATCACTGCACAGGAGCCCTTAAACTTGCTGCACAACACTTAATCTGCAGCATCAAAATATGATAATGATTCTGAAAACAATACATCACCCTGTTCTGTCCTCTAACTGCATAAAGTGCCATATGAAAACCTATAATGGACACACATTATCAACATCACGTCCGAGGTCTTTAACTGTTACGAGTCAGCACAGAGCCCCCTCTGACATTGGAACTGAGGAAAATCTGTGGTGCCTGTAGAAAGTTAACAGGCTGCTGATCCACCACACTCGGGCTTGTCTCTGATCCCTGTGTCCCTCCTCCAGGGTTCATACACAGCCTATCTTTAGGGCCACTGAAATTATGTGGAGTTGGAGGGCCAGATTATGGAGCAGGATTGGCAACATTATGCGGTAAGCAACGGCAAATAATGTGGCAGAATGGGGCACAATCTGTGACAGTATTATTTCAATAATAAATAATACTGTCTGTGCACAGTTGCACTTCATTGTGACTAGCTTAACACTTGAATACAGCAATAAGGAACCGAAAGGTCATTGACCTTGAGGAACCATTTATTAGCACTTTTTTAGTAACTTTTGATCGGTTCGAAATAGAAATATCTTTTTTTAAATCTGAAAAGTATGCAGCAGATGGATTATGTGGCAAATGCGACAAATCTAGAATTAAGCAGAAAATGCTACTGCTGCAGATTTGTATAATTCCAGTAGCCCTGCCTACAGTATATATGTTTAAAGAGATACCCATGTGGCAGATAGACATCTTACTGCTCGCCCTAAAGACTTTTGGGATTCATTCTGCTCCTACCTACTACGAACAATTGAACCTGACTCCTCTTCCCTAACCATAGGCACACCTGAGTATGCCTCATGAAGTGCCCAGACTCTCCAGGCACAATATATTGTTCCTTGTAGTGGAAATTTGTCTATGCTTGATGCTCTATGATGTCTTTATTCTGATGCTGTGAATTCTGTTTTGTAACACAATAAAACCTATTAAAAAAAAGAGAGATGCCTCAACCAGCCAACAATCCTTTTGTGTCGCCCTGTGAAGGGTCATGTTTATCACCGACAGGGACCATATAAGGGTCACCAATATTCATACACCACTGCTAAAGGCAATAAAACATGCTCCAGTACAATCATCAAAAGCACCTCTTTCAAGAAAATTACACCACAATGCATAGGAAGTGACATCACTGGATCTCTCATCATCCCTCTGCACAGGAAGTGACATCACTGGATTTTCCATCATCCATCTGCACAGGAAGTGACATCACTGGTTTCCTGCCAATACCGTCTTTAAAAGAAGAAACCAAGCAAGAGGACTTCATTTCCCATTGCCCATCTGCACAGGAAGTGACATCACTGGATTTCCTATCACCCATCTGCACAGAAAGTGACATCACTGGATTTTCCATCATCCATCTGCACAGGAAGTGACATCACTGGATTTCCCATCATCCAATTGTGCAGAAAGTGGCATCACTGTTTTCCTGCCAAAACTGTCCTTAAAAGAAGAAGCCAAGGCAGAGGACTTCATTTCCCATTGCCCATCTGTGCAGGAAGTAACATCATGGGTTTTCCAACCACAGTACCCTGTGCTTCTCTCTCCTCCCAGGACCTAGTTAAAGGTGGCTGCACTGTCTGCACCCGGCCGCACCTGGACTATGCCCAGCACCAAGAACCCTGGATCTTCCCCTACCCACAGATACCCTGCTTTGCTCCTCCATGTCTTAACCCCGGCTGCCACTTGGTGCACTGCTGCAACACCCCACTACACAACACAGAAGAAGCATTGACATGCACTTCCTGCAAGTTCTCATGGGCTCTCCCACACCCTATACCCACCACTCCCACACCAACAGCACAAAGCACCTCATTCGCCATCCACTCATGCCCACACAGACCAAACACCACCCAAACAACATGCCACACTCACATGCATGCTCCACAACACCCTCTAGCTCACCAAACAAGACACTGAGATATGGGCCCTACTGCACAACCATGCTCTGGACCTGCTCTTTCTCACAGAAACATGGCTACGCCCAACCACGGCACCGGACAACACTACAGCCATCCCTGCTAGCTACAAGATCGTTTGGCAACACTGTCAGCACAAGGCCAGAGGTGGAGCCACAATCATATCCAAAGATATCATTGGATGCACCACCTACACAGACACCCCCAACGAGCTACATGACAGACACTTACTGAACTCGATTTTCTTTTTAATCAGCAACATCACAGTCGACAAGCCAGCAACTATGACCTGGACAGACCACGCCCTCGTCAGTTTCAGGATACCCACCCCGCACCGTCAGAGACCTACCACTACTGGAACTGCCCGCCGCAGCTGGAAAAGCATCTCAGAAGAGGAGTGGACTTCCTCCCTCTCCCAGCACCGGCCCAAGCACCACAGCAAAACTCAATGGCAAGAGCCCAACCATAGGCCAGCTGGTACACAGAGGAACTTCGCGGCGAACTGCTGCTGCAAGCAACTGGCAAAAGGAACAAATGATGGACGGACTGCTGAACAATGCAAACATTCAACCCCAGTCACAAAGATCTGGGTTTAATCCATCGTTCTTTTGCTCACCACGCCACCCGAGTTTGGACCCAGTCATATGCAAATTAGTTTTGATCCTGTTCCTCACGGCAACAGTGCAGTGCAGTATTTCTTCCCTTGCATTTTATACAGTTATTTAGAATGTAGGTATTTCTTATGTCACTGTTTAGAATGTTTATGGTTACCTTGGTGTTTGGTGCTCACTTCGAGTGGGACTGTTGAGGCAAGAGCTGCAACTTGTGGAGCTTGCGCTGCGTGGGCTCTGCTACCATGTAGTCAGTTAATAAACTCCTCTTAAACTTCACCTGCGACACATGAGTTTATTACTACAATTTTATAGCGATGATTCTGACTACTTAATGAACCCCAGCGTGCCATTTTCAGCATTTCCATTTACGCTCCGTCTCAAGGACATTCTGGAATCTTTAAGGTACTGTGTGGATATTTTTTAATTTGCCTTCTTCTGGAATCTGCTGCGCTACCTGTTTTGGACTCCCTACAAACTGCTTCTTTTAACACGCTTTAAACCTCCTTGCGCCATCGTTTGTCAACTACTCTAGCAGTTTGTGCGCCTCGCGACCCTGCTTGCTTTCAAGTGTTCATACAAACATCTGTATAATCCGTGGTCTCATCTGCTGACTGTTTATCTCAATGTCTAATTCACTGAAATACAGCTATGTGCTTGGTAATTAAGACCTTTAGTGTCACTAAAAGGTGAAAGAAATAACCCATTAGGATTAGGAATCCCATCACTCATCGGGGTGAGCCTTTATCATCATTTGGGTTCCTAAACAATCTTCCTTCTATCCTCTTGATCATTGAGGCATACTGGATAGATTGTCTCCTTTATTAGGTCTTCCAGAAAGAAGAAAGACACAATAGAACATAGGAGAATAATCTCCAATAGAAAAGTGCAGTGCAAAGAATAAAGTACGTGATTAAAATAGGATTTACCCACAGAAAAAGAACTTAATCTTCAGCCAGTATCTAAGGTAATCCTAATTAAAACCAGTGTAAGAGTGAGAGAATTATTTCAGCAGTTCAATCAAAATACTGCTTGCAAATGGTCGACATGTTTCAGCCAATTGGACATCCGGTCCACGGCTTTCGTCAGGACCTCACCATAAACGTATCTGCTACTGCATAATTCCAAAAGTGAAAAGTGAAAATTTTTTGACAATTTTTAGTTTATACATACAACATGGTTGAATTTAATACAACCTCTGATCTTGTACTGGTCCTCTGAATCTACCAGATGTGTAGGACATCCGTAGAATACCAGGACTTAACCTCACCTCACCCGGAACCAACTTTAGTCTGAGAGACCCCGCTCTGTCCGTCGTTGTCTCGTGCTTCAACTGAGCTCCATTCCCAGCTCAGTTGAAGCACGAGACAACGACGGACAGAGCGGGGTCTCTCAGACTAAAGTTGGTTCCGAGTGAGGTGAGGTTAAGTCCTGGTATTCTACGGATGTCCTACACATCTGGTAGATTCAGAGGACCAGTACAAGATCAGAGGTTGTATTAAATTCAACCATGTTGTATGTATAAACTAAAAATTGTCAAAAAATTTTCACTTTTCACTTTTGGAATTATGCAGTAGCAGATACGTTTATGGTGAGGTCCTGACGAAAGCCGTGGACCGGATGTCCAATTGGCTGAAACATGTCGACCATTTGCAAGCAGTATTTTGATTGAACTGCTGAAATAATTCTCTCACTCTTTCACTGGTTTTAATTAGGATTACCTTAGATACTGGCTGAAGATTAAGTTCTTTTTCTGTGGGTAAATCCTATTTTAATCACGTACTTTATTCTTTGCACTGCACTTTTTCTATTGGAGATTATTCTCCTATGTTCTATTGTGTCTTTCTTCTTTTCTGGAAGACCTAATAAAGGAGACAATCTATCCAGTATGCCTCAATGATCAAGAGGATAGAAGGAAGATTGTTTAGGAACCCAAATGATGATAAAGACTCACCCCGATGAGTGATGGGATTCCTATAATCCTAATGGGTTATTTCTTTTTCACCTTTTAGTGACACTAAAGGTCTTAATTACCAAGCACATAGCTGTATTTCAGTGAATTAGACATTGAGATAAACAGTCAGCAGATGAGACCACGGATTATACAGATGTTTGTATGAATAATGGAATAGGGGATTTAATCCGTTGAAGGTCTATAAATTTTCCCTTTGACCCACCTTTTGTCTTTTGCTTTCAAGTGTTGCCACGCTCTCCTCAACGTTCTCCCGAGCAGCCTCTCGATCTGTGCTACGCGCCCCAAGCTTCAAGACTTCATAGTCTTTGTGACGCCAGTGGAGGCAGCACTCCTGCGTAAATAGACTGTGCAACGCACCGCAAGCTGTTTGACTCCTTTGTCTTTGTGACGTCAGCGGAGGCAGCGCTTCTTGTGTAAATAGACTAGAACGCTCCTGCTCAACTCCGTGACTCGTTTCAGCTACCATTGTCTAATCACAAGTCTTCCACACGCCAGCATCTAGTGCGTGTTTTGCCTTCTGTTCATTGTGTTTCCAGCAGCCATTTCGACACTTCTTATTCTACTCGGCGGCCATCATTTTAACAGTACATGTCAAAGGTATTATTTTATCCCGAGATAAAGACAATATACACGTTCTGTAGCCAATTCTTTTTGTGTATCGTTCGGTGATACACACACCTGTATTTTAGCAATTTTATTTTCTCTACATTTTCTGCGACGACACACTCGTCCTCAACTGTGTGTCACAATTATACAGCGATGACACACACGTCTTACTTATTTCATTTTTAGTGTGTTACTCGGTGATACACACACCTTGCTTTATTTTTTTCTCTCCTTCTGGACATTTCCCGCTGAATTACTACGACGACACGCACGTCATCAAGTGTGTGTGTTATTCTTTTACCATTGGAGTGTTACAGTAAAACATTCATACTGCAAGTTCATTGTGTCACCTGTTAAAACACTTTAGTTTTACTGTTTTTGCATTTTGGTAATTTCTTTAACATCCACTCATGTGTTCTTTACAGTCTGTCAGCCCTCCTCCATCATTTTTGGATTCTCCAGGTGAACCACCTGTCAGATGGGAAATTTGGTATGATGCTTTCAAGACTTATTTAGGAGCAATTGGTACTTCTAGATTTAGCGCAGAGAGAAAAAATTTCTCCTGTTACATTCTCTAGGTTTCGAGGGAAGGTCCATTTTTAAACATTTACCTAGCCTTTCTCCACAAGAGCTTAACGGTGCTGATGAGTATCTTGAAATAATTCTCAAACTTAAGAACAGGTTCGACAAGCAGCCTAGCTTAATAGTCCTTAGGCACAAATTTTTCATCAGAAAACAAAGCAAAGGAGAAGACGTTGATTCTTACATATCTGTCTTGCGAAGACTAGCTTCAGACTGTAAGTTTGAAAACTTTACGGACCAACTCATTAGGGACCAATTTGTTTTCCATTGTAGAGATAAGCATATCAGGCAAAAACTGTTAAGCTTGGGCAATCCTACTTTAGATAAAACCATCAAAATCACGAAGAGCATTGAAATCTCTATGTTTTCCCTTAAAGAACAAGATGAGAAGGGTGTGGAACGTGTGAGCGTTGTCAATAATCCAAAGTTACATCCTAAGAGTGTGCGTTCCATCACTGCCACCACCTCTAAGGGAGTTAAGACTGATGCTCATCTGCATTCTATTTCCTCCAACACTTGTTTGAGATGTGGTAATGCTCTTCATTCTAAAAATGCCCGTTGCCCTGCTATCAATGTGACTTGTAACTATTGCAAAAAGGTTGGTCATTTTGCCAAAGTGTGCTTAAAGAAAAGGGGCTACAAAAAACCCATTGTTTCCACAGTAGAGTCTGACACAGATTCTGAAGTTATCTCTGTTGTTTTAGATGTTAATAATCCTGTTGCGCCTGTTTTTACAAATGTTGATACTGATTCTTCTTCGTGTAGAGATCCCATAGTGGACATTGAAGTGGGAGACAAAACTCTCTAATTATTGGGTGACTCAGGAGCTCGGATAACCATGATCACCCAAAAGCTTTTCGAAGAAGTATGGGGAGGCACATTGCAGCTGTCTCCTCCAGATCGCTCCCCTGTTTCTTATGAGGGTCGTAAAATTGAACTTTGTGGTTTTTTTGAAGAAGAAATGGTTTTCAAAGGAAGAAAGATAAGAGGAAAGATTTATGTTGCTGTCAAAGGCCATAATATTTTGGGTTGGTTTCACCAGGGATTGTTTGTGATGATTTTAAGGCCAGGGAGAGTTGAACAAGTGTTACTGGTGAGTTCTGGTGAAGATGACGTTGGCTCAGTGTGGAAGGAGAAATTCCCGTCAGTGTTTGGTACTGGTTTGGGGAAAATAAAAGGTTTCAAGCACAAGATCATTGTCAAGGAAGGGGCTACACCCATCAAACACAAACTTAGAGGTGTACCTTACAGTGTCAGGAATGATCTTGACAAAGAGCTCAAAGATCTTTGTGAAAAAGGAATCATCGAACCAACTGAATCTTCGCTATGGTTGTCTCCATTAGTTGTTGCCTGCAAGAGGTGCGGTCAACTTAGGGTCTATGTGGATCTGAGATCCCTTAATAAAGAGATCTGGGTTGATTCGCATCCTCTTCCCAAAATCAGTGACCTGTTAGCCTATACTAGAGGGGCTAAATTCTTTTCTAAACTTGATTTGGCTAGCGCTTATCATCAAGTCGAGCTTCACCCTGAGTCCCGCCATCTCACTGCTTTCATTTCTCCTTTGGGGACCTTCCAATATCGCCGCATGCCGTTTGGCTTGGCCTCTGCGGCCTCGGTCTTCCAGAGGGTGATGAACAACATCCTTAAAGATTTAGACGGTGTACTTGTCTTTCAAGACGATGTCCTCATTTTCGGTAAAGATGTTGATTCTCACAATGATGTTCTAGACAAAGTTCTTTCATTGTTTCTTGAACATGGTGTTGTTCTTAAAGCAGAAAAGTGTCAATTTCTCAGCAAAGAGGTGGAACATTTGAGACATGTTGTGTCTTGTGAGGGTGTCAGTCCTAAACCTGGGTTACTTGATGCCATTTTCAAGGCCCCAGCTCCTGTTGATAAGAATGGGGTTAAGTCTCTTTTAGGGCTTTGTGAATACTATTCCAGGTTTATTCCTGACTTTGCCACGTTAGTTCGGCCTATCAGCAACCTTCTCAAAAAGGGTGTTAAGTTTCTGTGGTGTGAGGAATGTGTACATGCGTTTGAGTATGTGAAGTCTTCGTTGAGAGACTGCAAAGCCCTCAAACCATTTGATCCTAGTTACTCTAGTTGTGTGACTGTAGATGCCAGTCAAGTGGGACTGGGTGCCACTTTGACTCAAAATGTTGATGGAATTGAAAACACAATTTGCTTTGCCTCCAGAGTGCTAAGAGCAGCTGAAATTCAATACTCTGTTATTGAAAAAGAGTTATTGTCATGTTGTTGGGCTATCGAGAAATTCCACCCTTTCCTGTGGGGTAGACTTTTTGTACTCCTTACTGACCATAAACCTTTAGTGAACATTTTGGGTGGGAATGTGTCTAAATGCTGTACTCCTAGAATTGTAAGAATGGTCACCAGACTGCTTCAATATCAATTTGATGTACGTCACATTGCAGGGGGAAAAAATACCAGAACTGATTTTTTGTCACGCTTTCCCTTCACGTGTGATGAGTCTGAACTCATAAAGTTTAAGGAGTTGGCAGAGGAGGATTGTGAAGATTGCTTGGTTGCCAGTTTGGAGATACCCAAGTTAACTTGGTATTCTGAGGATGAATGGCGGCGTGCTTGCCAGGAAGATTCTGTTTTACAAGATGTCTGTGCACATGTGGTCAACGGTTGGCCCAGGGAAAACATTTTGTCACCTCTGTTGCAACCTTTTTCTAAAATTGAAAGTGAAATATCATTAGAAGATGGCTTGCTTTTGCGAGCTGAAACTCTCATTCCACCTTTGATGTTCAGGAAAGACATTATCAAGAGATGTCATGAGGGACATCTAGGTGTTTCCTTGACCAAACGTCATGTTCGTGACACTTTCTGGTTGCCTGGGATGGACACTGAAATTGAAGAGTTTGTTTCGAATTGTTGTGTGTGTGCCTCTGCTGATAAGCACCTCAAAGTTTTTACTCCTCCTCTTCTTCCCATTGAGTGTCCGGACAGGCCCTGGATGAAGGTTGGAATTGACATTATGGGGCCTTATGATACTCTTTGTGGTAGTTCTAAGTTCATTTTAGTTATCATGGATTATGCTTCCAAGTGGCCTGAGGTCAAATTAATGAGAGACGCTAATGCTGAAAGTATTATTACATTTTTGAAGGAGGTGTGCATGCGTGAGGGCTTTCCTGAGTTCCTTGTCTCAGACAATGGGAAACAGTTTATGTGTGATAGTTTTCAGTCTTTTCTTCAAGCATCTGGGATCAAACATCTCAAGAGTTCCCTCTATCATCCCCAAGGCAACAGTCGTGTTGAGAGGATGAATCGTGTGGTAGGGGAGTGTGTTAGGTGGGCCAGGGCTTGTAATCGTAATGTCCAAGAGGCATTAGACAGTATGATTTGGTTTTATCGCACTACGCCCCATTCTTCCACTAAGATTTCCCCTTTTGAACTTTTGAGAGGGAGGAAAGCCAACACTAGTTTCAGGCCAGGATGGATGTCAAGAGTCCTGAAGTCTGAATCTGATGTGTTGAAGTTGATGTCATTGGTCAAAGAAAATATGTCTGCTACTCAACATAAGCAGAAGGAGTGGTTTGACTCTAAGAAAGGTGCCAAGCTCTCCCTGCTTAAAGTTGGAGATTTGGTCAAGATTAAATCCTCTGTACATGTTAAAAAGGGGGAGAGCAAATACAGTTCTCCTGTAAAAGTGGTTAAGTTGTTAGGAAATGTTGTGTTGGTGGAGGGTGGTCATTGGTGGAATTTGTCTAAGGTTGCTAAACTTGTACGTAAGGAAAGTTCTCATGTTCCTCCACATTCCAGTGGTTCTTGTTCCCCTGGAAAAGGTTCTGCTCAAAATGTGCTGCCCAGAAGAAGTTCCAGAGTTATTGTTAAACCTGCCAGATTTAGATCATAGTTTGTTTATTGTTTTACTGTATTTGTTTTTTTTTGTTTTTTGTTTTGTGAAGGAAGGAAGATGTGTAATATTTCTTCCCTTGCATTTCATACAGTTATTTAGAATGTAGGTATTTCTTATGTCACTGTTTAGAATGTTTATGGTTACCTTGGTGTTTGGTGCTCACTTCGAGTGGGACTGTTGAGGCAAGAGCTGCAACTTGTGGAGCCTGCGCTGCGTGGGCTCTGCTAGAATTTAGTCAGTTAATAAACTCCTCTTAAACTTCACCTGCGACACGTGAGTTTATTACTACAAACTGCCAAGCCAGATCCTCCCTGGACCGGAAACAAGCATCCTGGGACCGGTTTCGGGGCATCACCCCTCATCAGCCAGGCTAGCTTGAATCCAGTGGTGCAGTGAGCATGGGATCCACGTCTGGGCATACCATTCCCACTTAGGGCGACAAAAGCAAATGGAACAAATGAGGACGGAATGCTGAACAATGCAAACATTCACCCTCAGTCACAAAGATCTGGGTTTAATCCATCATTTTTTTGCTCACCATGGCACCCCAGTTTGGACCTAGCCATTTGCAAATCAGTCTTGACCCTGTTCCTCATGGGAACAGTCCAGCCCGAACTGCCAAGCCAGGTCCTCACTGGACCAGAAATAAGCATCCTGGGACCGGCTTCGGGGCATCACCCCTCATCAGCCAGGCTAGCTTGAATCCAGTGGCGCAGTGAGCACGGGACCCATGTGTGGGCATACCATTCCCACTTAGGGTGACAAAAGCAAAAGGAACAAATGATGGGTGGAATGCTGAACAATGCAAACATTCACCCCCAGTCACAAAGATCTGGATTTAATCCATCGTTCTTTTGCTCACCACGCCACCCAAGTTTAGACCCAGCCATATGCTAATCAGTTTTTCAGGGGATCACCCCTCATCAGCCAGGATAGGTTGAATCCAGTGGCCTAGGTGCTGGCAACTGGAACACAAATGGAGAACAATTCAAGACACTGCAGATAAAGACATCTTCAAATTAGCCAGATACTGAACACCAAGAGCACTGCTCTTGTAGATCGCAAGGACGCCAGGACTAACAGCAGCAAGGAAATCCTCACCATCATCAAAGATTTCATGGCACCACTTGCCACCTCCATCAACATTACCCCCTTACAACATATTTGCAACAAGCTTATGGAATTCTTCTGTAACAAAATTAGCTCCATATATAGCAACTTCAACCCTCAACCGGACCTCACTGTCACAACTTCCCATCATGGCAAATGAACAAATCCTAACTCAGTGGCCTGCCATCACCAGTGTCAACATTTCTGCTACTATGAAGACCATCCACTCAGGGGCTCCATCTGACCCTTGCCCCCAACGCGCCTTCACCAAAGGACTCCTACCCATCAGTGAAGCACTAACACCCATCCTCAACACCTCCATCAGCTCAGCCATATTCCTGGACACTTGGAAACATGCCACCGTTGTGCCCCTACTCAAGAAACCATCCGCTGACCCAGCCATGCTTTCCAACTACAGACCCATCTCCCACCTAGCATACTGGCAAAGGTCTTAGAGAAATTAATCACCCGACGCCTCAGCGACCACCTCAGCAACCACCAGCTCCTCGATGCCACTCAGTCCGGATTCAAGCTCAACCACAGTATAGAAATAGCACTCATTGCCACCACAGACAACATACACCTGATCCTTGACAGAGAAGACAAGGCACCCCTCATTCTCCTGGACCTGTCTGCAGCATTTGACACAGTCTCACACCCCCGCCTCATCAGGCGCCTGCATGAGATTGGCATTCTGTCGCTCTCTGCTGGATCTGCTCTATCTTAATGGATAGAACACAAGTTTCAGCCTGGCACGTTACTCCTCAGGAGCCCGCAAATTCATCTGCGGAGTGCCTCAAAGCTCATCGCTCATCCCTACCCTCTTCAACGCATGCATGATCCCTCCGGCCAAAGTCATCCGCGCCCACGACATCAACATCCTCTTCTGCGCAGACGACACACAATTCATACTCTCCCTCTCGGACAAGACCCACAAAACATGAAAAAAAAATCACTGCCTCAATGATTGTAGTCGCTAACTGGTGAAAGCCAACTGTCTCAAGCTCAACACCGACAGGACAGAAGTAGTGATCTTTGGCAAGAACACCTCACCATGGGACTCCAACTTGTGGCTGGAGGAACTCGGGCCCACACCCAGCACGCACGCCACCCTGGAATAATCATCGACTGCACAAGTCAACGTCATCACTGCATCCTGCTTCCACATACTGAAGATGCCGAGGAACATCTTCAAACGGCTCCCAAGCACCACTAGAAAAACTGTCACTCACGCTATCATCACCAGCAAGTTGGACTATGGAAACACCCTCTACTCTAGGATCACTAAGCAACTCACTAGAAGACTACAAACCATGCAGAACTTGGCAGCCAGACTCATCCTCAACCTCCTGCACAGAACTCACATCACACCACACCTCAGGGCACAACACTAACTCACGATACACAAATGTGCTCAATTCAAAATCCTCACACTCACCTTCAAGGCACTACACTACTCAGGCCCCACCTACCTGAACAGCTGCATCTCCTTCTACCAACCACCCATCCACCTCCTCTCTGCAGGACTCCTACTTGCACACATCCCACGCAAACACAGAACCAAAGCCAGAGGATTGGCCTTTTTTATCATTGTTTACTTCACTATTGCCTGTCATGGAGTCCAAACATCTGCTGCATGCACTATTCCTGTTTATATTTGCAGGACCTCGGGGAAAGGCCTTACATATTCAGATGGTGCCAACTTAAGGACTTTAATTTGATTGCGTTCCTTTATGAACATTTTACACAGGTCCCACTCGGTTTTTAAGATCCCTAAATTAGGCCCAGGCGATCTTTCAATTACACCCATGTAAACATTCGAAGTTCTCTGAGTTTACCCCATTCCTTTAAATTGTCCTCTCCCAGCATGGCTAAAATCACCGCTCCATGCACCCTCATGTCTTGTACAACAGGGACTGGACAGTAGCTCCAGGTATTAATTGTGGACACACAATGCTTCTACACCTTTCCTTGGTCCCATAGAACTTTGGAAGTTCCCCTGGGGGACTTTCTGTTCACAAGGGGACTTCTGGGAGCAGGGAACAGAAAAGAAGCATGGCATGGTCAAAGCAAGGAAGGTGTCTGTGCTAATCCTCACCTTGCGCGACAGCAGGAAATTTCCTAAGCAGAGCGAAGCTTCATTTGTCCTATTTTTGTCTTTGAAAAAAATCTTTGGATTCTTTACATTTAGCGAATTTGCTATTTTTTAAAAACAAATCTGTGTCCTGATCCTAGTTTTGCTCATTCATCTGTGAAGTGAGAGGCTGAATGTCGTTGTTTCCTCTGTAGAACTATAAAACACAAGAGCTTTCCTTATACCAGTGGGAACCTGGGCGTACAACATATACATTGAGTAATGAATTCATTCAATCAAAAATATTGCTTAGCACAGAAAAGTATTCCATCCATACACATAATGTAAAAACATCTAATTGGATTGCAGTCTAGTCCTATAAGTGATTTTAATTTGGACTGCAATGGATTGAGACGCGCTTGTCTTCGCTCCAGCGGTCTGCCCTGACTGCAGCATCATTCTTGATGGCTGAACTCCCCCTGCACTGCTGGGGGGCCCTGAGAGCTCGTTGACGAACTGGGAAGACCCAGAAGGGGCCAAAACAACCATTTGGGAACCTGGAAATGAGAAAATCTCAGGCGCGGCCAAGCAGCCCCAAAATGGCGGCCTGAGTGGAAAGCTGACCAAGGAGCAGCACTGAACAGGAAGCTACTGATCCAGCGCTATCAATAAAATTTCTTCTCCTATATGCTTTGGACGTCCAGGTACAAATATCCCTCTCAAACACAACTATATCCATATGACGGTGGTGCCCATAACACCGCATATACATTCACTCTCTCATATATTCCCTGGATTTCATCCGTTCTTACCTAGGAGAAAACAGTTAATGATTTGCTGGAAGGAGACGGGATACCTTTTCAAAACAACATAATACTTCTCAAGCTTTAAGGTATTCCGCTCATTGGTCGATGGACCAACTAGTAGGAATCAGTTGATGGTGATTAAGACCAGCTCAATCACAATAAACCTTTAAACATTTACATTTATCATTGAGCTAAAAAACCACTGACTCTTTGTTTAAAGATAATAAAGTTTATATAATTTTTAGAAGCATGAATGAGTTTCAAATTTATTATTCAGATTATTACATTTAGCATCGTTATAAGAATAAATTGAAATTGCAATGCATACCTATTAGATGGAAAAACAAAGTTCGTCACATCAATGAATTCAGATCACAGCATAGAACTCTCGAAAAACTATCTGTCTGTCCTGAAAAACAGGCCTTCTCGTTCTTTCCCTTTAGTATTTTAAGAATAAAAAGGTCTAATAGTATTAAATGGAAAAATCTATTAAAAGCAAAAGTTCTCCAGCAGCAGCGTCTCGTGCTCAATCAAAAATATAAAATAGCAGCTCTCCATCAGCAGCAGCAGCGTCAACAGCAACGTCGTCAGCAGCCCCCCCCCAAGAGTAGGCCTTCTTATACCCTAATACTAGCTTACTAAGTGAAAATGTTACATCTTTATGGGCGAGATTCTCTCTAATTGGTCCATTTGGGGTCAGCATACATCTCATTATGAATATCCTTGCTCGAACCAGTTCTTTGTGGAAAGTTCAAATTTTTGTCGTTTCTCACGGGTTCATGACATTACTCATCCGTTCATTGGTTTCAATCTGTATCCTTTTCTGATACTTTTAAGTTGAACAGTTCATTGTTCATTCGCTTATTCACTGCGACTTCTCACGCTTTTCGCTATGTCCTTCTTTGGCACACGTTGTATAATAAGGTCATTGCAGCCTTGACCACACTTCCATCCTAGGCTTTGGAATGGTCACATGATCCCTCTTGTTCACGGCCTTTCTTACTTTCGAACTCCCTTCGCGCATGCGTATTCTAGCTTGTTTTGCCATGGCAGCCATTTTTACATCGCGGCACAGCAGGCCTAAGCGCACTATTATAAAGATAAACAGAACATAGTTAAGAATAAAGAATATAAGCCTTTTCGTTTCCCTCCCGTCATTCTACGTACCCCAATTAGGTGTTACCTAGCAAAAGCGACATATAAAGCCATTTCTTACTTACCAACACTTTACTTTGCCACTACACAGTTTATTTCCAAGCACAAATCATGCATCTATTATTCTAATTAGTACGCAAATTATTAGGCTTATGTTATCCACGTTAACAATTGTAAGTAAATTAGTTTGCACACATATAGCATGTTACCCATAACCCTTTCCATGTAACATACAGGGTTGGTTATTTACTGAGACTAACCTGTGTGTTAATTATTCAACATAAATATTAGGAGGTTAAAACATTTTCGTTTACCCTGCTCCATCAACTCCCCCTTTGGTGATTTTTAATATCACCACAAAAAACCCATGTTACACAATTCTATCAGATAGCATATTTCTTTGTCCGGTTTGCTTTTGTTAGTTTACACAACTGTATCCCTTTCAACTTCTCTCTTTGTTTTCTTATACATATTTTCTTTTATTTCTTCTAGCTCTATTTCACCCATTTCTCTTTCTCTTTCTTTATTTATCTTGTTTTCTTTTTCTATTTTATTCTGTCTTTTTCTTCTCTTTATACATGTAATAATTAGCTTCAGTACTAAAACTATTATGATTATTATGGTTGCTACTATTATTATTTTCCCTATTATTAATCCACTCATTCTAGTAAACCAATTTATTACTGAGGAAAAACTCTTACCAAGTTTTCCAAATGCATTTTCAACCTCCAGTGGAACAAGTTCTTTGTGCAAATTTGTAATATTCTTTATATACTTTTGTATATTTTCACTTTTATCTGGAATGTAAGTGCAACAATGTTGGACTTTCAGCATTCCACAGACTCCACCCTCTTTTGCCAAAAGAATGTCAAGGGCAAGTCGATTTTGCATCAACATAGCTCTCATGGCAACCATTTTGGTATTTACCATCAAGAACCCTCCAGCAGTATCTGTAGATAAACGATCTACTACTGTGGATAACTTCCGAATTTTAAATGCATTCAAAGATATTCCCACTGCTGGTATCAATGCTCCAAAAATATCTCCTACTATTTCCGAAAAACTTTCCCTTTTCCTACGTGTAAATGTCTTTATCATTTTGTGTGTTCCCTTTTCTGCTCTATCTACATGAAAAATCTTTGGAAAGACCAGGCCTAAGTAACATGATCCATACCAATGGTCCGGCAACCTGTAATAAGCTCTGTTACCGCAAATATAATAGATCCCAGGAAATATTGGATCTTTTCCCCCTTTGAATCCCCATCCTCCTAAAATTTTATAATTGTCATGGCAATCACTGGAACCCACAAAATAATTGTCATATCTTGTTCTATTTCTTCTAATGCACAACCTTCCCTGTTTGGGCCAATCCAGAGTCATAGCTGCATTTGTCTTTTTCTGGTCATGATTTTCTTCCTCAAACGCCCAAAGAGGTGTTTTTGTCTCTTCTATCACTTTTCTTTGAAATTTCACTCTTCTATCCTCGACCATTTCTAAAAATACCTTTTTTTCATTCCTTAACTCACAGGTAAGGTTGTTTTTAACTATATCATCTAACGTTAGAATTTTATTTTCTATGAAAAATTCACCAAATGTTCTTGCCTCTTTTACTTTGTTTTGTTCAGAAACTATAGGAATCTTTGCAAAAATCTTATCTATATCAGTGTAATAATATTCTAATCTCCCTGTTTTGTAAAATAGACTTGCTAAAACACTACATGTTATTCCATACGTCAAAGGAAGGTGATGATAGGTCACACCTTCTGCAACAGACGCAGGAAATTGCATACAAACATAACAATCTCTTACATCCATTGTTTCCACATACTCATACAATAATTTAGTGAAAACATTTTTTGAAAAATCTGTTATTGATTTGTCCTTATGTAATTCTGCACTACTTTCTAATATAGCTATTTCTTGCTTGTTAGCTCCTTTCTCTTTCTCTGTGTTATTCTTTAATATAGACGTTTCTTCTACAGCTAATCTAATTGGAATGGTGATTGCTAAAATAACCCATACTGTCATTAATATTCCTGTACAAAAGAAGCACATCTTACACCATCTGCTTAAAAACTCACATCTACATTTTCTATTTTTAGTATCTTCCATTTTGTTCTATTACCTATTTATAATATGTACAGGAAAATGTGTCACCACACCTCAGGAATGACCTCTTAGCCACCCTACACTCACTTTGTCTTTGTTTGGTACTTTCTTTTAATTCTTTTCAGAACTCTTTCTTTGTCAAATCCAGTGTTTTTGTCCAATCTGGTAGAAATTTGTGTTCAACTTTCTTCAAGTTTGTTGCACTTCACCTTCACCCATTAGTTTGCAGCTTTGTTCTGGGTTTTCGTGAGTGTTCTCTTCTTCTTTGATATCAGTCAATGCAATGTATAACCATTCATGTGATTTATACTTCAGATTTACTTTCTTTACTCTTTTTGTTTTCTGCAAGTGTTTTCCACCTTGTTTTTCTTGTTCTTTTTGGCTTGTTATTTCATTTACTTGTTCTGCACTTTTTCCATCTAGCCTTATGATCTTGTATCTCAATCTTCTAACTTCGTTGGGCCAATTGTCTCCTTTTCTCTGCCTTTTCGGTTCACTTTCTTTTTCCTCTCTTTCTGTTCTCCAAGTTCTCTTTCTTGACTCTAGTTTCTGGTTTCTTTCTTCTCCACTTTCTTCTGACTCTGTTTCAGTTCTTTCTTTATTGTCTCTTATCTTAAATTTTAGAATTTCACTTCCTTCATCTATTTTTGGTTTTTCTCGTGTTTTCCTTCGATCACCTACTTCTGTCCCTCCTCGAGGTTCTTCCGAATTTCTGTCAATCTCTCTATCTGTTTCTAAATTTCCCTGTTCTTTTGTTCGTCGATCTGTCCCTATTGCTCCTCGGGGATCTTCCGATTCTTCTATCTTTCTATTTGAAACTCTCCCTTCTTCGTCTATTAATATTATCTCTGAAGGATTTTCACCACAACTTGTACTTGGTTGCTCACTGTTACTGTCTTTATGCTCAGTTTCTTCTTTTATGCTACCAAATTTCCAATTTCTTTTCAGATTTTCCTCACAATCCGAAAGCTCTGTATCAGATGCTGAACTGGTGTCTGATATTTCCAGATGTCGACTCACATGTCGATCTTCAGATTCTGGAACTTCTGCTATTTCCTCCACTCCTTCTGTCGTTGCACTTGCAATTGGGTCTTCCAGATGTCGACTTACAGGTCGATCTTCAGATTCTGGAGCCCTGTTCGTCTCTTCCTCTGCATCAGATGCTGAACTAGTATCCAATACTTCCAGATGTCGACTCACATGTCGATCTTCAGGTTCTGGAACTCTGAGGGTGTGACTGGCATGTACCCAGTTTTTCACTCCTGCACATTTGACTGCAGTTGTTGTCACCAGGATCACTTGTCGTGGTTGGTCCCAGCGAGGAAGCAAACAGTTTCTTCTTCGGTGGACTTTTATGCGGACCCAATCTCCTGGATTCAAATCGTGAGCTGGTTTTCTTTCAAGAGTGGTCGCATCCGGTCTAACCTGATGAAACACAGAACGTACCACATCAGCCAATCCTTTGCAATAATCCAGCACCAGATCATCAGTTATAGTCAGTAGTTTGTTGACAGGTACATGTGCTTGTCTCATTGCTCGTCCCATAATTATTTCATGGGGACTGAGTCCTGTCTTTCTTTCCGGTATACTTCTGATAGTCATTAAGACCAATGGCAAGGCATCTGGCCATTTGAGTCCTGTGGCTTGACACATTTTTCCTAGCCTGTTCTTAATTGTTCCATTCACTTGCTCTACTATTCCAGAAGCCTCTGGTCTGTATGCACAGTGCAGTTTCTGTTTAATACTAAGTGCTTCACAAATCAGTTGAATCAATTCGTTTTGAAAATGTGTACCTCTATCTGTTTCAATCGTTACTGGAAAACCATACCTTGGAATGAATTCTCGTAGCATAAGTTTTGCCACTGTAATCCCATCATTCCTTCTGGTCGGGTATGCTTCCACCCAACGGGAAAACAAACAGACGACTACAAAGACATACCTTAGTTTATTGCTCGGAGGCATTTCTATAAAATCCATTTGCATTCTCGTGAAAGGACCTCCCTCTCGTCCTATTGTTCCTAGACTCACTACTGTCTTTCTTCCTGGATTCAGCTGTTGACAAATAAGACACCTTTGACAAAGACTCTCAGCTATGGCTCTGAATTTTGGATTATACCATGTTTGTCTAAAAAGTCTGATCATTGCATCTCTCCCAATATGAGCTTGTCCATGG